>CAJVGC010000589.1:21589459-21776350 GCA_910822075.1 Senecio squalidus
CGATCCTATTTGTTGAAAAGGAAACGCCTACCGAGTATTGGATAAACTAACCGTCAAGAATCGATACCCTCCTCCACGAATCGACGATATTTTAATCTACTCGCGCACCAAAGGAAAATCGCGCAGAGCACTTAAAACTATTATTGGAATCACTCAAGGAACAACAAATTTACGCAAAGCTTGCAAAGTGTGAATTCTGCTGCGTGAAGTCAAATTTCTCGGACACGTAGTTAATGGATCCGGAATTCACATAGATCCATCAAAATCGAAACTATACGGATTGGGAAAACACTCAAAAGTCCGACAGAAATCCGCGAATTTTTAGGACTAACTGGTTATTACCGACGACTCATTCAAGACTTCTCTAAAGAAAGCTAAACCCCTAACAAAGTTAACTCAAAAGAACGAGACATTCAACTGGGGAGATGCACAAGAACAAGCCTTCAATATCCTAAAAACGAAACTGTGCAATGCTCCGATTCTAACTCTTCCTGAGGAAAACGAAGACGTTGTAGCATATTGTAGGAGTAGGTTGTGTATTGATGCAACGAAATAAGGTCATAGCATACGCATCGCGACAACTCAAGAAACGCGAATTCAATTACGCTACTCACGAACTATAATTAGGAGCGATAATTTTTGCCCTTAAAAATCTGGAGACATTATCTCCATGGAACGAAATGCACGGTATTCACGGACCATAGGAGTCTGCAACACATCCTAGATCAGAAGCTACTAAATATGAGGCAAAGGAGAGGATTGGAACTCCTTAGCAACTACGACTGTAATATTAAATATCACCCTGGCAAAGCAAAACCGACTTGAGAACGCGTATAGAAAGTGCCCAGCATGAGGCTTTGAAGGCAGATAACATAAAGGTCGAAACCTTGCACAAACACGACAAAGATTTTATAAGGAAGAGCGTCGATGTCTATTACTTTAAGGACCGAGCCTGGATTCCTACGACTAACGAATTGAGAAAGACCATTATGGATGAAGCACACCGAACACGATATTCCATTCAATGTATAAGGACCTCAAGGAACATTATGGGTGGCCTGGAACAAAAAGAGACGTTGCCTTACACGTAGAGAAATGCCTCACTTGTGCGAAAGTGAAGGCTGAATACCAAAAGCCATCCGGATTACTACAACAACCTGAAATTCCCGAGTGGAAATGGGAACAAATCACAATGGACTTCGTCACAAAGTCACCTCGAACATCAAAGGATAACGACATGATCTAGGTTGTAGTAGATTGACTAACGAAGTCAGCATACTTTATTCCCATCGAGGAAAGTTTTAACGTGGAAAAACTTGTCCAAATATACATCAACGAGGTAGTGACTCGTCACGGAATACCCACGTCAATTATCTCGGACAGAGATACTCGCTTCACTTCCAGATTTTGGAAGGCATTCCAAGAATCTTCTGGCACACAATTATATTCAAACACGGCTTACTATCCACGGACCGATGGTCAAAGCGAACTTACAATACAAATCTTAGATGATATGCTAAAAGCATGTGTTATTGACTTCGGAGGAAGTCAGGATAATCATATACCACTAACGGGATTCTCCTATAGCAATAGTATCGCGCTAGTATCAAGTGTGCGCCTTTTGAAGCTCTATACGGAAGGAAATACCGATCTCCACTATGTTGGCTGGAACCAGGAGATCGACAACTAATTAGCATGGATATAGTACAAGAAACGATTGATAGATCACAACGATAAAGGAGCGACTAAGACTACTAGAAGTCGTCAAACGATTTGCACTGATGTGCGTAGAAAAGACTTAGAATTTCAAGTCGGCAACAAAGTACTTCTTAAGGTGTCACCTAGGAAGGGTGAAATACGCCGCGGAAAACACTAGAAAACTTAACTCCAGATACGTAGGACCATTTGAGGTACTCGAAAGAGTAGGTCCAGTTGCGTGTCGTTGGGAACCACCACAAGAGCACGATAACACGCATAACACTTTTCATGTGTCGATACTGACAAAGTACTCCTCGAACGAAACACTTATCACACCTATAGAAGAAGTACAACCATACGAAAAGCTCCAATTTATCGAGGAACCGATTGAAATCATAGAACGCGAAACTAAGAATTTAAGACACAGTAAGATCCCCATAGTGAGGGTGCGATGGAATGCTAAACGAGGCCCCGAATATACCTGGGAACGAGAGGATCAGATGATGCTTAAGTATCCTCATCTCTTCACTTCTCCCACAACGAATACTACAAGTTGAAATTTCGGGACGAAATTCTTTCAACGTGGGGAGAATGTGACAACCGTCAAAACTCAGTTCGAGAACACTAACTTATAACCTCGATACGCTATACTTGCTTCATGCTATAACTAACTTTATGTGTTACGTGGTTACGTAGACATAACTCTTAACCTAAGCTCGTAGTAACTCACACAAAACTCTTAAACGAAAGTTACTCTATTTTTAACCTTTAAGCGCGGATCGGGATCGGAATCATAAAACAACTTCGGAATCAAATTATGTAACTCCTAATACCAAGAAAACATATAATGAACTTGCCTAAGTTCATAGCAAAACAATCTTAAACGCCAAACGAACGCAAATGCTTAACTAATACGCAAACGAAAAACGATCAAAACCAGAAAATAGGCCCGGTGCGCCGCACCTAGGCCTTGGTGCGACGCACTGGACGTGTAATTCCAAAAAATTTTAAAGTTTTATTCTTATCTCGATTGTACAAATGCCCAACCCACTCAAACACGAATCTTAGCAATTATTACTGCATTTTTGGCAGTCCCTTAGCCACTATCACCTACTCCCTTACATTTCTTTTCTTTTTCATTTTATAAAATCACAAACACACACAAAAACACACATACACATACACACTCCCTCTTTTATCTCCATTCTCTCTCAAGAGCTTCATCTTTTCCAGAAAACACAGCCACATAAACCCACTAAAATCCACTTTAAAATCGTTCTAACAACAAGGGAAAGCAAGGGGATCAAAGCTATTTCGATTACAAAACGTTTTCTACACTTTTGGAGCTCAAAATCCGCCTAGATCATCATCTAAACACTTTCATTCGGTAGAAACTCTTCCTTTTTACTTATATTACTATTATAACCAATTGCATGTTTGATCTAAGCTATAAAAACAAGTTTTGATGAAGTTTTATAACCATTTTTATACAAAAACGGGATTTTAATAAATGGTGGTTAAATCTTTGTTTTTGTGGTTAAAAGTTACTTATAAACTGATATAATGATGATTAATAAGGTTTATAGCGATTGCATGTCAAGATCTATCACTTACATAAACGATTTTGCAAGAAAAACTCAAAAAGGGGAAGAACAGCAGGGCAGGTGCGCAGCACCTATGCCCAGGTGCGCAGCACCTATGCCCAGGTGCGCAGCACCGGCCTGCTGTCCTTCCCGAAAATCGTCATTTTGGCCGTTTGAAACTTGGTTACACATTCTGACTTTTAAGACTTAATATATATGACTGAGTTTGGATAAAACAATGACATTGGTGACTTGTAATGGACTTAATATGATAAAAAGAACATGTTTAAATATGATTATGTGATATATGTGAATTGTGAGCGGGAAAGTGACTTTGGAATTTTTGGAAATGAAATTTGGGCGCGGAAGCGCTGCCCAAATTTCATTAGAAATTCCAAACCACTTCAGCGACCTAATTATACATATCATATTAATAAAAACGCTAATTTTGGACTTTTGGACTAAAACAAATGATAACCGTTTCGGACGATTTTTGGACGAATTGGACCTCGACACTTAAAGTTTAACTAAAAACTATCTATTATATTATACAATAACGTAATAACACTTGAACAAAACTTGGTATTATTAGGCTTTCGGTGATTCCCGACACGCGTTCCGACCGTTCCCGCTTACGATCATCTTTGCAAACAGTGAGTTACAAACCCCTACTTTTTAAACGCTTTTATTACATTTTGGGGTGAAATGCGAGTCTTAGGCTTAGACACTACATTTAAGCTGAAGCAAACTTTGAAACGCTTTGATACTCGAAAACTATTGTGAAATGCTTTGTTACTCGAAAACTATTGTGAAACGCTTTGTTACACGAAAACTATTGTGAAACGCTTTGATACTCGAAAACTATTATGAAACGCTTTGATACTTGAATACTTTTATGAAAACGATGTGATACTCAATGCTATTACGAAAACACTTATGTATTTTGAATGCTACTATGAAATGCTTTGATATTTTGAATACTAAAACGAATAACTATTTTGCCGGCATTGTTGAGGGTTTTTCCAACAATGTCGAGGACACGAAAGCTATATTTGCCAATGACTAAAACAATCGATCGTCATGTTGTGGATTTTGTACAACATGGACGTGAGAAACCATTGAAAATTCCCGAAAACTACCAAGGACATTAGTTGCTATTAATCCCTTTGGAAATGACCGTTAGTAGATATGGATAGCGCTATTAGGGTAGATTGACCCTCACCACAACGACCTATAACGATGGTGCATAATACTAAATGGGTAGGCTTCAGGCTTAGCAACGATCATTGGGAAATACTAGGATTGTCACATGGTCGCGCTATGTGGTCAATGCCTACGAACAAGAAAACTAAACTTTACGCATTGCTATGCGTCAACCTTTGAAAGCTATACTTTACGCATGGTTATGCGACTACTTTTTGAATACTAATACTTTACGCGTGTTTATGCGACAACTACTTGAATGCTATATTTTTACACATTGCTACGCGTCGAAACTTGATTACTTATACTATACGCATTGCTATGCGTCGACGCTTTGAATACTTAAACTTTGTAGCTCACTAACTACGTCTCCCGTAGTTAACACTTGACTCGTATTTTCAGGTTACGATTAAGCTTGCTGATGACTTTATGCTTTGGGCTGATGACTTCAAGAATGGGAAAGGGTTCGGGTGGCTGGGCTATGAACACATAACTTGTATTTCGGATATGCAAACGATGCTTTAAAAATTTGTAAACCTTTGAAGCTATGTTTACTTTAATATAAGTTGGTATGGAATTATAAACTTGTGTATCGAATGCTATTGCTCTTCACATTCCGTGTTTCCGCTTTGGCGGGGTGTGACATTTGTGTAAAAAGAAAATGAAAGAGAAAGGGTAGAGGGTCATAATGGGGGTCTTGGGGCAGTGTATTTGGCAGTAAATGAGTGTCAAAACTCGAGAGTGATTGGTTGGTAGTTTATAAAAACGAGACAAGGACTAAAAATGTAACAATTTTTGAAATCTGGCAACAGGTGCTGCGCACCGTGCTCTAAATCAGATTTTATCTGATTTTTGTTTTTACGTTTTTGCTTCGTTGGACCTTTTTGTTAACTGAAAGTTCTTAATTATGATATGTTATGAACTTAGGAAAGTTCATTAGGTGTTTTCTTGATATTAGGACTTATATAATTGATTCCGGGAGTTATTCCGACACTGGTTCCGACAAAATAAAAACATAACATGTACGAGCTAGAGAATTATGAACACTATAAAAAGAGTAACTAGAGTTTCGAACCGATAAATTATCTGAGAATCACCTGAATTTTTGACGGTTGTCACATATGACTCCATAGTATTTACATGGAGTATCTTTAAGACTGACTTGAGGTGGGACTGACTTGTTTTTGGTATCTTTGACTGACTTTGACTTAGTTTGAAAAATTTGTCTTTGCTTTTGAGGTGAGACTGACTTCGCTTTTGAGGTGAGACTGACTTCAAGTTTTGGTGAGACTGACTTCTGGGAAATATTTTTCTTTGGTCGAGACTGAGTCAGTTGCTTACAAAACACAGCTTCATGTCGTTCTTCACCACAATTGTAGCATGTCCTCTTAGGATGAATCTTTGGTCTGATGTGATGAGATGATTTATTTCCGACTAGGGTTTTTACGATGTTAGTCAGTTCCAACAATTGATTTCCCAATTTATCAATAGTTTTGTTTTCATGACTTTTATTAATGATTTTGGAACTGACTTGACTTTGAACCTTAGGTTTACTCACTACCTTGGGTAGAACATTATTTGTATGCAAAGATTTGTTCACAACATGCACATTTTTATCAGCTTCAGGTAAATTAACACATTCAGATTGAGAAGAATTTGTAGAATCACTTTTATTAGAAACTTGAGAAATTACAGGTTTAACAAAAGCATTTGACATCATAGTTTTTTCTGCTTTCATGTAAGTGAAAGTATTTGGAAGAATTTCTGGTTTAAAAATGATTTTTTCTCTTTCAACTTTTTCAGCTTCTTCTTCCTCTTCAGTCATATGCTTCTTCATACTGAAGTCCTCAGCCAACACAGCTTGAACTTGTTTGGGTACCTGTCTGCTCAAACAATCTTCATTGTTTAAGGATGATATGCACCATGATTTGCAATTCTTTTATAATGCTCAGTTTCTTATCTAAATTTATAGTTTTCATTTGCAAGATCACTATAAGCTTCAATCTGAGCATTTAGAAGAACTTTATAACTTTCTAGTTCAATTATTTTATCATCTTTAATTTTCAAAACATTTTCAAGATCTTTAATCTTTTGTTTAAATTCAGATTTTTCTTCTAAAGTGGTGGTCAAATCAATAAAAATATACTCAAACATTTGAATTTTTTGGTCATTTGTATAAGTATTAAAGTTATGTACCTTATATAACTTTGATTTGTTCCAGTCTGAGTTGTAGCTCAGTCTCTCAGCTTCCTTCAGGTCCTTTTCAAACTGAGATGCAGACTCACCAGCTTCAGTTACATCTTCTGCAATGGCCATCAAACACTTATCAACCACTTCCTCATCCTCATCAGATGACAATTCCTCATCCAACCACTCTTCTGCAAAGAATGCCTTCTGCTCAGTTTGAGGCTTTTGAGTCTTAGAGCTATTGCCATTTTGGTATTTAAGATACTTCTTTCTGTATCTTTGAGCCCTTTCAGCAACCTCATCCATGTGCTCAGTCTGAGCATTCTTTACCTTACAATTAGCAGCCATGTGCTCATACTCATTACATTTGAAACATTTGACCTTTTTTAAATCAAAAGGTTTCTTTCCTTTGTAACCAGTCTTCTGCTCCAGCTTCATAGTCAATAAAGCGAGCTGATTCTTTAGCTTCTTGACTTCAGTTTCATCACATGATTCTGAATCTGAGTTTGACTCAGACTCAGATGAGTCAGCCTTAGAATAAATTTCTTTATTCCTTTTGTTGGTTGCAACCAATGCAGCTTCAGGATCCCTTACAATTCTTCTATTGTTTATCTTCATCCTCTCTTGAGATTTTTCAAAGTTTAGTAACAATCCAAAGAGGTCGGGCAGCTTGTAGGTGGACAATTTCTCACTGACTACAAGAGATGTGATAACTGATTCAAATCTGTTTGGCAAGACATCAACAAATTTCTTGCATACTTCATCATCCTCCTTCATTACACCAAGAGCTGATAGATCATTTAACAAGATTTGAAACCTTGTATGCAAATCAGCCAAGGTTTCCTTTTCTTTCACGTAAAAGTTTTCATAGTTTCTAATCAGGCTATTCAATCTTTGCTCTCTTACTATTGGTACACCTTCATATGATACAATTAGGGTGTCCCATATATCTTTAGCAGATCTGCATCCAGCAATCTTTGAGATTATTTGCTCAGACACAGCGTTTCCTAGAATGCTTCTATCTCTTGGATCCAGATTAAACAATTGTTTGTCAAGATCAGTCTATTGAGATTTTGGAGTTTGGACCCATCTTGCACGTTGAACGACTTTGTCTCCTTCCTTAACCTCTTCGATTTGTTTCCTGGAATGATTGGTCCTCGGTGACACTTCTCATCATTTCCTCATGAAATCCAGATAAGTGCCATTCAGCCTTAAGTTTCCAATGGGCAAAGTTATGTCCATTAAAGACGGGAATACCTTTTCCGGCCATAGCAGGTGTATTAGATGAAGATGATGATATTGTATTTGAGTTTTATGTATTGATCGTTTATGATTTGTAAATTTATTAAAATTTAAATCTTATTTGCTCTGATACCAGTTGTTAGGTCTCAATAATATCCCAAATACTAGCTAATCAATTACAAATTAGTATTTAAACGTTAATTATCACGAATCGATTAACACTCAGCTTCTTGTTTAATTATAGCAGAATTATAATAACAAGGTAACGAGAATAACACACAGTTATTTCTATTCAAAAAGGTTCAACGATTACAAGATTCAAGCTCACTATTTTTACACAATAATAGTGAGCTTGATAAGTACGAATCTTAGTAAATCTTCTTAAAGGATAGAAGATTTTATCTAACAAACCTACCTAAAATATCGCCTTACGTTTCATTATGGAGCTGAGTAGTCAGCTCCACAATGCCTTAGTTTATTTTAGTCACTCAGACTCAAAACTAAGACTTTAATAAACAGATTTAAAAGCTTGGATTAAATCGTTGATTTTCCCAACAGTGGGTTATTCGTCTTTTTAAGTTTCAAAAGGTTTTTACCCAATTTGAAATATATATATATATATATATATATATATATATATATATATATATATATATATATATATAATAGTAAAGATATCTTGAATTATGAACAAAGCAAGATACATGCATAACCTTAGATAAATAATACATCTGAGCCTAACAATCAATGGCAACAACCCCCACCTTAGTGCGTTAAACTAAGGTCATTCTCGAATAATAATAAGCGGTCATAACATCGACTTATAGGGACAGCACACCTTCATAATTCCATATCAACGATGAGGGTTTGTAAAACCCATATAGATCTATATATATATGTACCGGTGACTCAATAAGAGTTAACAGGCGTGTATACGGGGCCTCATACTACCACTAAGGCCATATAAGTAAGGTAACGCTAATCTAAAGGCATCATAATCCACATTTGCACAAACCAAGATATATTAAGTTCAAATCACGCTTTTGATGCCCAAATATAAAAACGATAAAAAAAAGGGCAACGAATAACTCACAAATCAGCAAATAATACGTCGGGTAGACAAATCATGAGAAAAACGCTCCACCGTCTAAGTGCCTAGCATAAAAGATATCGAAAGTCTAGGTATCTCTATAAATGTAGTAGGGTTTAGCCTTTAATGATTAACGTTATATTAAATATTTATTTAAAGTGTTCGAAAGAATAATATTTTGAGTCACAGTGACGAGTAAAAGATAACGATATCTCGAGTCGAAGTGACGAGTAAAAGATACCGATATTTCGAGTCGAAAAAGATACTGATATTTTGGGTCGATAATGACTAAAAGAAGATATCGATAATTAGAGTCAATAATGACGATAGAAAGGAATGATATTTCGAGCCGAAAATGACTAACAAAAATATCGGTTGAAGATTGAATACTGGTACCAAAGTTCAGTCGCAGTTTGCTAAATTCAACATTATGGGATAGTTGATTTTAGTCAAAGTCGACAATTACGAAAAGAAGTCAAAGTCAACTAAATTCAACATTCAATATTTGAAGAATTTAAATATTTTGAGTAAAAGTAGTTTGAAAACAATTTTATAAGAGTTTAACGAAAGAAATAATATTTATTATAATTTAAGATTACTATCGCATTATTGAGAAAAATATATTTTATCGAAAATATATATGTTTAGCAAAAAACATAAATGATAACCATTACGTTTATGATTGCGATTACGTCTTGAGTCCAAAACGTATATTTGTGAGCATATACTATTTTACGTATAATAATATATGTATATATATATATGTTTATGTTTGTTCAATATATGCAATATTTTAGTTCGGGGCATCGCTGCGGCGCACAAGGACTACGCTGCGACGCAACTAGTTTGGGACCATAGCCCGTTGCGACGCCGTAATTAACCACTGCAGCGCACCGGGTCGCAATGGCCAAAAGTGAGTTTCTAACCTTTACGTTTTAGCATCCTTAAAGTTTATGTCAAGTCTTAATATTAATAAATAATGTGTTCAGTAAGTATATAAGTTTATTTATACATATTAAAGGTGTAATCTTACATATATTAAGTTATACTACTAAATATGTAAGTTTTTTATACAATACAAGTAGTAAGACTAATTAGAGATTCAAATATGTTTATATGTATACTTAAGTCCCATTTTGTCCAAAATAGTCAAAGAGTTCAAAATAATCATTTGACGGTATAGATTTACGATTTATACATATTTTACTTACAATTACTCTTTTTATAAGTTTATATTCATATTATACTATTTTTAGGTTTTAAATCACCAATAACTTATAATATGTAAATAATGTGTATAATATGTTAATAATTTGAGTTTTCTTCCATTTTTTTTAACCATATTCATCCCTTTATATAATATGTAGACGAAATTATTCAATTTTAAGAAAACGAAAAGGGATTTAGAGATTATTTAGAGAGTCTTGAAATCAAACCCGGGGAAATCAACCAAAACCGTCGGAATAGTCTTGAAATTATACCCGGAAATGAGCTCCAAAATGGTGGTGGTGAGGATCCAAGATCCAAACACAAAATACACCACTATTAGTATGAGATTTTTATAGAATAAGAACAGATTATGAATATGGAGAGATTTCACTTATTAAACTTATTGTGGAGAAACCTCCATGGTAGTAAGCTAGAAATCCGAGAATATGAGATGATGGTGGAAGGTAACTCCTACAAAAACACACATGGTTTATGTTAGAATCCCTAACATAAACAAAGAAGAAAAGAAGAGATAAAAGTTGAAGATTAAAGTTGGAAAAATGTTTATCAAAGGAAGAAGAAATCAAGGAAAGGATGTAGAATGATGATGAATCTTCTTCGTATATAAACTCACTCAAATTTTGTGTTTATTAACTCTTATTTTCTGGAAAGTTAGAGAGAAAAGTGAGAGAAATGAGTTATGAAATGTAGTTGGAATGAAAATGAAATTGATGTAAAGTTGAAAATGTTGGAAACGGAATGAGAGATGATGGGAAGTGTTTGTGAGATCTAAATCTAGATCAAATGGCCCATATTAGGAAAACTCTAGCTCAAAATCATGTGGTTGAAGTTGTGGAATCTCAAGAAAAGTGAAAAAAGGGGTTTTAACCTTTTATATCTGAGACTGCGTCGCAGTCCATAGTGACTGCGGCGCAGTCCTCTGATGACCAAACAGTTAACTTTCCGTTAAAAGGACTGAATTTGTAATGAACTTAACGTTAACCTCGTTAAAGGACTAACTTTGTAATATATTTTAACGTTAATCTTAATCGTATAATCGAATGCCCAAATCACCCTAACTTATCTTAGAGCATACTTATATCTACTAGACACTTAGGTACTACACGTTTTCGTCACGAAGAACAAAACGATAATATAAACCCGACTAAACAAATATGCGTGATAAACCAAAATAACAATTAATAATAGGGTCAAAACAAGAACATCGATAAATAAAAACGACAAAACGAAACACCGAAATAGTACCTCAAAAACGCAGTTGTTACAATTATTATGTATTATATATATTTATTAACTCTATAAATTATTAATGTTAATTATGAGCTAATATTATGTAATATATATTTCAGAGTTCAAAAAACACGACAAATGTCGAATTTTTGAGAACTCGAGCATGGCTCAGTTATATATTTTAAACTGACCTTATATACTACAATACTTTATGACGTCGAATTTGAATGAGCTGAAATCGGTTTCAAGCTTATATAACTTCATAAAACTTCGCTTGCTTGTAGACGTGTAGTTCTAGAATGTAATACTACTTACTAGCCGTTATTTTTGGGCTGATAATTTAAAGAAACATTGGCGGTTACTTGACCAATATAAAATGACATAATATTGTCTAATGATAAGGCCGAAGCCCATACGAGGTAGATTGAAAAGAGATTGCACATTCAGATTATATGAAAGATATGAATAAAACTTTATCTATAATCCATTTCCCATTTTCTCATTATTCAAAGAATTATGTTAATAAATCAGTTTCCATGGCCTCAAGGTTATCTAATCAACCCAACATTACATATGAATTAGTTGGGCATCATCTCCTATTATTCTCCTTCAAGATACTACGTAGCATCTACATGTTTTCGTTGGTTTTTTAAATATATATACCTGTTAACGTGTTGTTCTCCAAGATTTTAACCCAGATGATCAATGATTTAAGTAGATTGTGAGGCGATCTTGTGTATAACAATAGTTACGAATCCTTTATCTTGTCTATCATCACCTACAGATGCTACAACTCCATCATGATGAACCTTTGCTTTTTCACTTTCGGCTGATGACTTTTTAAAATGGGCATGCTCAGAAAGTTCTTCAATGGCCACAGAGATTGTTTCAACACATTTAACTATGTCAATCAGTACTGAAGTGATTGTAATTAGGGGAACTAGTTCAAGAACATCCCATTCTCCTGGCATTGACGTTTGCAACGTGATATTGACTTCATCAACGGCCTTTTTACATGTTTGTAAATAGATGACGGTAGTAGAAGGATACGAGAATGTTTTAATCGATTGTGCTAGTTCTTTCAAAGCTTTTCCAGCTTCGGAGCTCATTTTTGTACACGGCTCTTGAACTCTTTTCCGAAACTCTGAGGATGCCTGTAAATTAGTAAAATAGGAAATGGATGTAATTAGTAACATGGCAACTTATTTGAGTGCACCTTTTCTTTTTTACTTATCTTTAAATAGAATTATGGATTAAAATATAATATTGGAATTTTGGATTGTTGATATTAATATTTTCATCAAATATATAATGCAATCTAAAACTATACATTCATATTCTTATTTATATACATAGAATCTACTAACTAATCTGGGCTATCTTGATTGAATTAATTCACGCATAAACATTTATCATGTATTTTTTATGTTTTCTTAACAGTTTAGGTTCAGAGTTTTAATATATATATGAAAATATAACAAAGGCGAAAGCACAGTTTTGATTCATACTTGGAATTTTGCATCAAGATATCCATTAAGAGCTTCAATATGGTAAGCACACTGCCGTGTAAGTACCCCGACCTTCAAGTACTGTTTCCATGGGTGATTAAACCGAAATTTTCCATGTCCTGGTTCCCACCATGCAAAATTTGCCTGTTTCGACAAAGTTAATATCAATCACTAACTCCATCTATAATATATATATATATATATAAGTTAATTACATAAATGGTCCCTAAGATTGTATCAATTTAGCGGATTCAATCCTTGGGTTGCAAATCCTACGGGTTCAGTCCCTGGGTCGTCAGTTTGGCTGCAAAAATGTTCCCTCCAACAACTTAAATAACTAAAATACCTTTATTAAATTAATATTTATCTATTTTTCATCTATAACACAAAGGCTATTTATATAAAAATATATTTGTTTTAAATATATAAAACTAAAATTTAATCCCAAACCTCCACCCTCACGACCCCAAAATTCCTTCGTACATTTTGTTCCACACCCCAATGTCTCTCAACCGCCACCTCACTCCACCACCGGCCCCCTTCTCCACCGTCGACGATTAGCCCCTTCCTCAACCCCTGACCACCATCCCTTCTCCATCAATGAACCTACCCAGAAACACACATATGAAACCCTATGTTGAATTTTATGTAAGTTTTCTGGATATAATCATCTCCACCAAAAATTAAACCCTAAACTAAACTGTAGGTTTAGGTAATCGGTTGGAGGGAAGAAGGTAGTGCAGCGAGATGTATGTATTTATTAGGTTTGCAGGTTGAAGAAAGGACTGCCGACGACATGTGTTGAATAAACGACGGGCCGACGTTTAGATTTGAATATGCAGGTTTTTTAGATTCAATTTTTTAAAGGGGTTCAAACTGGTTTGGATTTGCAGGAACTTGATTTGGTTTGGATTTGATTTGGATATGTAGTTTTGTGTCGGTGTGTATGATTTGGTTTGATCGTGTTTGGGTTAGGATGTAACTTTTAAACAGTAGTATGAGGGAGGGAGGTAGCTCACCGGAGTTCAAAGGTGGGGGTGGTGGTGGGCGACTCAGGTGATGACGGGATGAGGGGTGGTGTTATAGATGTGTTGATAAATTAACATAGAATGTTTTTAGATTTATAGATTTTTATAGATATAAAATTAAACTAAAAAGGATAAAATAACATTAATACATTAAGGGTGTTTTAGTCATTCTAAGTGTTGGAGGGGCCATCTTTGCAGCCAAACTCACGCCATAGGGACCGAACCCGTATGATTTGCGACTCAGGGAAGGAATCCGCTAAATTGATACAAACTCAGAGACCATTTATGTAATTAACTCTATATATAAATATATATGCACAAATGATTAATTTGTAAACGAACCAGGGATTCCTCATTGGCTTTAGAATTAAGAACACTTTTATAAGCTACAAGAAATGTTTTGTCAAGTTCATCTTCTCCATTAGCACCGTCTCCCTCCAAAGGAATTTTGAAAATCTCTTCTCCGAATCCTGCAGATTTAATTGTAATTTAATACCAATAATTTATTGATAATGCTTGGATAGAAGTTAATAAATTGTTGATAAATGAAGTTTTATATATAAGTTTACCTTCTAAGAAGCTAGCAAGTTTTTCCAGATTGGAAACAATAAGATTATGAAGATCTTCCCCAGCCCATACAGGGCAAACGCATATGGAGATAATTATACACGTTGCACCACCTAAGATGATTGTGGATAAACGTTGGTGTGCTAGCTCCACTATTCTATCAACACGATAACCCGACACAGCCACTAAACTGAATGTGAGGATGAATATTAACACCCCATAATCGTACCTCCTTTTTATGAGAGGAATAAATCTTGAAAAGGTGGCGGACGCAACTAAAATTTTAAAAAAGTCTTAAAGTTAGAACAACGATATTCACAACTAAAAAACAAGAACTTATCTATTTGAGCTTCAAGAGTTTCACCTAGAAGAAAGACAAGACATCCAAGAACAATAGGTTCTGCCTTTGGACCAAATAGGCTAGCCAAGTATTTTGCCCCGAGACCTAGTACACCGGCTAGTAGAGTGGCTAAACCTCTGTTCATTCCCTTGCATAACGTTGCACCTAATACCAAAGAGAATCAGGAACATTTACAATGGTCGGAATTTTATATAACTGATCGATATTACAAGTACCAAGTTTTGCTTTTGAATTATTTCAAGAACTCACCGGCTGTGAACTCAAACACCACCACCACTGTCAAGATAGCCCATATGCCTGCGTCACCTATGCCTTTATATAATGGCCTTAGATAATAAACCATGGAGACCAATGTGATAGCTAATGCCACTTTAAACGAGTGCATGATTCTTCTTGGATCGTCTTCTCCGAGCTTCTTTATTCTTTTGACGAAATCGACAATAGGTGCTTTCATATTTGGTAATGAAGGTTTGAAAGCAATCTTTATGGGCAGCTAAAAGACAGAGGTGGAGATGAAAGAGAGGTTATCAAGTGAAATGAATTCGGTAACTTATATAAGGAGTGTTCATGTATATGAAGTGTTCTCACCATGCAACATTAACAACTAGTGGTGTTTAATTAGTGCTTAGATGGAAAAATTAATTTATTGGGATTAAATACTTATTATTATACTCAATCTAAAACGTGTATATTAAGCCACCGGTGTGTTTTTTTCAAATCGTGGTGTGGCCGTCACTGATCATGTCTGATCGATAGACTAAGATGATTGTCGAGGTGCAGTAATTGTTTAGGAATACGATTGAACTCGGTAAAATTTTATGTGAGTGATGTATGCAACAAGATTGCGTGGTGTAAGGGTATGTGTATGTAATGTTAGATGCATCGAAACGTAATTTGGTGTGTACCCATAAGTTGTAACGACATTAGTATATGGGTATGTATATGTTTTATTATTAAATTAAAGAGTCCCACTTTTTACATGGTGACCTTTTAAAACTATCAATGTACATTCATGTCTAGAAAAACTTGTTAATTTATTTGATATAGACTTCGTTTACAAAACATGAATTTTATTTTTAAGATAGATAACGCAAAAGACGAAACTTATATATGACACATGTATAATTCTCAACACTTACATTTGGTGTCAAACTTTGCTATAGAGAAACATCAAAGTTATATCGAGTGTTGTGACGGATCTGCCCCTGTTTTCTTTGTCCTATAGAGACAAAAATTGAGAAAGTGCAACAGAAAAAGGAGGGGCAGTAGTGGTAAAGTGGAGATCCAGATGGTGCAGTGTATTCCACTCTTGAGCCGGTGATCCTTATTTGGTTAATTCAATATTTTATGATCCTTTCGTATTCTTAATCTTAATTAATGAATATTAAATATAATAAGTTTAAAGATAAAAAATCATAAGGATAAAATTAGCCAATTAGGATGACACATGAGGACCGTGGATACCTCTACTTACAAACTTACGAGTATCTACTGATGAACATTGTTTTACACTCATAGTCGTGACCCACGAATATATTCGGGTGCAAGTAAAATCGCAATTTTACATAAAATAACAAACATATAAAATAATAAAAGTGTTTTATTTTTATTAAAAAAATATTTGAAATAATACTTAAAACAACCAATAATAAATCTTAAAACATGTTTAATGATGAAATATGAAACATAAAAATATCAAAATAAATGATTTTATATATTTAAATTATTACTAAAGTGTTTGATTAAATTATTAAGTATAATATATAAAAATATATAATACATTTAAAGATTACACGGTAATATTTACGAGTATGAAAAACAGGTTTTGTGGTTCGGGTTTACCCGCGACGGAGAGTGTAAACCCGCTACTCGAGTTAGGCACATTTATGTTATAGATCTTAAGCTCGAGTTCGTATTTTTATAGCCTTATCTCCAAAGCTTGAGATTGATATGTGGGTAATATTTCAGGCTTTATCTCGACTCATTTATAAATATGTTTATTTCTGTTTATTTATTTTATTGCTATATATTTATTGACACTTTTAAATATGTAGCTATAAATATCTTAAAAAAGAAAAGCTAGTTGTATTGTTTCAATTAGTTTTGATAATTATACACAATAATAATTGTTCTATAACTATTAATTATATTATATTATTGAAATATATGTACTGGCTCGTTTAATCTTGTCGAAGCTCACCAGCTTAATCGGTAAAGGTCGGACTCGAGTTCCTTTACTAAGCTCAAACTCGATAGCTTGGTTTGATTCGAACTTTTAATGAGTCGAGCTCGGATACTTAAGAGTAGCTCGACTTATTTATACCTCTAATTTAAACAACCGTTAGAGATTTTACTATAGGGAGAACCGGAGAAGTATAATAAATTCAAATGGTATGTTAATTGACTGATTAATTTGAGAGTGCAATAACCCAAATATTGATCCATATACTTTAGCTTTTGAGCAACATAAAAGTTTATAATATTTTGTTAAACAAGACGATCATTGTTCATTGGAGTAGAAGATCTTGGATATGGCACTTTTCTGGTGGGCATTTTGATCCAACAACTTGTTCATTTAATTATTAAAATTAAAGTACGAACGTACATTGTCCTCATGGTTTCATAATGTATGTTTAGTCATCCTCACGACATACCTTTTATTCTTTCATTTACTCCCTCCTATATTTGGGGCAATGTATGACTCAGATATAACGTGCCCATTTTCCCACCACCGTTTTTAGTTCTTAAGAATATAATTACAAATACGGCATGTTAAAAGTTAAGTAAACTACAATGATAATGAGGATCAAACAAAAAGAGTAAGCAAATATATTAATCTAGGGGTTGGATCATGGCAAATATTTTAACAAGCATAGCTTTACATCCATTGAAATTTACAGATTCTACAAGAGGCATATTGATACGAATTCGTAGCGGAATAATAGTAAAAGATAGTATGTTGATTGATTTAGACATATAAATCATCCAGCGGTGACAATCAAGCAAGAACTAATACTTGATTAATTAGTCAATTCAATCCTAGATAACGCGATCTAAAATTGAATTATGATAACACAATCAAGACCTGTTGATTTGTTATCGAATTAAAACTAGATAACTCGATCTAACAATGAAACAAATTGATAATTGAAAACATCAATATCAAAGAAAAAGGTTAAAACCTTAACAATATTCGTTCATAATCTGATTACAATGAATAAAAACAATTACTTATATAGGAAACTAGAATAAACCCTAAAAATGCAAAAAGGAAACTAAAAATTCGGTTTTGGCCTGAAATCAGTTACTGCTCCGCAGTAGTAAGCTATTGCGTCGCAGCGGGAAGGTTCTCGAAATATAAGTGCTGAAAAACTACCTGACTGCGCCGCAATCATGGGTGACTGCGTCGCAGTCCATGGCCATAGTATTTTCTTTTTTGCTGTTGTTCTCCCGTATACATAACAGTCACAATCTTATAGTCATTCAGTTCATGTTGCATACCTGATGTGTAAAATCTATTCTTAATTTAAACCTACTATTTCACGCAATTACACACTTATAGGCAGTGGACCTATTCGTATGTAATATAGTTTAAAAACAAGTAAAGGTTCGTTCGCAGGGACTAATTTGTTTTTAAGTTTCGAATTAATAATACTATTTGTTTTTGGGGGTTTTTTATCGTAACAAAAAGATTGATTAAAAATTGCAAAGTAAATAATAAAAAGTGATTAATAAAAATCGAGTGAGAAAGTAATTGAGATTATCAAATAATTGAGAAAATACACTTGTTTGACACTTCACTTGTTTTCCATTTAAGTTTACGAAATTGATTAAATATTAAACTTCTAAAATATAGTAAAAGTCCTCTCGAATCTTTTATTAACTTTAACTACCTCTAATTATACCGTTCCTCTCGAATACAGTTGTAATTATTAATAGCTAAGCATTAAGTAATGATGAGGTTAGTAGGGATTACCCTATGCATATATATAGGTAATCCCTAAAACCTAAATACTAACATGGGCTTTTATTGCTTAAAGCCTGCTGCCTACAAGCAAGCCCATTGAGCAAGACACGCCTGTCAAGATTGTACAGCCTGTATGCCATTGCCTGACAGGCGCCCGCCTGACAAGCTGTCAATCGCCTGTCAGTCGCCTGACAGGCTGTCATCGCCTGACAGGCTGTCAATCGCCTGTCAGTTTCCTGTCAGGCTGTCATCGCCTGTCAGGTGGTCGACATAGGTCATCACTTACCAAGCACCGCCTGTTAGGTTGTCTTAGGTTGTGAGACGTCGCATCTTAACAATAATAAAGTAGAAGACGATTAGTATACCACTGATTGATTACTATGGTAGTTTAAGCATTCATGATCGTCATTGATTGATGGACGTTCCCTATGCTTGAAACTGGTAATATAAATACATAGTCTAATCAGGGTCGACAGACTACTTCTATCTCACTTCAACACACACACAAGCTTAAACAGAGTTCATACACTCCTACTTTCACCTTCAACCTTGATCACCCTAGGTTCGTCAAGAACTTACTGGGTTTGCACTGTGATCAACACAGGAGATCCAAGGTTGACACCACACATTCCTTGTGTTCGACAACCACTGCTCGAACATTGGCGCCATCCTTGAGACACGTTTTTAACGGCGTTTCATTTTTTCCAAATTTTTTCTTTTTCCCATCCCCGTAATCAGCCGTTTCCATGGAGGCAACAAATGCATCCCAAGTCATTTCTTCAGTACCAGAAATAACCACCGTGATTACCACCGCACCGGAAACGGTGACGACTTCACCCCCTGCTTTTCCTCCATCCCCTTGTCGCCTCCCACTGTCTGAGCCCTACGTTGACTCTGAGTGGACAGTGTCGGATCTACGGACGCGTGGGTATCCCTCTTTAACCAGTCCCCTTTTTTCCACAAGGTTTGCGGGAACAAGTACGTTTACTCCACCACCGCCAGTGACATCTATCCCTCAGGCTCTTTTTTCCAATGGGACAAGCTCTCAGGAAGATGGCACTGATCAGGTAAGACAGCATGTGTCGAATGCTCCTCCGACTGCTACTCAAGGGGTTCGGGAGGATCCAATTGTGGAGCTGCTTCGAAGGTTGGCTCAGAGTACCCAACCACCACCACCGCCTCCTCCTCCACCTACTTCATCGGACTTGTTGTCTCAGTTGGTGGCGGCGTTGCGCCAAGCCCCGCAGCCGGCGCCTGTCCAACCAGTAGATCCATTGTCACAACTATTGTAGCAGTTAAGGCAACCGCCCATTCACACCCCACCACCTCCTCCACCACAGGATACACCTAATGACATGTTGCGAGTGTTACAAACACTAGTGGCAGCAGCCGCACCACCACGAGCAGCCACTATGCCTTTGTCAGTTGTCAGTTCGAAGTTCTGTGACTGGGTGGCCAGATTCCCACTTCCAGATAAACAAAAAGTTCCTTCCATCGTTGGTACTTATGACGGTACAAGAGATCCCGATGACCACCTGGCCCTTTTTGAGCTGGCCATTATGACAGAGAAATGGCTAGACCCAGTCGCCTGTCACATGTTCCCTGGCACCTTGCAGGGTTTTGCTCGTGATTGGTTTGCTGACCTACCAGACAGAAGGGTATTCAAGACTTTGCGGATCTAAAAGCGAAATTCGTGACTCATTTTGTACAGCAAAAGAAGCAGCAGCGAACTCACATAGAGGCACATCTGATACGACAAACGGAAGGGGAGGGGTTACGTGACTTCATTCAGTGTTACACACAGGAGTGCCATAAAATTGTAGCGCTACCTGAAAGTCAGCAAATTTTGGGTTTTACCCTCTCTTTGCTCCCAGGACAACTGCAAGAGAAGCTGATCAAGCGAACTCCAGTGACTTTCAAGGAAGCCACTGACCGAGCATACGATTTTCTCAGATCCAGGGAAACTGTTACTCTCACAAGGGGAGTTCTCAACAGGAAAGACAAATGGGGGAGCTCATCAAGCGCTAGACCTGATAACCGCCAAGACAACAGGCATGATAGCAGGCGTGACCATCGCAGGGATTTCAGGCGAGATGACAGAGACAGAGGTAACAGGAGGCCTACTCCATATGATCGTAGTACAGGTCCCAATCTCAGTAAAAGTCCAAGCGAGATATTGAAAACAGAACAGGTGGGAACAACTTTCAAGGCACCTCCTCAGATGTTACACAAGTCCGGAAATAAAAACATGAGCAAACGTTGTGATTTCCATGAAGACTACGGTCATGATACCAACGCCTGTAGAGAACTAAAGGCTGAAATCAGGCGCGCGTTAGAGGAGGGGAAGTTAGAACACCTCGTCCCGGGGGCAAAGCAACAAAAAATCCAGCCAAAAAAGCTTATAGTTGGCAGAAGAAGGGAGACAATGGCGATCATCCCGACCCGCCTGATGGCCAAGTATTCATGGTTCGGGGGGAGACATCGTTTAAGAGAAAAGCAGCTGTCCTCCAAGACTGGATGATGGTTCCTATCTCATTTCCTCCTGTAGCGGCCACTTCCAATAATCCTATAGTGATTAAGATCCGATTATCCAACTATGAGATTAACAAATCTTATATTGATACAGGTTGTTCTACTGATATCGTGTTTGAGCATTGTTTCAGGAAGCTACCCCAAACAAAACGACCAGCGCTTGCACCATTGGTCGGTTTCTCTGGAGAAACACACTGGCCCGTGGGAGAAATAACTTTACCAATGATGATGGGCGAATATCCACAGTATAGGATTGAAATGGTAGATTTTGCCATTGTCAACGCCCCATCAGAATACAACGTTCTTCTTGGCAGACCATCCCTAGAGAAGTTCAAAGCCATACCTTCCACTATACATGGCATGGTGAAGTTTCCTACACCATCAGGAGTTGCTACTATCAGGGGGCAGATGTCATGGCCACAAGAATGCAAGCAAGTAGAGAACTGTTGGTGCAAGAATGCAATGACTGGATGTTCTATTACGTTATGTTTGTTTATCACTGTATTAGTTTGAATAGATTTAGCTTTATGGGCTGCTCACGGACTTGCATGTCCGTGAGGCCCAGTAAAGCCCAAGCCCAAACTGGCTGAACATGTTACTCTATAAATAGAGGTGTTCAGATCAGTTTAGGGCTGTTGGTTAAGAGAGAATTCAGAGTTATACTTCCGGATTGTAACAGAGTTTTTGTTAATCAGAAGTATTAGAATTCGGTAATTGTGTTAATCAGAAATATTTCGAAATGGATTCTAAACAATCCGTTAATATACCTCCCAAGTTACTTAACTCATCACAATATTTCGAATGGGCTGAACTATTTGAACAATTCTGTCGTTACAATGATGTACAAATGTGGGTATGCATTCAAGAAGTATATGAACATCCGCGTCAAACTGTAGACGAAGTAACTGCCAAAATTCCCGTCAATAAAATGTCACCTGAATATCGACGAGAATATGATTCTGAGAACAGAGCAATAGCAAGTTTAAAGATGGCTTTGCCAGCAGAAATGCAACATCTTTACAAGAATCTGCAAACGAAAACTTCCCATGATCTATGGAAAGCGATTGAAAAACAATATGCCGGAACTCCTGCTCAGCAAAAGAGTCGAGCGAACCTCCTTAAACGACAATTAAATACTTTCAGATTGAGGATACCGTTACCAGATACTTCAATCTTCTTGCAGAACTCAACAGATATAAAATAGATTTCAAGTGAAAAAGTTGAGCGATTTTTGGACGCTTGCCTAAGCGTTGGGGAGATTTACGTAAATCTTATCAAAGATGAAATTGATAAAAACATCGACGAAGTCTTAACTTTAGAAACACTGCTAGAACGATTCAGAGGTTATGAGCTGACACGTTTCACAACACTATGATTGCAGATCAAACACCCTATGGGCAAACCTCAGAATCAAACTCCTCTGCAAACGCAACTGCTTTCTTTTTCCGGATAAGGATCAGCCGTTTCTGACACACATTCTGGCACCCGACCTACCACTGCAACACCAGATGTTCCTGCCACACATCAGAAAATGCCAATGAGTGTTAAATCTGCAGAGGAAAGTCTCGAAATATTATCTTGCTTTTTGACTGCTTATGGCAATCAAGTACAAGGAAAAATTGCCGATCCAGGGCTATGGGATGAAGACTTCAGTCAAGCTGATCAGGATGACCTTGAAGAAATGGATTTACAATGGCAAACCGCTATGATTACTAACAGAATAAAGAAATTCATGGCAAGAACAGGACAAAGCTTAAGAACAGGAAAGGCAGGTTTCGATAAATCAAAGGTACGGTGTTACAACTGTCAACAACCCGGTCATTTCGCAAGAGAGTGTCAACAGCCTAAAGTTGAACGTAATTCAAATCAAGACAAAAGTGGTCCTTCACAAGTCTCTCAACCACAGCGTAGCTTAGCTTCACAGGCAATGATCGTCCAACACGATGATCACACATACGATTGGACAATCTGCACCAATCAAGCACTCATGGCTTCCATTGAAGAGATTCACAGTGAAACAAGTGACTCAGGTTCCGATAATGACACAAGTTCAAGTTCTGATAACGACACAAGGTCCAATGAAGACAATCTGGACGTTGAAGACACTAAGGACGAGAAAACACCATGCAACTGTACGGTGGATGTGCCCAACAATTTCATTGCAACAATGGCTGGTCTTCAAACCGAGAAGTCTAAGGTACTTCTTGACCTTGAATCCGTAAAGGAATTGTGTAAATCTTTTATTGTCTTAACTCTTGAACATGACAAATTGCTCACTTCAGTATCCAGTTTGGAAACACAGAAAACCAAGCTTGAAAAAGAAGTATCAATACAAATTTTCTTAAAAGATGACTACGCTAGAAAATTTAAACAAAATGAAAAAACAAGAGTGCAACTTTTAGCAGATGTAGGTCTTTTAACACAAAAAGTCTCCATGTTGTATGAAAGTCTTGAAAATGAAAAGAAAAGTTTTGCCATCAAAGTTCAAGAGTTAAATGCTTGTCAAATAAAATTAACTGAACAGGAAAGAAAGATGGAACAGTTCCGCACCTCTTCTATCACTTTGAACTCCATGATAAGTCGTCAACGCACTTCTGGTACAACCACAGGTTTAGGTTATAACGAAACTCCACCTCCTTACAACAATGACTTTAGTTTCTTTAGAACCCAACCTCCAATGAATGACAAATGTGAATCATCCAATAGCAAAAGCCAGGAATCTGCACCATCTAAAGAAAAGCATCCCGCAAAGATTCCATGTCAAGACTCACCAAATGATATATCTTCGGACTCTGAACCATCTCCACAGAACAAAATGGAATCGTTAAACTGCTTCAAATGTCGTGAAAGGGGACACGTGGCCTCGGTATGTACAAACAAACGAAAGGAACCTCAAGTTAAAGTCACGCCCACACAGAAATCTAAGTTCACTCCCACAAAACCCGTTCACATTCTTCGAAATCCACAACATGAGCGTCCTGATACATATTCACGAACTTCTGGGTATACTAAACCGAGCACGGGAAACTTTAACCAACGTCCTCACCAACGGCCTCAACAACCATTCGTTCCATCCTTTGGTCAACATAATTATGACCAACGTTTTCAAAGTTCTCCACGATACCATCACAACAATTATCAACAAAATTATCACCACTCTCCTCCACGAACTCACTATGCGCCGCGTTATCATCACTCCAATGCAAACCGTTATAATTCCTCCCAAATGAGTCATAGAGTTCCATACAACTCTAACAGTCACTTCTCCTCACGACACACATCTCACGTTTCTCATCAAAACAAGGGAGTTTACAAAAGGGTCACTTATGTGACTGAAAATGGTCAATCCAGGTCCGTTATGGCCTGGGTTCCCCATGAGAACTAATGATTTAAATTTTCTGTGCAGGAAACGAGTCACCGACTCGTTAAGAACTGGTATGTTGACAGTGACTGTTCCAGGTACATGACAGGAGAACGAAGTTTGCTTCACAATTACGAATCAGGAAAGAAAGTGCGCGTAAGTATTGCTGGAGATAAAGGTGGCGAAATAACTGGAATAGGATCAGTTACAAATGGCAAAATTACACTGAAGGATGTGTTCTATGTCAGATAATTGGAACACAATTGGCTGAGTGTTTCTCTAATTGTTTTGAATCCCTCATTCACCGTATTGGACTACGCAACTTAGATTAACCAACGTTCACTTAAAAAAAAAAAAAAAAAAAAAAAAAAAAATTAGTTTAACTTTTCATGGACTCTAAATTTCGAGATGAAGATATCTTTTGCCTATGACTCTTAGTCTTAGATCGGGTTTTAGCTCTTAAACGCGCACTTATAATTTTCCTTTGTATTTCAGTCTAGCCTCCAGTGTCTTGTGGCCTTTCGTCTTATGGTTGTCCTAAATAGTGTGGTTTGTCTGTTTTAATTCCTCTTATTTCTTACATTAAACGACTTTAATTTGCTTGCCACAATAAAATTTGAGATTAGATTTTTGTTACGAGTCATATGTTGCGCTCACAGATGGGATTTGCTCATATTGAATTACATATAAGTAATGTGCTCATAAGTTACTGAATTCATATAAGCGGCCTTTGAAATCTGAGTCAGTATACCCTTGGGGTGCCCTTGTTCACCTAGCCACCTAAGGCCTTTACGGTTTGGGATCGATTGGTAGAACGCTTGCTATAGGATTTCATAGAAAGTCAGCAGAATTCCTTAATCTTATCAAAACTTCATAGAAGTTAGTCTTTGACTTGCACAAAAACAACTGTTTTAATATTTAATATGAGCTATCCCTTCGCCAGTTTCATATGCTGCCCTTGTCTAGGTTGGTAACCATTCCACACCACTCGTAACTTAAAATACTTCACAAATATCTTGAGTGCACTCCGATTTTTGTCGAATGTCTGATTTAAGTAGGTGCTTTTAAGCTTAAATTTTAAACCGGCTTACTTGTAATTAAAACACTATATTGCGGCTATAAGACTGAACGGTTAAATTGGACAACTACACAAACATGGAGTTAAATTAAATTAACTTTGGAACCCCGATAGGCAATCTGATCGAATTATGTTTCCTAATGTATACTACCGCTTTTACGATTAGTTAAAGCTTTTACTTTACACTTTTCTGTTAATAGTTTTCTTATTTCATACAACGTTGGTTAAAATCATTAATACAGTCCATCCGGCCCAATATCCTAGGCTCATCGGCTCAGGCTCACTTCTGGCCTACATATACACTTCATAAGGTTGCAGTTATCCAACAGTCAGATGTTGAGACGTCCGTTCGTAGTTTCACCCTCGAGGCTCAGATCAGGGAACTCTCAAAGCGCCCATCTGCTCAGGGGGAGAATACCTACAAAGATAAATAACGGTCAAGAGAGCAGCCGCTAGGCTAAACTTCTCGAGTTATGATAGTCTATCAGCCTACAACACAGGGGGAGCAACACCAGCAAAAGCAACAACAACAACAACATCAAGAGAAATGGAGACAGTAATATGGTTGCTCAACAGCAAGGCTGCGACAAGGATAGTATACCTACCGATTGCAATCATGACAGAGATTTTAAGAGTAATTGATGCAACACAACTAGCCAAACTAACAGAGAGCGATCTGAAGGTGCTAAAGAGCAAGCACATTTATGCGCAGGAAGGCTGAGGAGACATCGGTAGAGATTACCATACTGACAGTGATATTTTGATCAGAGAGTAGAAGCATCAGTCAAGGGGGAGTTTGTTGGTGCAAGAATGCAATGACTGGATGTTCTATTACGTTATGTTTGTTTATCACTGTATTAGTTTGAATAGATTTAGCTTTATGGGCTGCTCACGGACTTGCATGTTCGTGAGGCCCAGTAAAGCCCAAGCCCAAACTGGCTGAACATGTTACTCTATAAATAGAGGTGTTCAGATCAGTTTAGGGCTGTTGGTTTAGAGAGAATTCAGAGTTATACTTCCGGATTGTAACAGAGTTTTTGTTAATCAGAAGTATTAGAATTCGGTAATTGTGTTCATGCGTTTATTGCTTTCGTTTATAACCTGTGTGTTTATTGATTACGAGATTCCGCCTTGTAGTTAGTATAGTTTAATCCTGTAGATCGGACCTCTGGGACCTACAAGAACCCAAGACAAGGCGCTGTTCGGGCTAATGGGCCAGCGGAGGTAACAGAAGGTTCAGAGACCAAGGTAATAATCAATGACAGTTTTCCTGATCAACCTGTCATCATTGGCTCACAATTACCTTCACAGATAAAAAGCAAGCTCATTAGTTTGTTAAAATCAAGCCTCGATGTTTTCGCATGGCAGACTTCTGATATGACAGGTGTTCCTAGAGCCTTTGCCGAGCACGCCCTGAATGCCAATCCCAACATTGTTCCAATCAAGCAGAAAAAGCGCGGGCTTGCCATGGATCGTAGCAAAGCAGCGTGTGAACAAGTCAACAAGATGGTGGAAAGCGGCATAGTCAGGGAGGTAAAGTACCAGACTTGGATTGCTAACCCGGTCATGGTCAAGAAAACTGATGGTTCATGGTGGTTATGTGTCGACTTCAAGGATATCAATAAAGCTTGTCCAAAGGATAACTACCCGGTGCCAGAGATCGACTGGAAGGTAGAGTCCTTGGATGGTTTCCGGCTGAAGTGTTTTTTAGACGCTTACAAGGGTTATCACCAGATCCACACGAAGCGCAGTGACGAAGATAAGACAGCTTTCCATACAGACCAGGGCATCTACTGTTTCCAAAAAATGCCATTTGGTCTAAAAAATGCAGGTGCAACATACCAGCGCTTGATTGATCAGACATTCAAGGATCAGATTGGACGAAATGTGGAGGCTTATGTCGACGACATTGTCATCAAAAGCAAGGCGGAGGATATCATGCTGGCAGACATACAGGAAACTTTCGCGACACTGTGGAAGATCAATATGAAGCTTAACCCTTCAAAATGCAGCTTTGGCATGGAAGAGGGCAAATTCCTGGGACACATTATCACGCCAAGAGGTATTAAGGCTAATCCAAAGAAGATACAGGCTGTTTTGGACATGGTCTCCCCAACCACCAAAAAGCAAGTGCAAAGTTTGAATGGTAAGTTAGCAGCGCTCAGCCGATTCCTTTCAAAGACCGCTGACCGGTCCCTACCCTTTTTTAACACTTTGAAAGGTTGTATAAGGAAACAAGATTTTGCATGGACGCCTGAAGCAGAGTCCGCATTTCAAGAGCTAAAGAAGTTCATGACCACCCTGCCTACGCTCACAGCTCCTGTACCAGGAGAAACATTAGTGGTATACCTGGCCGCTTCTATGGAATGTATTAGTGCAGTTATTACGGCACAACGCGGGTCGACTCAGATGCCAATTTACTTTGTCAGTCGGGCATTGAAAGGGCCAGAAATAAATTACCCATGCATGGAAAAATTAGCCCTTGCTTTGGTACATGCGGCTAGGCATTTGCGACGTTACTTTCAAGCTCACCCCATTCATGTCTTAACAGACAAACCAATTAAGCAGATACTGGGAAAACCCGAGGTGTCGGGACGCTTAGCTAAGTGGGCAGTCGAGTTGGGAGAACATGAAATCTCATTCCATCCAAGAACTTCAATGAAAGGTCAGATCTTGGCTGATTTCCTTGTAGAGGTAGATGGTGAAGACAAGGAAAAACAAGAAGAGGAGGATACACCATGGACGCTTTTCACTGACGGTGCCTCTAATTTGGAGGGATCTGGAGCTGGTTTAATTCTTACAGACCCCAATAAAAATGAATACACTTATGCTCTCAAGTTTGAGTTTCCCACAACTAACAATGAAGCAGAGTATGAAGCTTTGTTAGCAGGCTTGAAAATCGCTAGAAAGATGGGGGTGAAAAGCATATCTGTATTCGTAGATTCCCAACTGGTCGCTAATCAAGTCAATAGAGCATTCGTTGCCAACCAAACCTCCATGCAACTATACTTGGAAGAGGCTAAAAAGGTAATCTCCGAATTTACAAAGTTTACCATTGAGCAGGTGCCCAGAAATCGTAACAAGTTGGCTGATGCACTGAGCAAGTTGGCTTCATCCGCCTTCGCCCATCTCAAAAAAGACCTGCTGGTGGAGATCTTGAACGAAAAATCCATTGTACGACCAAAGGAAGTTACTGCTGTTACAGAAGAGGAATGTTGGATGACACCGATCTTTAATTTCCTCAAACATGATGTACTACCAGCGGATCCACAGCTCGCAAGGAAAATACGTATGAAGTCACCAATGTACACGTTGGTGGACAACCGCCTGTTTCGGAAATCTTACTTGGGACCACATCTACGCTGTGTTGGCCCAATACAGGCTAAAAATATTATTCAAGCTGTACATAGCGGGAGTTGCTCCCTGCATGCTGGTCCACGCTCTGTCACTAGTAAAATCATGCGATTGGGGTACTTTTGGCCAACAATGCATCAAGATGCAAGGGATGAAATCGAAAAGTGTACAGCCTGTCAGCAGCATGCTTCTGTCGCCAAATTGCCGAAGCAAGACCTTATCCCCGTTACTACTGCATGGCCATTTTATAAATGGGGGATTGACATTGTCGGGCCATTTCCACCCGGTGTTGGCAACGTCAAGTTTCTCATTGTGGCTGTTGACTACTTTACGAAGTGGATTGAGGCAAAGCCCTTGGCAACTATCACAGGGAAGCGAGTTATCAATTTTGTATGGGAACATATAATTTGCAGGTTTGGGGTACCACATGTCATGGTCAGTGACAATGGCAGGCAGTTTGCAGAAAATCCCTTCAAAACTTGGTGCTCTGACATGAACATACAACAAAAATTCACCTCAGTCTCACATCCCCAGGCCAATGGCCAAGTAGAAGTCATGAACAAAGCTATCGTCAAAGCAATCACAGCAAAGTTAGGCAAGCGCAAAGCAGCATGGCCAGATCTATTACCAGAAATTACTCATCCGACAAGAAGGGTCATGGACTTTAATCCGGAAGCTAATGAGGAGGCCCTGCGAGAAAACTTAAACATCGTGGAAGAGCGCAGGGAGATTGCTCTCATCAAGCAAGCCGCCAGTCATAGGCAGATGGCAAAGTATTACAATCAGTGAGTTCACCATCTCTCATTCCAGCCAGGCGATTTGGTGTGGAGGAAAAATGAGTCCAGCAGGGTGGAAAGCCAAGGCAAACTAGGCCCTACATGGGAGGGACCTTATCAAGTGCTCACAACACATGGCAATGGATCTTACACCCTGTCAGATCTTGACGGGCAAGTTATTCCCAGGACATGGAATGCCATGAACCTGAAGAAGTGTTATGTTTAATAATTTGGTTTGATCATGTATCCCAACTTTTATTCAATACATCAATAAAATAACACTTTTCCTTATGTACAATGTTACAACACATGCATGCACAAATGACATAGTCAAGAACATAGTTCAATATATCACGCCAAGTCAGACAAATTTTGTTTGGTTCATACACATGCATTTATTTTCATCTTTTAATCTATTTGATAAAAGATAAGCACTTCCTACTTGGAAGCGACATCCTCGCGAGTAAAACATTTTTTCAACGGTTAACCAACAAATACAGACATAATTTCTATAGCAAAGTACACGCATAGAAAGAAAACAAGTAATTTCAACCATAGAAATTCACACAATCATTCAAAGCCTACAAGGCCATAATCCAATCACAAAATAAACCAAGTCACAAGGTCATAACATATCAAGTGCACGAATAAAGAAACTAAGGTTGCGACTCTGACTTTGGTGACAATAAGTCAATAATAGTTGCAAGTGACAGCTCCAAATCTTCCACTAGGGTACTCATAATGGGAAAAGCCCTCTCTGCAAATACCTCGCTTGCACGAACCATGTGGGCATGTGTTGCAGGATCCAAATGAGGCAAAGCCTCCAAGGGAGTATCGGGGAGTGCATCTTTCACTTTCTTACTGGCAACATGTCTTCCAAACATATGAGACGCACGGTTGAAGTCATTCAAAACACTAGCAACATCAGGATGCTTAAGCATCAAATAAAATAGCTGAGGCAGCGCAGCAACCAAATATTTTCTCTTCTGCACGGCAACATCGCGCTCTGCACGCATCTTGACAATCGCTTGCCTCTCAATCTCTAGCTCAGCATCTTTTTCAAGTAGTCGTTTCTCTTTCAGAGCCAACTGCTCTTCCCGGGCACTCAAGGCTGCTGACATTTCATGTTTCTCCGTCTCAACCTTAGATAAATTTATCCCTTGTTGGAACACTTTCTCAGTCAGCACACGCACCTCCCCTCGATAACGACAAGCTTCAGCCTGTTCAAACACTAGATCTTTCTTCAGAGAGATAATATCCTCCTTGCTATTGTCTAGTTGTACCTGCAACTCGGCACAAGACTTCTTTAATTCCCCCTGTTCATTGCTTACAACCTGTCTGACATACTCCATAAAGTTATTGAACATATTCACATCCGCTGCATTAATTAAACCCCCTGTACTGTTGCTTATAGATCCGGTAGCAAGAGGCAGGGTAGTATATTGCAAGTTGGAACACTGCGCCACGCCAAAGCTTTGGTTAGATGGTAGCATCGTAGATCCAGAAGAAGCGCCAATCGTTCCAAACATGTTAGAGGTCTTTCCAAATGTCGTGTTAGCTCCGCATGAGTTGGTAACCAGGGTGGCATCAGAGGGCAAACTAGAGGGAAAGGACAATTTTGGCACCTTCGACGAAGGGATGTCATAATCACTCAGATCTAAACTCGTCCCCCGTTTGCCCAATCCTAACATATCTCGACCATCCAACCTGGGATCTGGAAGGGACGTTGCTCCCAAATCATCAAACTCCTCTGCATGTTTATAATAAAAACATTAAGCAACGGGTAATAAGTTGGCAATGACTATAATTACGAGGTTACCTGTTTCGTCATCGTTGTCAGTGTCAGAAATAGCATGTGATGTCGACTTTCCATTTCTAGCAGCACCTGTGAAACAAAAGCAAAAAACATGATTATATATTTATCATGATAAATACATATGTATAAAGTTTGTGTACTTACTTGGAGTGGTGTTTGATACAACATCAGTGGTTGACGTCAAATGCACCCCTGCTGAGTTAGAATGAGAGGTGCTTCCAGGTTCTTGTGCACCAGGGATAACATCAGCAGGATGAGTTTCAATCTCATACTCCATACAATCAGGATCTCCCGTCATAAAATCCATCAAACTCATAGCTGCAAGGATACATCAGTATATGCAAAAAGCAAATATAAAAGTATGTCGAAGTAACGGTAGGAACCCACGTTTCCCAGTCTCCGAGTCCCTTATCACAGGCTTCATTCCTTCATCCCAGTTATCCGAAATACCAGCCAACACCAAAGCACATTCCTCATACACCCTAAACTTAATTGTCTTTCGTAAAATCTGCCTACACAACCTTGCGCTAGGAGGCTTCAGATTTGGAAGCTCGTTTATGTCCTTATCAAGCCCAGTTTTCCAATTAACCAGGTTACTAGCCCAAATATTTCTAAAAGCCGTATCGACAAACACATACCTATATCTCCAATTCCTATGACTAGTCGCACAATCATGAATGAATTTTTGCTTCCTACCTCTCACCTCTACTGAATACCAATCATTCGATTTAGTCAATTTATAGCATTTCCTAAACAAAGACACTGTTGGTTTTACTCCCATTGCCACCAGCAACATCTCAAAAGTCACGACTTTTGAACAAGCTACCGGATGTAACTGTGCAAATCCCATCTTGTAATAGTTCAACACATTCAGGTAAAAAGGGGTGGCAGGCAATCTAAAATTGCAATGGGAAAGGTAATGGATATAAAGGGCTACTTTCCCTTTCGGAGGAGTATTGGCTCGTTGGTGTTCGCTAGGTACGATAGATTATATTTCCTAAGGCATGGGTACATTTCCTTAAGTCTTTCTAGCATTTTGTTATCAATTCTGCTAGGGCTACGATCAACTGAGGGCACTTCTTTTACTGACACTGGATCCCCCATGTCAAACAAAGATAACTATGGTAGGCCTAATAAATAACACGGTATATCAGTTATTGCTAGCAGGGCACAAACAAATGAATGCAAAGGACAAGTAAGTCACATACCTGCAGGATAGCTTCCTAACACAAACAACCAATTACTCCTGCAAAAAGACAAACAATTACAATTAGAAGGTTTAGCGTACGACTAAAAACATCAAACCCAGCTTGTACCCGGCTAAAACTGCCGGTACCCGGGCAAAACAGCCGGTACCCGGGCAAAACTCCCGGTACCCGGGCTAAAACTGCCGGTACCCGGGCAAAACAGCCGGTACCCGGGCAAAAATGCCGGTACCCGGCTACACTCCCGGTACACCGGGCCAAAACTCCCGGTACCCGGGCCAACAATGCCGGTACCCGGGAGAAACTGCCGGTACTCGGCTAAAACTGCCGGTACCCGGCTAAAACTCCCGGTACCCGGCTTCATCCCGATACACGTCGCCGATACAACCCGGTATCCCCCTAAATCTCCTGGTACTCCCCTAAAACTCCCGGTATTCCCTAAATCTCCCGGTATTCCCCCTAAAACTCCCGGTACTCCATTCAAACTCTCGGTACACCGGGCCAAAACCCCCGGTACCGGGCCAAAACACCCGATACAGCCTGTATTCTCGATCACGCTCCCTGGATTACTCGGTATTACTCGATACAGCCGGTATTACTCGGTACCGCCGGTACTTGGTTTTTATGATAGCCGGTACCAGGTTAATGCCCTGGTACCCGGCTCGCTGCTCGGGATTCAAAAAAAAAAAAAAAGAAAAAAGAAAAAAAGAAAAAGGGAAACGCAGACTTACGCTAGTATAATAGTTACGACTTGAAAACTGTTGTTTTGACAAATCCTAACTCGGGGGCATGATGAGGTTAGTACGGATTACCCTATGCATATATATAGGTAATCCCTAAAACCTAAATACTAACATGGGCTTTTATTGCTTAAAGCCTGCTGCCTACAAGCAAGCCCATTGAGCAAGACACGCCTGTCAAGATTGTACAGCCTGTATGCCATTGCCTGACAGGCGCCCGCCTGACAAGCTGTCAATCGCCTGTCAGTCGCCTGACAGGCTGTCATCGCCTGACAGGCTGTCAATCGCCTGTCAGTTTCCTGTCAGGCTGTCATCGCCTGTCAGGTGGTCGACATAGGTCATCACTTACCAAGCACCGCCTGTTAGGTTGTCTTAGGTTGTGAGACGTCGCATCTTAACAATAATAAAGTAGAAGACGATTAGTATACCACTGATTGATTACTATGGCAGTTTAAGCATTCATGATCGTCATTGATTGATGGACGTTCCCTATGCTTGAAACTGGTAATATAAATACATAGTCTAATCAGGGTCGACAGACTACTTCTATCTCACTTCAACACACACACAAGCTTAAACAGAGTTCATACACTCCTACTTTCACCTTCAACCTTGATCACCCTAGGTTCGTCAACAACTTACTGGGTTTGCACTGTGATCAGCACAGGAGATCCAAGGTTGACACCACACATTCCTTTTCTTCGACAACCACTGCTCGAACAAGTAACAAGTCCGTTTTTAGTGATTTAATCTTATAGAGTTTCCTCTCGAATAACTCCTCTAAATACTAAGTCCTTCCGAATCTTAACAAATAGACTTACTCAATTAAGTTTAATTACCTAAGTTGTTATTACTAAGTCCTCTCGAATCCTAGTAATTTTAAACCGATTATAGACCGACCGATTATTTCATATAAGTTATTTAACCTATCTAGATTCCTCTCGAATACCTAGAATGTTGATTAATTAAATTATATATAAACAACTTTATGATAATATGTTAAAACTTAAGCAAATAAGGATTAGCGATTAAACACAAAAACATAAATAATAAATTACGCAAAAGTAAACTTCAAACAAGATCCGTTAATCAAACAAGCGTAAAAAGAGTTTAGCTACGCATTATTAAGTCTAAAACAACAAATAAAATAGTAGAAAACATCCCGGAAAATAAGTATTAAAAGGGAAGAAAAGCAAACTAAGAAATCTTCAAACGTGTCGTGACCGAATATTATGAATAACGAATTCCTAGCTTCAATCCTTGCCTCCAAACGTAAACTCCAGCTCCAGAAACTTGAAAATAATAATTGATGATTTTTTTGGATGTTTTGGGGTTGTGTTTATAGGCAAAAATAAAGAGAATTCGTATTCGAGTCGAACTCCAAAACTCTTTTAAGATTGTGGATAATGATAGATTCAAATAGACGGTGGACGTTTCCTTTTCATGTTACAATTGGGTTTTCTTTTATTTCCTTTTGTCCACGTGCATGTCTCCATATCTGATCATGTCACCATTTCTCGTCTTTTGACCATTTTCATGTGTTTCCTTGGCCAAACATCCACTTTCTGATCATATTCAACCTGTCACTTGAATAAAACACTTTCACACAATTAAATGTAAAAATCCTATCCTATCCATCATGATTAAATATGAAATGTGACCAAATATCGCATATAAATAGTTATATAAATATGCGATATCAAATCCCCCCAAACTTGCCTTTTTGTTTGCCCTCAAGCAAAAACTGTTTTAAAAGTAATTATCAAAGCCAAAATTAACATAACCAAACACCTCACGATTTTTATGGGAAGTAAAATCACACAAAACTCTCAAACTAGTCTAAAAGGGTGTGTAAAATATTTCTGTAGAATCGCTCAGTTGCTCAGTCATGGTGAATATTCTATCATAGGCTTGATAACGTATCAAATCTCCACCACTAGAGTCTAGGTACAACTAAACGGGGACTTTTATTCGGGTTATAATTTACAGGTAAAGGCATGTGAAAATATATAATGGAGTGTAAATGGGTTAAATAAAAATAATACAAAACTTAGATTAAATCCGAACTAATAAAATCTCTAAAGAACTGGATTGCTCAATTTTCTTCAACTTTTACTTTTTCCTCCGAATATACAAATTTCGTATATAATACAAGACTCAGTATACACTATTTCTCTTAAACTCTACAACTATTTTTTTTTTTCGCGTTTCTGTTTTTTTCGATTTTTCTCTTCTTTTTTTTTCTTCAGCCTAGTACATGCCTTACAATATAATATTTCTCGTGGTAAGTACACATGCTCAAAAGGCTAACTTTTTTTTTTCTCCAACTATTTCTCCAAATACAAAATAATACAAGGCAATAATATATATATTTTTTTCTTTTATGCCTAACTTCACTTCATATATAATAGCAATCAATAAACTAAGTTCGGATCTAATCTAAAAAGAAACGAAAAATAAGGAGAGTGTACAAATTATATAGTAGTGTTTAGAAACGAAAAAGTTTAGGCGCAAATTGGTTTTCTAGAGTTTCTAACACTAAAAACAAGTGTTATGTGACAACCGTCAAAAATCTAGATACTTGTTCAGCTACTATGTCGGCTCAAAATCATTAGTCACTCTCTTATCGTATTCGCTGTGTTCTAGTTCGAAACTGTTGAGTCGGTACTTGTCGGAACTAATGTCGGAATAACTTCCGGAATCAATTTTATAAGTCCTAATACCAAGAAAACACATATTGAACTTTCCTAAGTTCATAACTAATCATAATTAAGAACTTTCAATTAACAAAAAGGCCCAACGAAGCAATAACGTAAAAACGAAAAATCAGAAAATGCTGAGAAGAGGCCCGGTGCGCCGCACCCCTTTGCTAGGTGCGCAGCACCTAGCTGCAGATTTCAAAAAATTTTCATGTTTAGTCCTTGTCTCGTTTTTATAAAATTTCAACCAATCAATCTCGATTGGCAGGCCATAATTACTGAGTTTAGTCAGTACCAAAGCCATACTCTATCATTTTCTTTTATTCATTTTGATTAATCATTTTCATAAACCAAAAACACACACACTATCACTTTCTCTCATTTCTCTCTAAACTCTCTCAAAAACACCTTCATTTCCAGAACATTTGGCCATCAAAATCCAGTTTCTATCCATAAAAATCGTTCATATCATCCAAAGGAGTTAAAGGGACCAAAAGATTTCGAAAAAAGGACCAAGTTTGTAAAGATTTTTGAGGCTCAAATCCGACCAAAAGCATCATCCATTCGATTTCCTTCGGTAGATTACTTTCTTTTCACTATTCTTACATAAATAATCGATTGCATGTAAGATCGAACGGTTGAAAATGTGTTTTTATACAAATCTTTGACTTTTATGGTCAAAAACGTTTTTAATCAAGATACTCTTTAGATCCACGAATATGTGAATAAAAACACTTTAGAAACTGTTAAAAAGATGTTGTAAAAGATATTTACTAATTGCATGTTCGATCTAAACAACAAAAACAAGTTTTATAAAGATTTATGTCACTTTTCATACAAAAACGATTTCTATCTAAATGATACTTAGATCTATGTTTTTGGGGGTAAAAGTTGTTTAGAAACCATAATTATGATGTTTTATAAGCTATCCACCGGTTGCATGTTGAAATCCTTGTGTCACAAAACGTTTTTAGCAAGAAAAACACCAAACGGGAAAGAAACAGCAGCTAGGTGCGCAAGGCTCAGGTGCGCAGCACCGAGTTGCTGTTCTTCCGAAAAATCGTCGTTTGTCCGTTTTAAAACTTGTACACACATTCTGGACTTTTACAAATGTTATTATAAGACTGAGATGAGTAAAACTAATAATAATAATGACTTGTATTGGACTTTTTGGACTTACTTGACTTGTGGTGAAGTTATTTTGTGTATATGTATGTTTTGTGAGCGGAAATGATTGTAGGTTTTGGACATGAAATTTGGACGCGGAAGCGCTGCCCAAATTTCGTTAGAAAACCTAAACCATTTCAGTAACCAAAACATGTTTATCATAATAATAACTTTGACTTTGAACTTTCAAACTAAAAATAAACGTTAACCGCTTCGGACCAATTTTGAGACAATTTGACTTCATCACATAACCATAAACAAAAGTTACCAAATCTTATATAAAGGACCAAATAAGACATTAACTTTTGAACAATCTTGGTATTCCTAGGCATTCCGTGATTCTCGACTCCGTTCTCCGACCGATTCCGAGTTCACTCTCTTCGCAAACTGTGAGTTACACCCCTCCTTACTTTTACATTTTAAGTACTCTTTTTGGGGGAAACATGAGATCAAAACTGTTTTTGGACTATGGCATTATGTGAAATTGCTTATCAAACTATTTTGACTATTTGAAACTTATTCGAACTACTTTGACTTTTGACTATTAAACTTTGACTTTTGACTTATTAAACCTTGATTTTTGCACCTATAAACTATGTTGAACGAACTATTTGGACGACTTTTAAACTATTTGTAATTGGACGACTTTTAGACTATTTTTGGACGACTATTTGGCCTGATATGCGTGAACAACATCAACTGTTCGGATTGGCTTACCTTAGACTCCCTAGGTTTGCCTCTTTGGATACTTGAATAGACATTGATAGCTTGATTGTATTTAAGTACTAAACCCTAGTGAGAATATAATGCCGTAAGTGCAGACTAAAAGACTTTTTAAAACGGTTCGACAAAAGTCCCACAATTTACTTAGACGACTATACACACTATTAACGCAAGCCGTTAGCATATATTATGGGTATCGATACTTAGAAGCGGTCACTCCTTACCAATGGGTAGCGACCAAGGTACATATTGCTAAGTCCTCGCGGACTCTCTGACTGTAGACTTGACTGGTGGGCAGGTACTTGACTAGAATCGGGTTAGTGTGTAGACTAAATCTTACGTATATTAAGCTTAGCGGTTGGTACAACTCGAGGATCATAGGTCTATATTACGCATATACTTACGTTCTGTCTTGCACATGTGGATTAATCCACCGCTGAGGTAATGACGATGACCCCTTTTGTTCACTACACTATTTGACTTTGTATTTGACTTAGACTTACTTTGGCCGTACTGGAACTCATTTTTAAACTTACTTAAATTTATTCTAAAGTACTTGAAATTGTCTTGAAATTGGGTCATTCTTGAATTTTAAGCACTTCAATTTAATTAAGTTACTCTTGAATTTTTAAGCATCTGATCTTATCTTGAAAATTCCTAGACCTTGAATGACTTATGAATTTTTGAAAATCTTGGATTCATCTCGGACTCTTTTGAACTCATAAATTGAACCTTTCTTAAATTCGTAAACTGTAACTCACTCGCTACGTTTTCGTAGTTGACACTTTATCTCATGTTTCAGGAATTAAGCGTAAGTTATGAAGTGCATTGTTCGGGCGGGTCAAGTCCATCATGTGAAGTGTACTTGGGGAAGAAGACCTTATTTTGGGAATTTTATTTAAAAACATTTTGGTTATGTACTATGGCCTTACGTTGAATCTTGCTTGTATCTTTGAATTGTACTTTTTAATTTAAATCTTAATGACTCAAACCGTAAATTTTAGTGTAACCCGTGAAATGATTCTTTGCTCTTCACATTCCGTGTTTCCGCTTTAGCGGGGTGTGACAGACTTGGTATCAGAGCACGGGTTATAGTGAAAACGGTTTTAAAATCTTTCAAAAAGTTTTCGAAACCAAAACTATAACCAAGGCTTTTCAGAAAAAAAAAAAAACGTCATTTCGGGTTCAAACTTTAGTATGTTATTTTCCGCAATTGCATGATTAACTTTTTCAACTATGCGTGACTTGATCAACCACCCGTAGTTCAAAATGAATTATGCAAGAACGGAAAATGAAAGGCTATCGTTAAACGGTTTTTGAGTCCATAAGTTCCCGGTCTTGTCAATTCCCGACACTCACATGATTGACCCGTGCATGCATCTTACTTACGTTTTTCCTATTCTTAGTTTCCCCGTACTTATGTAACTCTCTATTCGCAGATACGCCATGTCTCAGTCCTCGAACTCCCGATCCCAGACACGATCACTTCCCCGAGCCGCCTCCCCCTCTCACGAACCCTCTGAGGGCCACACCGCATCCGAGAGTCAGCGTCATCAGACGACTGACCCGACGGAAGACACGTCCCAGACCATCAGTAGCAGTAATGGGTCCAGCCCAAGGACGGTACTTCCACCTCCTAGGTTGGTGCCCGTTGCAGCACCACAGCCCCGAGGACCAAATGCTGGAGCACTTATGCATCCGCCGTCGGGCCCATTCCGACCCGCGCCTCCCCAGTCTTTCTTGGACCCTTACGATCCCGCCTTTCGCACTCCGATATCGGAGCGTTACGCATGGGATCGTCAGTTCATTGAAGAAAGACGGCGTGCGCAGGAGTCCGGACCCTCCCGACCCATGATGCCACCTACTCACCAGCCTCTTCCTCCGGACGCCTTCCTCAACCTACACCGCCAAGTCCGTGGACTTGCTGAGGAAGCTCAGGAGCAGGGCCTTCTTTTATTTGAAGTCTCCGATGCTGCAAACGAGCTAGCACAGCAGTCCCGGCGGATCATACTGACGGCTTAGGCCACCGCCCGGACCGTCCAGTGCCTCGTCAGAGCCTGCATAGTCATGGGAGCACTTGTCGCAGCTCTCGCCGCCATGATGTTCTTGGAAGAGCGTTACTAGACATGTTTCCCTTTTTACTGTACTGTACCGGCTTAGTCGTAATTTTCTCATTGTACACGACTTAAGCCACTACTTATTATTTCTCTATGTATTGCACTTGTACGTTTCTCTCAGTGAATTTGTCATGTGTACCGAAACTTCTTATTATTAATGAAAATTCTATCTTTTATCATTTGGTTTATCGTGTCTTGTGAACTTTGTACTTGTTGCGAACACTATGATTCTATCTCTAAAACCATAATCCTGCGTGTACTACCTGATCATTCGTGTTAATCTCGTGCTATGACTATCTATGGACACTTAAATCGTAATTCTTATCATATCTCATCCGCGCGTTCTAAACCCAACCTAAATTCTTTCTGTTGCAGAATCATGACACCCCCGCACTTGAGTGCTAGTGACCTCGCCGAGCAAGTCATCGCCCAGATGAACGCAGCAATACCCGACTTGGTTGCCCAGGTGATCGCCGGAGTGAGCGACAGGATCTTCAGGGGCAATAACCCCGACACCTTTTGTTCGGAGATCAATCATGACAACAACCTCCCTTCTCCTCCAGCCCCCGTCACTCGAAGGAAGAGTGAGAAGCGTAGGGCTAGTCACCAACCCATAAGGGGCAACCACGACAAGAAGCCCGCTATCAGACGCCGAGAGTATGCTGGACCGCACCCTAAGTGCGAAAAGTGCTACCGGCATCACGTTGTGGACTGCCCAGCGTGCTACGCGTGCAACAAAATCGGACACCTCTTCCGACATTGTCGTGAACATGCTGTTAAACAGAACGAGGACGAGGACCCTGGAGCTAACCCCTTACCTCCCTCTCCTGCTCTCTTCCAACAAAGGGAGAATAAGAGAAGGAAACTCCGCCACCCAATATCACAGACTAGTATCTCCCAGGAATACCCCACCATACCTCGAACCCACACTGGACCGCACACCCGATGCAGCAGATGTCCCTTCCACCATGTCCGGAAGTGCCCGGTATGCAAACTTTGCAACACGGTGGGACACTACCCCTGGTGCTGTCCAGAAAATGCGAATAGAAGGCTGCTATGCCTCGAATGTGGGAGCAACCAGCATTTCCGTGAGGATTGTCTCTTAGAGCATACCACAGAGACCCTCAGTGCTCTCGCAATCACAACCAAGGAAGCCTCTCAGAACCTTAAGGCAACTACTGGTACGTTCCCTGTCAAAAGACCCTTTTTCCTTCCGCACTAATTGATTCTAGAACTGAAGAAAACCTTGCCCTTAGAGATTAGACATCTCATCAGTTAGGACCTCAGGCTTTACGGATAGTTCCCCTCGACTATGCCAACGATCCATTAGTCGCAGCTGCAAGTGAAAAAATTAGGCTTCCCAATACGTCGATTCGCCTAAAAGTTCCTCCACTGACCCCGTCCTTACCAAACCATCGAGCCCTGACGCCACCATCGGATAAACCTTGTTCCTAGCACGGCACCAATAGCCAAGGCTCCCCACCAACTAGCACCAATTGAGATGCTAAGGCGGCCAAAGCCGCTGTAGGAACCTCCCAACTCTAACTCTGTCGCGCAAGTCAACCCGGGGAGCCCAGCTTCCCTAACAAGAGACAGACCCCTCCGTTGTACGCCAAGCGTCATGAACTCATTAAGCAGACCGTCGTGAACCGATAACCATCCCCGAGAATCGACAACCAGTCCGAGTAGTTGCAGGATGCAACACACCTCTCGAAAGTCGATCCCGCTCGAGTTATCACCAGGTTCGCGACATTTTGACCAACACTTGCGAGGACCGCATGTTCCGAACTCGATGCAAACCACCCAAGCCTTTCCCCTGTTAGTACGCCTAAACAACACATCGCCGGTATTCATGGACTTAATGAACAAGGTGTGTAGGTCGTACTCGGATAATTGATAACTTTACTCCTCGCCAACACTCACACCTACTCAAGGAAGATCCTGTGAGCACCCCGAGCTCACCCTAGAACCCTTCCATGGTCAGGAGTCGCACACCAATTTCCCTAAATTCGAACGCTGACCCCGAGCAGGACACTTCCCGACTCTATGGTCAACCTCGAAGGAGCTCAGACCCAGGCCAAACGTAGCTTGTAGCGGCAAGCCCCTAGCATGAGCTCTGAATTCCGAAGGTATTCGCGAACCCATACCTGTCAAGGGCCATCGAATTGTTATTCCACTTACCCGGGATCCGACTTGCTGTAACCGGAGTTCCCGAGAATACTATTCTGGCCGGACACTGTGTAAGGACACTACCCTGTTTTCCGCCAAGTGCCTCACATACCTCGAGGTCAAGGCAGGACACCGAAACTCACCCCACCATTAGTCGACCTACGTCCCCCTCTCCTTGAAGTGCCCTCCTGAGAATCGCCAGGAACGCGACTATATCTCATCACCTCTCACAATTCGCCTGTCTTTAATCGGGTACGCTTGCACCACGGATATCGTGCCAGCACTAAGTGTGAACCCATCAGTCTATGCGTGGACGCAAGTGTCAAACACCGCCCTGTCGGCTCGAAGTTGACGGTTGACGACTTGCCAGGTCCTACGTCTACCCCTACTCGTGAAGGACCGGAAACGTTCCCGTACTCGGCCAAGGAGCCGCGCGATCATCTGGAAGTAAAACCTCAATCCCTTGGATGGAAATAGGGTATCCCTTATGATACCGCCACGGAAGGAGGACAGTCTGCTTCTGTAAACGCGGCAAACTAAGCCGAAGTACACCGGTTCAATCTAAGTCTCGGGATATGCCGATCCGACCTCTCGTCGTTTATAATTTTCCCGACCGTCTCCCAATGTTCTTACGAGCCCCTCCTTACACCTGTAAGGCGTTCATCGGATGAGACCCTCGCCATCTCCCTCTAGTCCAGATCAAAACCGCTGCTACACCAAGTTCCTTAATAAAACACTTAGGTTGTTGACTCCAAGGACAAATAGCATTGACCAAACCTCGTACCCATCCCTGAGTTCAGTGGAACCTCCGACGGAGTCCAACTACCGCGTGGTGACGCATGGACCAAAACTCGTCAGGAGAACCCACTACGATCCGACGGCAAAATTTTTCCCCATGAGACGAACTAAATTTCGGGACGAAATTCCTTTCAACCCGGGGAGAATGTGACAACCGTCAAAAATCTAGATACTTGTTCAGCTACCATGTCGGCTCAAAATCATTAGTCACTCTCTTATCGTATTCGCTGTGTTCTAGTTCGAAACTGTTGAGTCGGTACTTGTCGGAACTAATGTCGGAATAACTTCCGGAATCAATTTTATAAGTCCTAATACCAAGAAAACACATATTGAAATTTCCTAAGTTCATAACTAATCATAATTAAGAACTTTCAATTAACAAAAAGGCCCAACGAAGCAATAACGTAAAAACAAAAAATCAGAAAATGCTGAGAAAAGGCCCGGTGCGCCGCACCCCTTTGCTAGGTGCGCAACACCTAGCTGCAGATTTCAAAAAATTTTCATGTTTAGTCCTTGTCTCGTTTTTATAAAATTTCAACCAATCAATCTCGATTGGCAGGCCATAATTACTGAGTTTAGTCAGTACCAAAGCCATACTCTATCATTTTCTTTTATTCATTTTGATTAATCATTTTCATAAACCAAAAACACACACACTATCACTTTCTCTCATTTCTCTCTAAACTCTCTCAAAAACACCTTCATTTCCAGAACATTTGGCCATCAAAATCCAGTTTCTATCCATAAAAATCGTTCATATCATCCAAATGAGTTAAAGGGACCAAAAGATTTCGAAAAAAGGACCAAGTTTGTAAAGATTTTTGAGGCTCAAATCCGACCAAAAGCATCATCCATTCGATTTCCTTCGGTAGATTACTTTCTTTTCACTATTCTTTCATAAATAATCGATTGCATGTAAGATCTAACGGTTGAAAATGTGTTTTTATACAAATCTTTGACTTTTATGGTCAAAAACGTTTTTAATCAAGATACTCTTTAGATCCACGAATCTGTGAATAAAAACACTTTAGAAACTGTTAAAAAGATGTTGTAAAAGATATTTACTAATTGCATGTTCGATCTAAACAACAAAAACAAGTTTTATAAAGATTTATGTCACTTTTCATACAAAAACGATTTCTATCTAAATGATACTTAGATCTATGTTTTTGGGGGTAAAAGTTGTTTAGAAACCATAATTATGATGTTTTATAAGCTATCCACCGGTTGCATGTTGAAATCCTTGTGTCACAAAACGTTTTTAGCAAGAAAAACACCAAACGGGAAAGAAACAGCAGCTAGGTGCGCAGCACCTAGGCTTAGGTGCGCAGCACCGAGCTGCTGTTCTTCCGAAAAATCGTCGTTTGTCCGTTTTAAAACTTGTACACACATTCTGGACTTTTACAAATGTTATTATAAGACTGAGATGAGTAAAACTAATAATAATAATGACTTGTATTGGACTTTTTGGACTTACTTGACTTGTGGTGAAGTTATTTTGTGTATATGTATGTTTTGTGAGCGGAAATGATTGTAGGTTTTGGACATGAAATTTGGGCGCGGAAGCGCTGCCCAAATTTCGTTAGAAAACCTAAACCATTTCAGTAACCAAAACATGTTTATCATAATAATAACTTTGAACTTTCAAACTAAAAATAAACGTTAACCGCTTCGGACCAATTTTGAGACAATTTGACTTCATCACATAACCATAAACAAAAGTTACCAAATCTTATATAAAGGACCAAATAAGACATTAACTTTTGAACAATCTTGGTATTCCTAGGCATTCCGTGATTCTCGACTCCGTTCTCCGACCGATTCCGAGTTCACTCTCTTCGCAAACTGTGAGTTACACCCCTCCTTACTTTTACATTTTAAGTACTCTTTTTGGGGGAAACATGAGATCAAAACTGTTTTTGGACTATGGCATTATGTGAAATTGCTTATCAAACTATTTTGACTATTTGAAACTTATTCGAACTACTTTGACTTTTGACTATTAAACTTTGACTTTTGACTTATTAAACCTTGATTTTTGCACCTATAAACTATGTTGAACGAACTATTTGGACGACTTTTAAACTATTTGTAATTGGACGACTTTTAGACTATTTTTGGACGACTATTTGGCCTGATATGCGTAAACAACATCAACTGTTCGGATTGGCTTACCTTAGACTCCCTAGGTTTGCCTCTTTGGATACTTGAATAGACATTGATAGCTTGATTGTATTTAAGTACTAAACCCTAGTGAGAATATAATGCCGTAAGTGCAGACTAAAAGACTTTTTAAAACGGTTCGACAAAAGTCCCACAATTTACTTAGACGACTATACACACTATTAACGCAAGCCGTTAGCATATATTATGGGTATCGATACTTAGGAGCGGTCACTCCTTACCAATGGGTAGCGACCAAGGTACATATTGCTAAGTCCTCGCGGACTCTCTGACTGTAGACTTGACTGGTGGGCAGGTACTTGACTAGAATCGGGTTAGTGTGTAGACTAAATCTTACGTATATTAAGCTTAGCGGTTGGTACAACTCGAGGATCATAGGTCTATATTACGCATATACTTACGTTCTGTCTTGCACATGTGGATTAATCCACCGCTGAGGTAATGACGATGACCCCTTTTGTTCGCTACACTATTTGACTTTGTATTTGACTTAGACTTACTTTGGCCGTACTGGAACTCATTTTTAAACTTACTTAAATTTATTCTAAAGTACTTGAAATTGTCTTGAAATTGGGTCATTCTTAAATTTTAAGCACTTAAATTTAATTAAGTTACTCTTGAATTTTTAAGTATCTGATCTTATCTTGAAAATTCCTAGACCTTGAATGACTTATGAATTTTTGAAAATCTTGGATTCATCTCGGACTCTTATGAACTCATAAATTGAACCTTTCTTAAATTCGTAAACTGTAACTCACTCGCTACGTTTTCGTAGTTGACACTTTATCTCATGTTTCAGGAATTAAGCGTAAGTTATGAAGTGCATTGTTCGGGCGGGTCAAGTCCATCATGTGAAGTGTACTTGGGGAAGAAGACCTTATTTTGGGAATTTTATTTAAAAACATTTTGGTTATGTACTATGGCCTTACGTTAAATCTTGGTTGTATCTTTGAATTGTACTTTTTAATTTAAATCTTAATGACTCAAACCGTAAATTTTAGTGTAACCCGTGAAATGATTCTTTGCTCTTCACATTCCGTGTTTCCGCTTTAGCGGGGTGTGACATGTTACAAGGGTTAGGCGGAAAATATATAAAACGAAACGAAAAGGCTAATCAAATGGTTAATCCTAAATGCCCCTATCATTGTACCAAATCACACTAAGTTACCCTAATGTAATTGCTCGTATGTGGTCTCGAAATGTATAACAGTGTCAAGTTCTAAAGTCATCAACCATCGGCACACTCAAAGAAACGAAAAAGTAGCATTAAAAATGAATGCTTTCAAAGGCTCAAATTCTCACTATTTTTCTGAGTAGGGTTAAAATGTGTCTGGTTATGCTTAAAGTTTAAGGTATTACCGACTAGACACGTTATATTTTTTTGGGTTTTTTTTTTTCGATTTTTTTTATTTTCTGTTTTTTTTTTTCTGACTTAAAAATATACAAATAAACACCAACCTAACACGATGGAAACTAAGCTAAGGGTCGAAAAATAAAATTTAAAATTTCCCGATGACCCCCCAACTTAAGTAACACATTGTCCCTAATGTGTTAACGACTCAAAACTAAAGGGAAATTACAAAAATAAAATCTAAAAAGAAAAATAATATACAAAAATAAGAAAAGAAGAAAATAGAACCCGGTTGTATATATCGAATATTTCTTGTGAAAATGCTTTACTGATCTGAATGGTAGTCCCAAAACCGGTTGTTGAACTTACTTCAAATCTATAAAAAACTAAAAGAGAAAAACTAAAAACAAATATTAAAAACACAAAAGAAAATAAATAAATAAATAAAATAAAAATTACAAATTACGACGGAATAAAAAATAGTAGACTATTTTTTAAAGTCTAATAGAGGAAAAAGGTAAACAATAACATTGAAAATCTGCCTCCCCTTTTTTTTGGTTTTTTTCGTTTTTTTTTTTTTTTTTTTTTTTTTATAAATGAATGAAAAATTAACTACCAAAGAAAAGAAAAACAAACCCGGGTTGCCTCCCGAGAAGCGCTAATTTTTACGAATGAGTCGTTAGCTTGACCCGATACGCCTCGTGATCAGGTGTTGATGGAATAAAACTCATCCTCGATCATCATTCCATTTTCATCGTCCTCTTCGTGGTATAACTTGACCCGTTGTCCCGAGACGATGAATGAATCTCCTGTTTCCTTCCATAGCTCGACATAGCCTGAGGCAAATGCTCGTTTTACGGTGTATGGCCCTGTCCACTTTGATCTTAATTTTGGAGCTTTAAATTTGTACTTCGACTGAAAAAGAAGCACTTTATCGCCCTCCTTGAATTCTTTACGACTAATTTTTCGGTCGTGGAATTCCTTTGTTCTTTCCTTGTAAAGTCTGGAACTTTCGTAGGCTTGTAACCGTAACTCGTCCATTTCGTGAAGCTGTAAGAACCTCATATCTCCCGCTAAGTCCATATCGATGTTGCATTTCTTCAATGGCCAGTATGCCTTATGCTCGATTTCGACCGGAAGGTGGCACGTTTTCCCGTAGAGTAGTCGATACGGGGTGGTTCCAATTGGCGTTTTTTATGCTGTCCTGAATGCCCACAGTGCGTCTTCTAGCTTCCTCGACCATATGTTAGGATTATTGTTGACCATCTTTTCCAAAATCCTCTTAATTGCTCGGTTTGTATTTTCCACTTGCCCGCTCGTTTGAGGATGATATGAAGTAGCAAACCGGTGATTGACTCCATATCTCTTCAAAACTTTTGCTAGCTGAGCATTTGCGAAGTGGCTTCCTCGATCGCTGATTAATGCCTTTGGCACTCCGAACCTGCAAAACAAATTTTTAAGAAAATCCACAACCACGTTAGCGTTGTTAGTAGGTAATGCTTTAGCTTCAACCCATTTAGAAACATAATCCACAGCAACTAAAATATAAACATTTCTATTTGAAGGCTTGAAAGGTCCCATGAAGTCGATTCCCCAAATATCAAAAACTTCACAAACTTGGATCCCTTGCTGTGGCATTTCGTCTCGCTTGGTGATGTTTCCCTGGCGTTGACACGCGTCACAGGTGCTCACGCGTGTATAGGCCTCCTTGAAGATTGTTGGCCAGTAGAAACCTGCATCAAAAACCTTTTTACCAGTTACCGTCGGTCCATAGTGTCCTCCGGTGGGTCCATGATGGCATTCGTCCAAAATCCTCCTTGTTTCTCCTCCGTATACACACCGTCGTACCATTCCATCCGCACACCTACTAAACAAGTATGGTGCGTCCCAGTAGTAGTATTTAGCATCCGCGATCAATTTCTTTTTCTGTTGATAAGTTAGGCTTTTGTTGACAATTTTTCCGGCTAGATAGTTCGCAATATCAGCGAACCATGGAGCGTCACTGTCCGTTTTGTTGATGCAGGCCAACATCTCCCCCGGAAATGCGTCATCTATCTCCCCTTCCTTCAACTCCCCCAAACTTGGGTTCTCCAATCTGCTCAAATGATTAGCTGCTACATTTTCAGCTCCTTTCTTGTCCTGGATCTCGATGTCAAATTCCTGCAACAATAAATTTAGCATCTAATTTAGAAAATAAGAATTTTAAAGCAGAATGATCCTTGAAAACAATTGTTTTGCTCAATACTAAGTATGAGCGGAATTTGTCAAAAGCAAATACTACAGCCAAAAGTTCCTTTTAGGTAGTGGTATAATTCTGTTGGGCTTCGTTCAGTGTTTTGCTGGCGAAGTAGATAGGTCGAAAATGCTTGTCGATCCGTTGCCCCAAAACAGCTCCCACTGCGAAATTACTGGCGTCACACATCAGTTCCAAGGGTTGAGACCAATCTGGTGCTACCAATATGGGTGTATTTGTGATCCTCTTTTTGAGTAACTCGAAAGCTTGTAAGCACTCATCCGAGAAATTGAAAGCTACCTCCTTCTCTAATAATTTCGTCATCGGACGAGTAATCTTCGAGAAATCCTTGATAAACCTTCTGTAGAATCCCGCATGTCCCAAAAAACTCCGAATTGCTTTCTCGTTCGTTGGTGGTGGTAGTTTGGCAATGACTTCGATCTTTGCTTTGTCTACCTCTATCCCAGCTTTTGAGATTTTGTGTCCCAGTACAATTCCCTCTCGAACCATGAAGTGGCATTTCTCCCAGTTTAGGACCAAGTTTTCTTCCTCGCACCTTCCCAACATCTGATCCAAATTCTTCAAGCAATCATCGAATGAATCTCCAAAAACTGAAAAGTCATCCATGAACACCTCCATTGTTTTCTCCACCATGTCCTAAAAAATGGCTAGCATACACCGTTGAAAAGTGGCTGGTGCGTTGCATAGACCAAATGGCATCCTCCGATAGGCGTAGGTTCCGAACGGGCATGTGAAGGTGGTCTTTTCCTGATCTTCGGGAGCAATAGGTATCTGAAAATACCCCGAAAACCCATCCAAGAAACAGTAGAACTCATTTCCTGCTAGTCTCTCGATCATCTGGTCCATGAACGGTAGTGGAAAATGGTCCTTCCTGGTGGCTTCATTCAGCTTGCGGTAGTCGATGCAGACTCTCCATCCTGTGACTGTCCTTGTTGGCACGAGCTCGTTCTTGTCATTCATCACCACAGTCATACCTCCCTTTTTCGGAACGCAGTGAATGGGGCTTACCCATGGGCTGTCTGAAATGGGGTAGATAATTTCTGCATCCAACAACTTAACAACTTCCTTTTTAACGACATCTGTCATATTCGGATTTAGCCGCCGTTGTTTTTGAACAACGGGTTTTACATTATCAAGAAAATTAATTTTATGTTTGCAAAAATCGGGGCTAATTCCGGGTATGTCAGATATACGCCAAGCAATGGCCTTTTTATGACCCTTAAGGACTGTCAATAATCGAGCTTTTTCGTCACCCGAAAGTGATGACGAAATAACAACTGGTAATAAATTGGTACCTTCCAGAAAAGCATACTCTAAATGTACCGGTAGTTGTTTCAGCTCCAAGTCGGTAGCTGGTTCTTCAATTGAAGACTTGATCCTCATGCTCTGGTCCAGCTTCAATTCCTCTTTGACTTCAGTCTCCACTTCCTCGATCTTCTCGTCCTTCAGTTCCTCCTCCAAGCTTGTTTCTATCTCGAGAATTTCCTGCCAATCTAAATCATCAAACACATCAATTCGAAAACAGGTTTCATCAGTAGAATAATAATGGGTCATGGCTCTATCTAGTGTAAAGACAATTCTTTCTTCCCCAACCCCTAATGAAATTTGCCCATTTGTCACCCGGATAATTGCGTCAGCTGTGTTTAGGAATGGTCGTCCAAGGATAAGTGGAACCGTGACATCTTTATCCATCTCTAAAATCACAAAATCAACAGGGAAGGTAAATTTTCCTACATTTACTAGCATGTTTTCAGCAATTCCTAACGGGTATTGGAATGATCGGTCGGCTAGGCGGATACTCATCCTAGTGGGTTTTAACACTCCTAGGGCAAGTTTAGCATATAGTGAATAAGGCATTAAGTTTATGCTAGCTCCTAAGTCCGCCAATGCACTGCAACTGTAAGTATTGTTGAAGTTGCACTTGATGAGGAAACTCCCTGGATCATCTAACTTCGGTGGTGTCGTGTTCTTCACCAAAGCTGAACATTCTGTGTTTAAGAATGCGGCTTGCTCCTCCGATGGCTTTCCCTTGTTCGTGACCAGCTCCTTGATGAATTTAGCGTAATTTGGCATCCCTACAATCAAATCAACAAGAGGAACATTAATATTAACAGATTTAATCATATCACAAAATTTACCGTACTACTCCCGCATTCTCGCTTTTCTTAATCGTTGAGGATATGGAACATGTGGCTGGTAAGCTTTGATTGGAACTTCCTCCACTGGTTCAGGTGTTTTAGCCTTTGATTGAACTGGTGGTGCATCGTCCTCATCGTCCTCGATCTCGAAATCATCCACAACTGGTTATGTAGTGGAAAGTGGCGTCCTGGCTGGCAGTTTCTCTCCGGTTTCGTTTTGATCTTTTCCATAAGCATGTCCCGAGCGTGTGGTAATTGCGTTCACGTGCTCGTCTCTGTGTTTTGGGCAGGGTGGCATTCCGTCTCGTAGTCCTTCGGTTCTTCCAGGATGTTGATATTTTGGTGTTTGATTGGTGGAACTGTTTCCCTGGTTCTGTGGTCGTGGATTTGGTTGCGTATTACTCGGTAATGAGCCCGATGGTCGATTTGAGTTCAGCTCGTTCATCCTATCGAACCGTCTCTCTAAGTCTTGCAGTGCTGTCTGCTGATTTCTTTGTCCTTGCTCGATGTGGTCATTTAAAACTTTGAATTGGTTACGGACATCGTCATTCGTCGATTTTTGGGTGTGGATGAACGATTTCATAAGATCTTTTAGACTTTGATCTTCATCTTCGTTCTTCGGTGGATCGTATCTTTGTCGTGGTGGGGATCGTGTATTATTCCTTTGCCATCCGTTGTCTCGATTGTCACTGCGGTTGTAGTTACCTCCGCGGTTTTGCCAATTCGTCCCCCGATTAGGATAACCATACTGTGCGTAGTTGGCATCCTCCACTTGTCGATCACAATCACTAGCTTAGTGAGGTCCTCCGCATCCTTCACATCCATTCTTCATTAAGTGCATGTCTCTTTCGATTCTTCCGATGCGTTTATCAATCCTGACCGCCATAGATTTAACTTCTTTCACGACCGAAGATGTTTCATTACTACTTTCAACTTGAGCTACTTGACTTCGGTGTTTTCGCCCTCGGCCGTCGTCTCGATATTCCCTGGATAGGCTTATGACTAGCTTGTCCTCCATTAAGTTGTATGCTTCATTAGTGGTCTTGTACATGAAATCCCCTCCTCCGGCTAAATCCAATTCGTTTTGTGACTCTTTGGTTAATCCATAGAAGAAAATCTCGATGATGTTTTCCTTGCCCAAACCATGACCATAACAACTTCTCAGCATCTCCTTAAATCTAGCCCATGCTTCAGTGGAAGTCTCTCCATCTTCCTGTCGGAACCCTCTGATGTCTCTTAGTAATTTCCTACCCAAGGCGGGTGGGAAAAATCTTTTGATGAAGGTCTCGCGCATTTGTGTCCATGTTGTGATTGAATTTTCATTAAGCTCCTCGAACCAAACCTTCGCATCTCCGGTGAGAGACGAAGGGAACAACCTGAGTTTGACACTGTCGCTCTTGCCTTGACCATATTTGAACATCTCACAAAGTTCGTTGAATTTGGCTATGTGTTTATGCGGATCTGAATTGTATCGTCCATCGAAAGTGTTGTCTTGGATCATCTTGAGATGGTGACCCTTGACAACGAAATCATCACCCAAGTCCGGGGTGGTGATTTCCGACCCTCGGGTGGGTGGCACTGCTTCAGCTGTGGCCCGTCGGTGCATTGACATGTCCAAAGGATCCATAGCTGGTTGCTGTTCCGGTTTGTCTTCACAAATTACTTCTTCGACCTCTGATTCTGAATCGCTTCCTCCTCCTTCTGAAGTTGTAATATCTTCAAATTTCACTGGTGAGACTTGATCAAAACCTGGTGGTGTCTGAAGTGATAAGTTTCCTCTCCTCCTGCCTCGCCTCTTCGATACTCCTGGATTTGACTTTGGACTCGCGAGTGGTAATCCCGAAGCCCTTGTGTTCATCCACTAATTGAATACCTGAAAAAGATAGAAACAAGAAAAGCGTAAAACGTCCCGGTGTTATGACAATTAAAAGTAACTTCTAAGTAAATAAATACTCAAAAGGATCGTATCACAAATTCGAAACAAAAACGAAAAATCAGTCCCTGGCAGCGGCGCCAAAAACTTGATGTGTAAAATCTAGTCTTAATTTAAACCTACTATTTCACGCAATTACACACTTATAGCCAGTGGACCTATTCGTATGTAATATAGTTTAAAAGCAAGTAAAGGTTCGTTCGTAGGGACTAATTTGTTTTTAAGTTTCAAATTAATAATACTATTTGTTTTTGGGGGTTTTTTTATCGTAACAAAAAGATTGATTAAAAATTGCAAAGTAAATAATAAAAAGTGATTAATAAAAATCGAGTGAGAAAGTAATTGAGATTATCAAATAATTGAGAAAATACACTTGTTTGACACTTCACTTGTTTTCCATTTAAGTTTACGAAATTGATTAAATATTAAACTTCTAAAATATAGTAAAAGTCCTCTCGAATATTTTATTAACTTTAACTACCTCTAATTATACCGTTCCTCTCGAATACAGTAGTAATTATTAATAGCTAAGCATTAAGTAACAAGTCCGTTTTTAGTGATTTAATCTTATAGAGTTTCCTCTCGAATAACTCCTCTAAATACTAAGTCCTTCCGAATCTTAACAAATAGACTTACTCAATTAAGTTTAATTACCTAAGTTGTTATTACTAAGTCCTCTCGAATCCTAGTAATTTTAAACCGATTATAAACCGACCGATTATTTCATATAAGTTATTTAACCTATCTAGATTCCTCTCGAATACCTAGAATGTTGATTAATTAAATTATATATAAACAACTTTATGATAATATGTTAAAACTTAAGCAAATAAGGATTAGCGATTAAACACAAAAACATAAATAATCAATTACGCAAAAGTAAACTTCAAACAAGATCCGTTAATCAAACAAGCGTAAAAAGAGTTTAGCTACGCATTATTAAGTCTAAAACAACAAATAAAATAGTAGAAAACATCCCGGAAAATAAGTATTAAAAGGGAAGAAAAGCAAACTAAGAAATCTTCAAACGTGTCGTGACCGAATATTATGAATAACGAATTCCTAGCTTCAATCCTTGCCTCCAAACGTAAACTCCAGCTCCAGAAACTTGAAAATAATAATTGATGACTTTTTTGGATGTTTTGGGGTTGTATTTATAGGCAAAAATAAAGAGAATTCGTATTCGAGTCGAACTCCAAAACTCTTTTAAGATTGTGGATAATGATCGATTCAAATAGACGGTGGACTTTTCCTTGTCATGTTACAATTGGGTTTTCTTTTATTTCCTTTTGTCCACGTGCATGTCTCCATATCTGATCATGTCACCATTTCTCGTCTTTTGACCATTTTCATGTGTTTCCTTGGCCAAACATCCACTTTCTGATCATATTCAACCTGTCACTTGAATAAAACACTTTCACACAATTAAATGTAAAAATCCTATCCTATCCATCATGATTAAATATGAAATGTGACCAAATATCGCATATAAATAGTTATATAAATATGCGATATCAATACCCAAGCACAATTGGGTATTTACCACCTAGGCTACTAGATAGTATTCCCTTAGGTTTTATGAAAGATCCATTGATTACTTGACTGTAGACTTCGTTGGTTGACTTTGTTGTCATACAACATAGTAGATACTATGAGGGCCACGAGTGATATATGCCTGACGTGACTAACATGTCATTAGCCATATAGGTCTCCTTGAATCGTCAACTAGTAGGAGGTCTTGCAACTAAGGTTTTATTAAATCACTTATTCAACTCATAGACAAGGGGATCCCCTCTCCCATTTGTTGTTCTTATTAGTAGCAGAAGCCTTGCAAATTTTAGTTCTTGAAGCATGTAACAAAGGAGTATTCAAAGGACTTTTTTGGCCCAAGGAGGTGTAAACATATCTCTTCTTCAATTTGCTGATGACTCGTTGTTCTTCGGAAAATGGTCTTTAAAAAATGACGTTAACCTCGTACAAATACTTGGTTTCTTCGAAGACGCTTCGGGACTAAAGGTTAATATCAACAAGAGAAAACTCTATGGTGTTGGTGTCGATTCGGTGGAGCTTCAAAATGTTGCAGACTACATTAAATGTTCACATGACAAATTTCCTTTTACTTATCTCGGTTTACCTGTGGGAAAACGAGCGAACAATACGGAGGCATGGAGTGGGGTAGTTGATCGTTTCAATAAAAGACTCACATTATGTAAATCTCGTCTCCTGTCAATAAGTGGTAGGCTCATATTGATCAATTCTATATTGGGAAGTCTTCCTCTTTATTTTTTTTCTCTTTGTTTAATGGACCAGAAAAAATTATCAATCCATTGGAATCTATATGTAGGAGATTCTTTTGGGGTTTGATGAAGGTGAAAGAAAAATAAATTGGATAAATTGGGACCAAATTCTACTGGACAAAGATATGGGAGGTCTAGGGGTAGGTAGTTTAAAGGCGAAGAATATGAGTCTCTTGGGTAAATGGTTATGGCGTTTCAAATCTGAACCTACGACTTTATGGAGGAGAACAATATGTACCTTATACGGGCCTGATGGTGGATTTGGGTTAAATCAAATCTCATGCATAGGCTCGAGTGTTTGGAAATAAATTGTCAAATCATGCAATAAATTTGAAAGTATTAACGTTCCGTTTCATTCTTCTGTTATCAAGAAAGTTGCTAATGGAGCGAATACAAGTTTCTAGAAAAATAGGTGGACAGATGAAGGAGCACTCTTAATGGAAGAATTCCCAAGACTGTTTTCTCTTGAAGCTGATCAAGACTGTACAGTGAAAGATCGTTGGATATTCGTGAACGATTAGTGGATCGGAAATTGAGCTTGGAGAGCACCGATCAGGGGAAGAACATCTAACGAGCTTGTTGGTTTAGAGAATAGACTTGGTCAATTTGCATTATCTAATAATAAACTGGATTCATGGAGATTGACAATGGATTCAAGTGGGCAATTTTCAGTCAAACGGTTTTCGTTGATTATCCAGAATAAATTTTTTGGTGAAGCACGAAAGGAAATTTTCTTAAATGGAACTCATGGGTTCCGAAAAAAAAAAAATTATTTGTGCTTGGCGTGCAGGATATAATAGACTGCCATGTGTCTCGAATTTGCTGAATAAAGGAAATTTGTTGAATAACATTTCTTGCCCTCTTTGCAATGATTTGGATGAATGTATTAGCCACTGTTTAATCAATTGTGAAAAAATAAAGCCAATATGGATCAAGGTTTTTCGATGGTGAAACTATACATTCCCGTCCAACTTATCAATAAAGGGTATTATTAGTGGATCATTTTTTTCAACTGGAAAGAAAAGGGAACAAAAGGCGTCTCACGGGGTTTGCTTGGTAACGATCTGGGCCATTTGGAGGAAGCGAAACATGTTATGTTTTGCTACGGACGAAGAAAGATTATCTATAATTCAAGAAGATGTCTTCCCGTATATCCAATCCAGCTCTGAATTTTGGATTTCAAATAGGTGCAAGTCAAACGTCCTAGAATGGAATGTTTGGGTGTCTAAACCATATGAAGTCGGAGCTCTTTAAAACTACATTTTATTTCGATACAGTGTTTTTTCTTATAAGTGTGGTTGATCCTCTGTTTTAGAGGCCAACATTTATGTATTGTCACTACTATTTTTTAAGTTTGGTTTAAAGAAATATTTTGCCCTTCAGAAAAAAATAATAATTCATATATATTATTTCCTACACTAGCTAAACTACATCACGGAAAATATTATTATGACTATTACCTCAGCATGACAACTAATAAGCATAAAAACATAAGTAATCAATCAAACAAGAACATTAACAATGAAAGTAAATATTAGAAATCACCCGAAATAAGGAAATAGAATGTGTAATAGATACTTTAAATTCATCCGATCCGCCTTGGAGAAAAGCTTCCCGATTACAACCGCAACTTACTCTAACTACATGATGCTACTACTAATCTAAATCTAATAAAATACTTACATAGAACGAAATAAAGAACGAAAAAAACTAGAAAATAGAGATAATGTATGTAGAATGGTGTTTTGAGAGGTGTTTTGAAATGAGAAATGAGAATGGTATTTATAGGAAAACCAAAAACCCATCGAATCGGCCCGTCCTACACCCTGGTCAAACCGTCGAAGGGGGAACCACCTAGAAATGGGGGCCTATACGTCGTACAGGTGTGGAGGGGTGGTCCGCTTATGTAGGTTCGGCTCTTCGCTGCGTTCTTGTCGGTCAAATAGCTAAGATAAGTCTTAGACTTGCATGGGATGGTTTGGCTAACTTCCCTAGGTCCATTGAAGTGCCCTAAACAATGCTAGAATGTTTGATGATGGATAGGTTGGGTTTTAATCGTAATTATACTTCATATCGGGTTACAACTAGGGTTTACCGGGAAACGAGGATTAGCCGGGTTTAGGATATTTTGGATGAAAAGTTTGGGTAAATATGAAGTGTTTGAGATAGTGTAGGATTCTGGAGTGGAAATGGATAAGTTTGGTGGAATTTTTGGGATATTAGGGTTTACGAGGAATGAAAACTTGGGTTTTGGTTTATTTACGGAAGGTAAGGTTTGTGGAGTTTTGAGTGGATGAAGGAGCTTCATGTACGCTGTTTATGTCAATGATACTTCATTAGAACTCTAGACGTACTGGTAAGCTCGTATCATGCATGACCATGCACGTCTTCAAGGTACTTCGATCCATGCATGATAGGTTATGTCTTGGTCTTTTGAGTGTAGCAAAGTCTTCAGAAGGTCTTCCGGACGTAGCATCCATAGTCTTCATGTAATCTTCATCATTCTCGTAATTTCTACTATTTTTCAGCTCTTTTACGTACGTTTTTCACTTTTTCCATTATTAGGAAGCGAAACTCTAAAATGTCATAAAACAAGAGAAATAGATCAATTACGCTTAATATATATGTCATAGAGTCAATTATGTTATATAAAATATGCCCTTAAATATGTGTCATTTGAGAGATATCAATCAAAGATAACAATGGTTTGCTAGAGAATGTTGTCGGCATGGTGGGTCTCACAAACAAGGTTCTTAGTATGTTTATTCTCAGGAAGAAGGGAGTTGAACCCGAGGGTGTCTCAATCGAGGGGTATGTGCAAGGATTTTGGGTGATTATAGAATGAAGAGTGGTGGTTCGGTATTTATGCCATTGGGAGCACGCTTAAAGGTTTTGGGTCATTTGAGACATATCAATCAAAGATAACAATGGTTTTCTAGAGAATGTTTTCGAAATGGAGGGTATCGCAAACAGGTTATCAGTATGTTTATTTTCAGGAAGAAGGGTAGTCGAACCCTGAGGGTGTCTGAGTCGAGGTATGTGCAAGGATTTTGGGTTATTATAGAATGAGGAATGGTGGTTCGATATTTATGTCATTGGTAGCACGCTTCAAGGTTTTGATGAAGGTTTACCTTGAGAATGATTGAGATGTGAAAATATGTGTAAGGGTACACCTGTGAATGTTGTAGGGAGTTTGGTGAAATACGCTAGACCGTATTTTGAGACTGATGTGAGTTGTGAAGAGCTTAGTAATGTAGGTCTAATGCATGGAGGAGATCAAGGTAAATAGGGGAATGTTAACCGTGGCAAGGACATTGAGCAGAGTAGAATAAGTATCAAGTATGAGCTAATGGTAAAAGAGTGTGTAGTTCAACACATGATTACTACAAGAGCAGAGTATGTGGTGGTTATGGCTGTAGTAAAGGAAAAAATATGGTTTAAAAAGTCAACTAGTCAAGATGGACGAAGACCTAAAGAATAGGTGTATATAGGATCAAGATTCAAGGATAGTGTGGATTATGTGGAGATGATTAGTGTTGGGGTTATCTAATATGATGAATAAGGTGGAAATTGTGAACCCACTTATTGTATAGTTTGGTTTAGGTATATTCAATATTATTAGATTAAGATTACATTAGTTATTTTAAGTGATTTCCTTATTCTACTAGAACCCAATTCAAATACTTCACGAACAAGTAAATTTTTTTGAAAGTTTGGTCGGTTTGGGGGATCAATCTTATCCGACCAAGGAGTTAGGCAATTCCCCTTTCACCTATATAAGAAGTGAAGGGTAGCCTTTAAACTTTGTATCGATTTTCTTTTCCAATCGAATTGTAACAAATAAAGCATTCAACATATTTTTGTTCTCCTTAATTCTATTGTTTGTTTTTTTTTCATGTTTTAAATAGAATGAAACATCACAACATATTTAACAACTATTCTCTTTGGTTAGATATCGAGGTTAATATCCAACCTATATGAATCATGTAAAACTTTAATTTATTTTTAAAAATGTGTGTACACGTGTATGTAATTTCCATTATATGTCACACAAGTGTAAGCTTTAAGACATCCATATTCACATAGAACATTAACTTAAAAGATGGAAAAAAGTAGTGCTAGCAATGACCAAATTGAATTTCATAATCGATATATATGGAAATTTAAATAAGTTTTAACCACTTAGAAAAGCTGAATAGAACATTGGCGTATCATATATAAGTATTAGGATATAACATTGGCGATTTATGGTTTTAATAAAAGAAGAGAATTGAATGGTGGGTTACAAAAGAGGCACTTAATAAGGGGTGTTTGTTTGGGCTTATATAAACGGCTTATGGTTTATTTTCATTTCGGCTTATGTTTCATAAACCCGAATTTTCCGGTTTATGTAACTAATTATGGGCTTATTACTGTTTATTACGTCATAATAAACAGTAATGAGCCAATAAACGGTTAAATAAACCGAAATATCCGGGCTTATGAAACATAAGCCGAAATGTCAATAAGCCATAAGCTACTCGTATAAGTCCAAACAAAAACCCCCTAAGTATATGATATTATAAGCAACTTGATAGATATGAGGGATACAGCAAAGCATAATATGAGTGCCTTTCATCTCATTTGAGTCTTCTCAAACCACTCTAGTTTCTAAAGCTTAAAGATTCATTCCTCGTATTCACAGTTCTACTTTTGGTAACTAGGAGATGGTTATATTGGGTAATCAAAAAAATGATTACATAAGCATACCTAAAAGTTATACACTTATACATATCCTCATCTCCCTTTTCTATAGAATAGATATATATTCATATAATCCTAATCGCTTTTCGCACTATAAGGCTTCCTCTTTCCCCCCAAATAAAACTTTGTTATGGAGTTCTTTTTTAAATAAGGACTTAGGTGCCGATCAAAAGTGGCTACATTCATAGTAAGTAGTGGGACGAATACCATAATCCAGAGCTTACTAGCTTTCAACTGGATCCTTCAATTCAGTGTCCTTAACTTTAAAGTTAAATATATATAAAGTCAGTTGCCGCCCTCATTCTGAATAAATCAATCAAACGAGAATTTATTTAGAAACAGCTTTCGTTATCGACAAAAGATTACTAATTTAAAAATCTTCTATCTAAGTGACCAAAGAAAGACAGCATCAAGAATTCCAAAACACTAAAGGTGACATATTGGCTTTCGAAAGGGCTTTATTTTCCTACTTATATAAGAAAGCAATGATAAATATGCGTACGTATATGTATATGTGTATACGTAAATCCATTAATCAAGAACGAAAACATAAGTAGATAAAAAAAGTTGAATTAGACATCCATAATGTATAAACACGTTATAACTACATAACATGCAATTATTACACTAGCAGATCCAAGACAAACATTGAGAAGTATCCCGAAAAAGATTTTATATAGACCCGGTCAACTTAACATATAAAAAAACAATTTTGTAATATTTTACACTACAAAGACACATTTCCAGTCAAGTTGAGCGGTATAGGTGACTATCCCAAAATTAAACTATGGTCCGCCACTGCCATTACTTATACAATATGATTAAAGAACCTTAAAGCATATAGAACAAATGAATAAATATAATACACTACTTGCAGATCATTGATCAAATTTATGACACAAACATGATTTTATGCCCTTTAAGAATATTCTGTTTGGATCAATTGATAAAATATTCTTGAATGTTAGAAAGATTAGAATTAGGTAAAAAGGGGTGCCAAGAATTTGTTTGTATTAGTCTTAGACACCATTAATTATAAATGTCACCAAGGACGATGGAGCTGCAAATTGTGCGGCACAAACTGAAACTACATATATTCAGATTACTTTTCCTTTGGAAAAATAATTATATATACTTAATAATTATTTCATCGTTTACATGTGGTGCTTTTTCTAGCTGATCGCACTAATTAATTAATTTCAAGTGATAAAGTCACTGTGTAACCACAACATAAGCTAAAACCACTACTTTGAATAGATTTGTACCTTAATTAATTAATAATGAAAAACACTAGCACATGATAGGCCGGACCAACTAGTTCATTGTGTTTGATGATAACATCTAGTTTTTTCTAATATCGGACATTAGTTGTTTTCATCCAACAATCATTTCTTCAAACCTAGTTTTATAACTAGGGTCTCCCCGTGGATAAACTCTTAGGGTCTCCTGATCGGCCTAGCTATCAAGGAAAGTTTTGATTACATGGATCTAGTATCAACTTTCCTCTACTTTGGGGATCACACCGTTTGCTTTAATTTATTCTCAGTTGAAATAACTGTTTAACTTTACAAGCAATATGCTCGACATTATAAGACTAACAAAGTTTCATTTTACACTCAAATTAATAATAGTGAAAATAGTTCGGTGTCTTATATACTAGCATTTAGTATTAACTTTTTTTTTTCTTTTATTATATATGGCCCCTGTTTGCACCCATCACCATTCATTTAGATAATATAATTAATTATATTGTTATATTGCGTGTAAGAAATGATTTTTATTTTTGCTCGTTTCGTAGGTTGCCAAAATTGTATTGCTTGAAATTAAAAGCATTATTTTGTTTTCAACGTCAAATCTTTAATCTTTAATATATAATAAAAGAGAGGCCTTAAATGCCACATGACGAATTAAGGTCCGTTGGATGTGTTAACTTCTTTGATGTCAGTCATTTGAATCAGATTGATGATGTTATCAAAACTATTTTATATTTTACACTCTTTTACAATACATAATTACATTCTCTCTTTCATTCAATCTCTACTAAAATAAAAAATATAATTATAACTTATTTATAGAATCGTTCAATTTGGACTATAATTTACCTTATTGTTATTCTAAAATATCGTAATACAAAATATCAAAACATGTGTATAAAGATAAAAGTGTATATGTTATTATAACTATAAACAATATGTGTATAAACGTAAAATTATATATATGTATTACACGTACAACATTATTTTCTCATAATAAATTAAAATCTACATAAACATAAAATTTACGATTCAATTTTTATTTTTTTTCCTCTCTATCGCGTGACAATAATCTAGTTATATATATAAAAAAAAATCTAGCAAGAAGCTAGAACTACTTAATGATAAACAAGATAACAAGGAAATGCTTCTATTTGGGTAATATGAAGAATCACCACAAAGATTGAAATGCCTACACCTAATTGTCAGCCCACATTTAGAGCGTAGTTTTTATAAAACCCGCTTCTAGTGTTGTTATTTGTAGGACTACAAAAAGTTCAGATAACCAAGTGACATTTGGTTTAGCGGTATCGTCATGACACACTTCAACCAAAATACCATGTGTTCAACCCCTTCGATAAAAACAGGGCCGGCCCATACACTAGGCGGCTTGGGCCTAGGCCCAGGGCAGCGGAATTAGAGGGGCATCATCAAACGATTTTGAGCGGGTATACAGGAAATCAAAAGACGCTTAAGCGCCAATTGAAAATGTAAGAAATCAAACCGTTTGCCATCCATTGCCTTCCAATAATCTGCTCCTCTCATTCCGCTGCTCCGCTGCTCGATCGCCATCCATCCCGTCCTCCGTTTGCCATCCATCGCCATCCATCCCGTCCTCCGTTTGCCATTCAATCGCGGCTCCGCTGATCCGCTGCTCCGCTGCACCGCTGCTCCGTTTGCCATTCATCTCGATCAGGTACTAGCGTAAATTTATTTAATTTATATGATTAATTGTTATGTTAATTAATAATTGTTATGCATTCAATATTAATAAAACCAGTTTGTTATGTTAATTGTTATGTATTCATTAATTGTTATGTTAATTGTTATGAAATTGTAGATAAATTTTCAATTTGCTGGTCTCCTTTGCAGTTTGCTGTTTGCTGTTTTGTTGGTATATGAAATTGAAGATAAACAGAAAACGACAATTTGCTGGTCTAGTTTTCAATTTGCTGGTCTCGTTTTCAATTTGCTGCTCCGCTGCTCGATTAGGTTCTATCTTTCCTTTTAAGTTTTAAAGCATTATTACTTATATTTGTTGAGTTTATATTATGATTCCTCGAAAACAACTATCGGGTGCTCAAAACAGAAAACGGAAAAAAAAAGAATAAGAAGAAGCTAATTCATTAAGAGGGTGTTTGAATAAATTTTTAGTTAAAAATCAAAATGTTTTTGAAAATACATCTAATGATTCGGTTAATAATAGCAATGATCCACCTACTTTTAATGATCCGGTTGAAAATTCAAATGATTCGGATGACAATTCTAATCATTTTGAAAAAAATGAATTTGTTGATAAAGATAAACCAAGTGATTTTGACATATTTGATCCTAGAGGCATCGTTTTAGGTAAATTTTGTAGGTTGGGTTTGTAATATCATTGCAATTGGTTGATTATAAATTTTTCTGCATTTGTTTGATTATATAAATTTTTTTACATCTATTAAAAGAAACTTATAGTATGATACAAGTTTAAGGGGCATAATTTTCTCATCTCGCCCTGGGTAGCAAAAACCATTGGACCGGCCCTGGATAAAAATGTAAATATCTATGTTATTAGGGTGTGTAAGTCATCGTATTTCCTAAAAAGAAAAGATAAATACAGAAAGAATGATGTTGACACATACCATATGAAGGATGAACTAGGCATATAAATTAAGAGACTATCAATACTTGTCTGTTTGTTTTCTTTTAAATACAAACAAATATATCAAGGGAAAAAAAATCAAATTGAGAACCTTGTCCAACAAGAAGACATGTTTGTGTTAATTCTATGTTTGAATACACTTAAAAAGAGAGTTAAGAGTTATGTTTATTAGATGATGTAGTAGTATGGCTCAACCCATGTTCTATTGACGGGTTATGGTCCTTTAGGAGATTAGGGTTTCTATTTCGTATTATGTATTTCTATTTATATTTCATCAATAATACATTATACCATACGGGGTTTTCATTATTCAATATGGTATCGTTACCGTGTTTCGGATTTGACTCGTTTGCTTAAGCTTCTGCCTACTATTCTGTATTCATCATTGTTCGTTTTGGTTAGTATGTTCTTTTTTTGATTCGTTTCTCTAGGGTCATTTGCTCGTTTGTTTAGGGTTTGATTTTAATTAACTGTCCATTTTTCTCTCATCTGTTTGTTCGTTTTGTGAGTTAGATAAAGGTCTGCCGTCAATTTGCAAAGAAAAGGAACATAAACAAAACCGGTGACGACCCGTAATTTCTAGATACTTTTGTTACCGTATTATTTTACTTTTATTCGCAATTATTTCGACCCTTGTATTTCGCTTTGTACTTACTCACGATTTATTGATGTGAGTCGGATTTTATGTGCTTTGCTGATTCGTCCCGTGAGACGTTAGATTTGTATTTACCTAACTGTCGAATAGTTAGTATTCTCGTGGTATTAAGTTAGGGTGTTTACGCCAAGATCGTCGGTTAATGTATTCCTTATCTTCGAGATATCGTGCTATTGCTCTTGTTTATACTTATACCGAAATCGTGCGTGTCTCGGAATCGGAATTGAAATCGAAGCATTAAATGAATCCTAATACCAAGAAATCATATAATGAACTTGCCTAAGTTCATTGCAAAAGAACCGTAAAATTTCAACAAACGAAGATGCTTAACGATAACGAAAACGAAAAACGAAAAATGTTGAAAATCAGCTCGGTGCGCAGCCCCTTATACATAGGGCGGCGCCCTCCCCTCCTGGACCGAATTTTGAGTGGTTTGGTGACTCACTTTTGAATGTAATGTGGAAGTGCCACCTGCCCCAAACGTGTCCAACTCTTTCTTAAGTCCAGAGATGAGTTAATTGAGGTCATTGGTGATCTCTAACAACTCTCATTTGGTACATCAACACTCATCTTACCAAAACACACTTTTCACACTTTTCTCTCTCATTTCCATTCCATTCCATGCAATCTCTAACAATTCTCCCTCAAGAACAAACCATTTCCATAAGTTTAAAGAAGATTTAACACCTAATTGAAGAGGGTTTTCAAGTCTAAGAGCATTTCCCGTCATCTCCTTTTGAATTCCCTAACATTTGGTAAGATTTCTCTTAAGAATTTCTTCACATTTTCTTTCATTTTTCTTCCATTTTGGTGGAGATTCTAACACCTACTCATTTCACTTGTCTTACAAGTTCCTTGCTCCAATTTTTACCTTTCATTTTGGAAGTTTTGACTAGATTTCTCAAAGAACTTTTACATTGAAATTGTGATAAGTAAATCTCTCCGAAAACTTCTTTATTTTCCTTGCATGTAAGGGTCTTTATTGATGGTGGTTGTATTGTGTTTTGGAGACTAATATTTTCTCATCACCACACCACCGAAGTTTACTACCGGGTTCATTTCTTGATATTCTTGCGGGTGTTAACGGTAAAAATCGACATTTCCCCTAATTCATCTTTGCATATAATTTTATTATCATTTCGGTTTTAGCCTTGAAAATGGTTAGGAATAAAATATTAGACCAACACTTTGAATATTCATGGATTTTGGACTAAGTTTGGACTAAAAGATGTTATAATGTAATTTTAACCGAAATAACATATTATCTATATTAATATGTAAAATGACATATATACATATCTATAAAGCTTGGTAATGTATTTCGAACATAAAATAACTTCTTAACAGTTTACGTTCCAACCTTAAAACTTCGTATAAATCGGATTTCGACAAAACGACGAAAATCAAAAGCTGGTAATTAGGCCAAGGCGTCGCCCCCTATACCTAGGGCGAGGCACCGGGCCAATTTCCAGCAAATTTTCAGTTATCACATTCAAACCGTCGCGACGTCTTGGTTCCGTAAAGCGCCACATCGAAATCTTCGATTACATCTTATGACATTAAACAACCCTAAACACTCGTATGAGTAAACTAATATATAAAAGTAACATATTATACTAAAACATCATCTTTGGATTCAAAGACGTCAACGCCAACATAAACGTCATGATACTTATTTAAAACGGACGTTTTTGTGACGTCCCGTCAATTTGAAGTACTTATGTTACCGTTATTATTTTAATTTTATTCGCAAATGTTTTGACCCTTGCATTTCGCTTTGTTTTACTCACGGTTTATTTACTGAGAATCGGGTTTTGAGTGTTTAATTTGATTCGTCCCTTGAGACGCAATATTTTTATTTATCTAAGTGCCAATTAGTTAGTATGCTCGTGGTAATAGGTTAGAAGGTTTATGCCAAATTTGTCGGTTATCGTATTCTTTATCATCGAGATATCGTGCTTTTGCTCTTAATTATTCTTTACCGAAATCGTGCGTATCTCGGATTCGAAAGTGAAAATATAATATTAAATGAACCTAATATAAAGTTAATCATAGTATGAACTTTCCTAAGTTCATCGCAAAAAGAATCGGGAGCTTTCGGCTAATGAAACGGCTTAACGATCGCGCAAACAAAAAACTGGAAATCCTGAATTTTGGTCCTGTGCTGCAGCACAAGGCACCCTGTGCGCAGCACAAACCGCTTATCAGATTTTTGTTGTTTTGTGTGAGTCATTTTTTCATGAAAAATGGTTGGGCACTTCTCCCAAACGTGTAAGGTCTGTAAAGTGGGCAGAGGAGACTCTTTTGGGGTCATCATTCACCTCACAAACTCATTTGTGATCATCACAAAACACCTACAAACACCTCTCTCTCTCATTTTTCCCATAACTTTCCTTTTGTTTTTCTACCATTTCTCTCTCAAACACAACTCATTTCCAGAAAGTTTGAGGCATAAAACACCCATTTGAAGAAGGATTCAAGTCCAAGATCATCCAAAAAACAAGTTCCTTTTGATCTCCATCAACTTTTGGTAAAGTTTTCTTAAGGTTTTCTTCACTTTTCTTCTATTTTTCTCCATAAATCTCCTTCTTTGTTAGAGATTCTAACACCTATTATTATTCTTTTTCATTCCAAGTTATTGCCTTCTATTCTACATATCATTTGGAGGAAGACTCTTTTAGTTTTCTTGGAGAAAATCTCTTTAATCTTCGTAAGTAACTTTTTACCGAAATCTCTTCGAAAACGTTTATTTTCACTTTGCATGCAAGGATCTAGACTAATGGTGGTTTTATTTTGTTGTTTGGAGCTGTAAATTTCTCATCATCTCACCACCAAAAGTTGCTTTCGGGTTTATATTCTCAAGCTTAAGATCTTGCGGTTGATATTTGGTAAAATCGACATTTTTCCCAAATTCATCTTTTTACATATTTCGTCATTATTTTCTATGTATATTCGGTTATAGCCTTGGAAAAATGGTTAGGAATAATATACTAGACCAACATTTGTGAATATTTTGGTTGTGGACTAAGATTTGGACTAAAATACATAAAGATGAGATTATTACCGAAATTAACATATTGTATGTATTAGTATGTAAAATGGTATATTTTTATATATATAACACTTGGTAAATATATTTGGAACAGAATGTAACTTATTAACAGTTTGTGTTTTAACCAAAAAGTCTTTAAACGAAAACATTTCGGCAAAACATCAAAACGATGTTTGCTGGAAATAGGGCCTGTGCGCCGTTCTGGATGCCCAGGACGACGCAGCGGGGCCTTTTCCAGCAAAATTCTCGTTTTGCTTGTTTGGCTGTCTTGACATTTCGTTCCGTAAATTGTCATTTCAAAGCCTCTGATTTCATGTTATCTTTATATACAACTCTAAAGACTTGTATAAACATACTAAAATATATAAAAGTAACATATTTCGATAATAATACCGTCTTTGGACTCAAAGACGCCAACGCAATCAAAAATGTCGAATACTTATTTAAAACGGACATATTATCTACATTTCGATAAATAAACAATTGTTACAAATTGCGATCGTAATCTAAAGTCGTCAACTATTATTTTTGCGATAAACTTTGATTAAAAACATTATATAAAGTCTTTTACACTATATTTTCGAAAAGCAAAGACTTTTAAACCTTCAAAGCGTCAAAGTGAGATTTTTACGTCAACTTCAATTATCTTCCAAACTATTATGATTCGACCTCGAATTATTGACTTTAACTTTTTCTAAATCAACATCTTTGACATTTGACTTTTATAAGTCAACATTGTTGACATTTGACTCTTATAAGTAAACTTCCTTAACCTTTGACTTTTATAAAGTCAACATCTTTTACCTTGACCAAGTCAACATGGTTGTCGTTGATCTTGGTCGATCTCGACAAACTTATAAACTATTTTCCTTTCAACCAATATTCCTAGTATTCGTTTCGACTCGGAATATTTTCGTTATGACGTGAAATGTCGATATCTTTCCGGTCGGCCCTTTTTGGCACGGAACATCGACTCCTAAATACGTCATCTTGATTTAATCTGATTGATCATTGAAATATTTTATTAAACTTAATCTTAACCGACAAGGCTAAACCGAACTATACTTATAGAGATACTGAGACTATACTATTTACTGTTTTAGGGCACTTAGACGGTGGAGTTGTAACTCTGTGATTACTTTACCCGAGATTTGCTGAAGTTTGTATTGTGAGTTATTCGTAGCCCTTGTCTTTACTATTTTTGGGTTGTAAAGCGTGTTTTAAAATTGTTTGCTTGTATGCGGGACTTTACTGATTATCTTGTTTGCCTAGTGGATTAGGTCTGCCTTAGATTTTGTATCATTAAGCTCGGTTAAGCTCCCCTTATACACTTGATTAAGCTTTTGCCCGCGGTTTCATATATACAGATCTGTTTGGGTTTGACCGAACCCTCATCGCTCGTTAGGACGTACCTAGGAGTGGATGTTATGGCCGTATTTCATAATTGGTTGCCTTTGGATTGATACCTCTTAGGATAAGGGATAATTACGTGGTCAGGTTCAGAGTATGATAGTCTAGGCATAATACCTCTCACTATTGGTTGTTGAAAACAAGATATGATATTTGAAATTTTAATGTTTTATCGAAACTTGTCGATGGGTCACTTTTTACTTAAAATTGAGAATAATTCACCAACATGTTGTTGATGTCGTTTTAAAGCTTTGCAGGAGTTTGAGGATTTCATTGATCATGCCATGTTTGTTTTCGGATTGCTTGTTTGGGAAATTGAATTTGTAATGTTTGATGTAAATTTCCATGTTGATCCGCTTGTTGACTTTTGAAGTTGTATTTTGTACTTGGCGTCTTACCGCCTTTTGACTTTGTAATGTATTTTGTAAACATTTGGCATGATTAATTTTATTACGATGTTTTGTTTATTGGTTGTAATGTTGTAATCTTTGACTCTTGATATTATAACTGGAACACCTCGTGTTTCCGCTATTAGCGGGGTGTGACATTTTAAACTACTCTTCGCTAAATAAACCTTTGTTACAAATACGATCGTAATCTAAGATCATCAAATAATGTTTTTACGACAAACTTTTATAAAAGCGTTTTAAAAGTCATTTCACGCTATTATTTTGAAAGTTAAAGATTCTAAACACTCAAAATGTCAAAGTTTGACTTTCACATTGACTTTGACTTTCCTTCAATCGTTGACTTTGATTTTCACTCGAATTGTTGACTTTGATTTTTATAAAGTCAACATCTTTGGCTTTGACTTTTATAAAGTCAACATATTTGACTTGGACCAAGTCAACATCATTGACGTTGACCTTGGTCGATCTCGATAAAACTTTGGTAACAGTATTCGATTTCAACCGATATTCATGTTAGTCATTTTCGACTCGGAATATCATTCCTTTTTCAAATGGTCATTTATGACGTAAAATATCGATATCTTTCCGATCGTCCTTTTTGGGGCGGAACATCGTCTCCTAAATCCGTCATCGTGACTCGACTTAACAATCATTGGAATATTTTAATACACTTAACCTTAACCAACAAGGCTAAACCGGACTAGACTTATAGAGATACTTAGACTATGTTGTTTATTGTTCTAGGGCACTTAGACGATGGAGTTTTAGCTCCCTGATTGTATACCCGAGATTTTTCTGAAGCTTTCATTGTGAGTTATTCGTAGCCCTTGTCTTTACTATTTTTGGGCTGGGAAGCGTATTTCAAATTGTATGTATGTGAGACGTCACTGATTATCTTGTTTACCTAGTAGAATAGGTCTGCCTTAGATTAGGTGTCTTTAGGCCTTGGCGGGCCCCTTATACACCCGTTAAGCTTTATGCCCACGGTTTCATATATATAGCTATATGGGTTATAGACCTAACCCTCATTGCTCAGTAGGACGCTCCTATGAGTGGATGTTATGACCGATTTATTATTTGTTGCCTTTGGTTTGACACGCCTTAGGAAATGGGTCTTTTGGTGTGGTCATGTTCGGTGTATGCTAGTCTAGGCATAGTACCTTTCACTATTGTTGTAAAACAAGATATGATATTTGAAATTTACAATGTTTGTTAAAACTTGTCGTGGGTCAACTTTTACTTAAAATTGCGAATAATTCACCAACATGTTTTAGATGTCGTTTTTAAAGCTTTTAAGGAGTTTGAGGATTTCATTGATCATGCCATGCTTGTTTTCGGATCGTTTGTTTGTGTATTTGGAATTCGCTATGTTGGATGTAATTCATTTGTGATCCGTTTTATGACATTTGAATTGTATTTGTACTTGGCGTTGTATCGCTTTTGACTTTGTAATGTACTTTGTAAACCTTTTGCATGATTAATATAATTTGATGTTTTGTTTAATGGTTGTAATGTTGTAATCCTTGACTCTTGATATCGTAACTGGAACACCTCGTGTTTCCATTTTGAGCGGGGTGTGACAAAACCAATCACAATTTTTTTAATTTAATACAATTATCATTCGGGTTAGTGGTTGTCATATGATATTGTTTTCCTTTTGTTTCTCTATTTCTTTTGTTTGAATAAGAAAGAATTTTGGATTTCGTACTTTTCTTTCGGTTTGATATAGTTCCATATACTTCCGACGCAAATCATTATTCTTGTTTTTCTTATTCTGTTTGGTGGTCCATTTTGTAGTATAAAAAGAGTATGCATATATTTTTTTTAAATTACTTGATTAGTTTGTTTTGATTTCGTCATTAGGTGTTATCTTGTTGTTAGGTTTTATTTTGTTAAACGAAAAAAGAAGAGGTTCAAATGTCTTTAAAACCCTTTACAGAAGGTATTTGCTTAATTCACAATATCTAAACCTTTTTCGTTGGCTTCTGCTACCGAGTGAAACATGATCGGTAAAACATTATGTTACTTCCGAGTGAAACATGATCGGAAAAATATTATGCTTTCTTCTTTTGTTGCTACCGAGTGAAACATGATCGGTAAAGTATTATGCTCCTTGCAAGTAAACATGATCGGAAAAATATTATGTTTTCTATTTCTGCTTCTGAGTGAAACATGATCGGTTTCCAGTTCAATTCCTTCAATGTCATCGTGGTTTAGGTTTGTATGCCTATGAAGACTTAAATGTCGACGAAGACAAAGCAAGCGGGATCCCAATGTGTTATTGAAGACTTTATTTTATCGTTATAGTTTTTTTGTATTTTATTTTATTTTTCTTTTTCTTTTGTGATGTATTTATGTTCCACTTTGAACGTCCGTTTATTTCCGCTCAAAATGTGGGGCATATTAGATGATGTAGTAGTATGTCCCAACCCATGTCCTATTGACGGATTACGGTCCTTTAGGAGATTAGGGTTTCCATTTCGTATTATGTATCTCTATTTGTATTTCATCAATAATACCTTATACCTTACGGGGTTTTCATTATTCAATAATGTTTCGAGAGTGTACTGTTATTTGTTTTGCACACCATATAATTACAGGCAGGGGCGAGGAGATATTTCGGAAGTAACTGGTTTTCAATCCTTGTTGCCGGAAAGAATGGCGGAACAAATAATCCTCCAGCCCTCCCATTTTCTTTTGTGTCATATTTAAGTTAAACCCATAAAGTTTAGATTACTATACCATTTTTGTCCCTCTATTTATAAAGCAATTATATAATTTATTACATAATTGCCCTTCCAATTACATAATAACCATAGATCTAGTAAAAGGTTATAATTTATTAAAACTTGTATTCTTGATTAGCATAAACTTCATAGCATATAATTTAGCATAAAGACGTTATTACATGCTTTAATATAATTTCTTATTTAGCTTTTTTCATGTTAGATGTTTCGCAATTTGTCTTAGACTCAATTTGATTTGTTTAAACTATCAACGATTTTATAAGAAATCCAATAATTGATTATGTAACATTTGATAAACATTTTGGAAAAAGCTAAAAGGTATATCTTATATATTTATATAATTAATGATTACGGCCCCCCAATAAGTATGTTCAAGTTCCACCACTGATTACAGGGGTAACTAAAAGTACGATGGTATGTATCGTGCTGGTTGTATTTGATACGTTTTTCGATACCATATTTCTTGAAAAACAAAGCGGTAACAAACAGTACAATACATATTTGGTACCGTTCACCGAATACCTTTTTCATATAATGTGTTTAAATTCTCATATACGAAATGGGCTTGCAATTTGAGCAGCCCATGATAGACAAATAATTTATATTAGCCCACTAGAAGCAGCGTATGGTACGTGGCCGGCTGTTTCTTAACGACGAAGGAACGCGTGGTGAGGGGTAAAGTCGTCATTTAATAAATAGCAAAAAAAAAAAAAAAACGGTTACATAGTTTATCGTGATCCTTATTGTTTTCTGGAAAAATATTAGAAGCGTTTAAAGTAAGCGAATCAATAACAAAATCATTTTTTTCAGAAAATGGGCCTGCTTTCAAACAGGTGAATTTAATGAATTTGTATAAGTTTTAATTTTTTGGTTGTTAATAATGAATTTTATTTAAAAAAAAATAATATATGAATTGGGGAATAATGTTGCAGGTTGGATAGAGGGAGTTTAAGAGCAGGAGATCATATCTATTCTTGGCGGACTGCTTATATTTATGCCCATCACGGTATTATTTACTATTTTATTGTTTTACTAGTATCATCAATTTATTAACCCTAATTTGCTCTGTTAGAGCACCCGGTATGATAATCACGATTCTGGTGATTCTGGGATTACTTTTGCCGACGTGGCAGTGAGAATCATGATTCTGAGATTTTGTGTGTTAGTATGAAGATGGCTTTTCTGTTCTTTCTTAATAATGGATATATTTGTTTCAATGATATGGAACAGGTATATATGTTGGTGATAACAAAGTTGTTCATTTCACTAGACGTGGTCAAGAGGTAGGAACCGGAACCGTTCTTGATGTTCTCTTGGTTAGCTCAGGTCCACGACGATCTCTACTTCCCTGCACCACATGCACCCATACTGACGATACAAATGGAGTTGTATCCTCGTGTCTCAACTGCTTCCTTGCTGGTGGTGTCCTCTATCGGTTCGAGTACGCAGTTACCCCAGCTGTCTTTCTTGCAAAAGCACGTGGTGGAACTTGCACTCTTGCAGTATCTGATCCTCATGAAATCGTTGTCCACCGAGCAAATTATCTTCTAAACAACGGATTTGGTTGCTACAACGTGTTTAAGAACAACTGTGAAGATTTTGCAATCTACTGTAAAACGGGTCTTCTTGTTGTTGACCAAAGGACAATGGGTCAGAGTGGACAAGCGGTTTCGATCATTGGTGGACCCCTAGCAGCCGTCCTGTCAACACCTCTTAGGCTCGTGACGTCAAATGTTTATGGGATGGCAGCTACGGCTGTTAGCGTGTATTGTGCTAGTCGTTATGCTGCTGATATTGGTATGAGAAGGGATGTAATGAAGGTCGACGCAGAAGATCTTACACGTCACATAGCAACAGGTGCCCTCGCTGTTGTTGAACCTGGTGTTTCGGCTTTGGTGGCAAACAATAATGCTACCTAGTATGATGTTGTTTTAAGAATGTTACCTTGTACTTAGACGATATTAAAATGTTCTGTTTTAATGTAATCGTGTGGCTCTTCTTCTGGTGCATATAGTTGCACTTGGTCAAAAGTAATTGGTTTGTTGTGCTTTTAATAAAGGAAATAAAGGTTAAAAAGAGCTTGTACCAATTTTTTGAACTGTTTTATACTGTAAAAAAAGTTCAGACATAAAAAAGATCAAGACAACCAAAAGTATTACCGAAAACGATTGATTACCATAACAATATTCTTAGTGAGTAACTCGAGTTTAGTCAATTACAACTTTATCAAGTAGAACTCTTACTGATTCTCGAGTTTGGTCAAGTAAAACTTTATCAAGTCTGCATGTAATCTTGAATCTACTTATCATCAAGTTTGTATCGAAAACAAATCGATTCTTTAGTATTTTAAGCTATCTAATCCTTGCTTTCAAATTAGCTTCACGTGAAACTATTAAAACCAGTTTAAGCTGTTGGTTTGGCCACACTTGTTTACAAACAGACTAGACTAGACGTGTAGAAGTCTAATAACGTGGATGCGCCGAAACTTTTGGAGTTATGTTATTTTCATGGGTTTGTGACAAGATTTTTGACATAAAGATGATACTTTGGATGAACTTAAAACATTATAAGTAAAGTAAATGAAGAATATATATTGTGTAGGACAAGTAAATGTCTTTTTTAATGAAGTACTTTTCGTATAATAAATGGTTTAGCTCTATTAAGGAAGTCTTTTAAGAACATTCAATATGACAAATACTATGTCTCACAAATGTTCAGACATTAAATTCTAGAATTATACTAATCTTAAGGGTCCAGTATCCTCACATTTATACTATAAACCAAATATCAGAAAAGCAAGTTTAACGATCAAACGGATATTAATTTGTTGACCATTACTTATCAGATTTTGCTCTAACAGTATGATTAATAAATGGGTTATTGAAATTGGTTAAGGGAAAACGTCGATCTGTAATAAGTTATTATATCATAACTCACGGATCATCTTCAGTACTTCATAATGTTGTTTCTAATAACGCCTATAGGTAACGCCTGCAATTCTGTTAATAAGGCAAAAAGTAGCATTGTCCATGGAATTTTTGTTGTTCATATCCAACAAGAATATTTACTTTTGTTTTAAGGAAACTCTTTAAATCCAAACAGTTACTGATTCCTCTGCCTGATAAAATGGGCGAGCAGGGGCCGGGTTGAAATTAGTTCGGGAAAAACGAATGATTTCTTTAAAATTAATGTGACTTGTGTCCTACAACCCTTTTTAAACACTTTCATTCTCCTTATATTTGACTTATTTTCATAGTTAAGACATGTATTTGGACTTGTTACCGTGTCATTCATTTACTATTTTACTCTTATCAAAAATATGTAATAAGATAATTATCCTAGTAAGTGATATCAAGGATTAAGATTAGCATGTCGGTGGTCCAAACTCGTAATGGAAAAAAGAGAGGTAGTACTTGTTATTTATAATTTTTAGATATAGAATCCAAAAAAGATGATTAAAGTGGGTATGATTGTGGTCTACATTTGACAATACCGAATCATAATTGGGTCACACCGACACAACCAAATTGTATCCTACATTTTCGGTTCGGATTCAATGGTTGTTCTTATATTTTATCACTAGCTTATTGACCCGCATAATACGCGGAAAACTTTATCAAAAAAAATATAATGTTAAGTAAGGAATATAACCTATATGAAAGATTAATAGAAACTTATTAGTCATTAAACAAAATGAATTATATTAACAAATGTTACGTTGTTTAGCTTATAAATAAGCAAAATTATCTGGAACTTTATGTCATTTTTTTTAAGAATAATAAGTGTGGAGTGGTATATGAGATTATTATATTACTTCAAAAATATCATATACATATTGACGATTTTTGTAAGGCAATTCGTGCATGTTGTCAAGATGAGCCCGAAGTTAAAGAAAAACAAATTAAAGACAAATAAACATACATTACGTGTTGCAATTTAACAATGTCACAATAACAAAAAACAGTCAATATAGGACGTATATTTACAAAAAAATAAAAGTTATATACTTAAAAGATATATGTTACGTATTTTTTTAGATATTAATTTAAAGTAAGTGTGTTAAGCTATTTAAAATAAAGAGTTAATTCATTTTACGTGTTAAGTTATTTAAAATAAATAGTTAATTTATTTTATTTGAATATTATTAAATATAACTAAATATTTTATAGTAAAGGGGTTAAAATGGAATTAGTATATGATGAAATCATCAAATTGATCTAATGACCTGAATGAAAGTCTAAAACTAATCTAACGGTTTAAACTTTGACATTTGTTATTTTAGACCTCTTTTTTATTATATATTATGATTTGTTGAGTTATCTTTTTCTTTTTCTTTTTTCTTTTCTTGTAAGGGATGTGTGTGACAAGACCTAGGTCTTTATTTGTCAATTTTTGTTTCATTAAAAAGAATAAAATCTAAATTTTTAGTTCAAAGGTAAACTATAAGTAACAATTGTTTTGTTAGAACTTTTGGAAAAATGAAATCGTTGAAAGGAAAAGGGCAATGTAACCCTTGGTTTTCAAAATTATGTTTTTCAAAGACTTTTTCAAATATCATAGTTATAACAGTGAAAAATTTAAATAACGTGATTAGCGGTTTATAAGTTTAATTAACAACACACCATTTGCTATGAAATCCTTTACAATATTAAACAAGTATATCATAAGTGTCGATGTTAACTTCCAAAAGTATGGGATCACAAACTACCCCAAGCATTCCATTTCATCAGGCTATCTAAGCGACCTACGAGCAAAAGATAAGTTTGAGAAAAGAGTATCAACATAAAGCTAATGAGACAATAATAATAGTAAAGATCACAAAACATTTAATAAAAAGTTGTATTTACTAATCCAACTCATACCCGCAACCACAGAAGCAGATATGATAAACAATCAATAATAAGTAATGCATAAGTAATTAATTCTCGTCTTAAGATTAATTCCTCAATAATGCACTAATTATATATTTGTTACTAGGATTCATTAATCCCTAAAAATTTACTTATCTGGATACGTCGATGTCCTAAGTATCCAACTTATCAGGCCCATCTACCCTAAGTAATCAATCCAATAGGGTCCCTCGTAGGCCCTAGGGTTACTACCCAGTTCGCTACTCGCACATTTCACATATTATTATAAGCATTAGGGTGTGACTCCCAACCTTTATAATAATCCCGAAATGCAGGTTTTCACTACTACGACTCGGCACAACGTTGCCTTGTCGTTAAGGAGGGTTCCACGGTGTGTCATCTTATACACCTCCCAACTCCCACGTGATGGTTGCAATTGACCCAACGTGGTCAAAACATCACTCCAGTATGAGACTACGTCCTAGTGCCACGTGTTTCCAAGGAGGTCTAGGATTCTCCGCAACTATATTGACTCAACGTGGTCAATACATCAAACATTGGCTCACTTTTCACCTAGTTGGTCACACTAGGTCTCAACGCATTTCTACGGGCATCTACACTACCCGTAATGAAATCAAAGTCTCTTATGCAAAACTAAGGCATACTTCTTATAATGCATATAACAAACCAACAATAACAATAATGATAATTATATCAACATATATAATCAATAATAGTGTACATTAACGTGAAGTATTGATACGGTTTCAGATGATCAAGACTTGTTATTAATGATTGAGAATGAAGCTTTTGAAGGAGCCATGGCTAGGGGGTTTGTTTAGTGACTTTGGAGACTTGTTGGACTCAAAAACGCACTATGGAACTCACCGCTACACATCGGGATATCACCGCTACGCAGTCGGGAGCCAAACAACAACATGGAAATCCACAGAAGGTTGACTGCGACGCAGTCAATATGACTGCGCCGCAGTAGCTACATCTGTTACAGTTTGTGATTTAGAACCTCCCCGTTGCGACGCACACAACTCCATTGCGTCGTAGTGGACCCATTTCGGTCCAAAAATGACTTTTAAAATTTCCTTTTAATTTTGTAGGGTTTAATTTCTTTTCCTATATTATGTAAACATTTTTATTCATTGTAGAACTCAGATTTTCATTTTTAATCAAGGTTTTATCCTTTTTCTTTGAATTGTTGCTTCAATTCGTCTTTGTTTCAATATTAGATCGTATTATCTAGTTTGATTCGATAGCAAATAAATAGGTCTTGATTGTGTTATCATTCGTTAAGTGAATAGTAGGTCTAATTCAATTAATACTATATCTTTATTTTAGTCTTCCGCTGTGATTACGTATCAAGTACACTAAACCAAACATGAGTAATCGCAATTACTTTAAATTATCAAACAAGTTATTATGTATCTGGGTTTATCGTAATTTGATCAAAATACCATTTCCAAAACAATTTTTTATTGTTTAAACTTTATGTATTAATGCTCGGTTTTTAAAACGATATTGTACTCACCTTAAAAATGTCCAGCAACGGCTAACCAAACAACCAATGCTACGACCAACCTTACGTTTACAATCCGAGTTTCGTGACGACTCGAAACTAATCTTCACGAAATCAGCTTTTAATCACACCAAAGTGTTTCTCACAACTCCAGGAGTCCAGTAGTATACTCCGCTTGATTATGCGGCAAATATTCGCGTCCGATTCGATCGAAAATAGTAAACCGACTTATGCTTCTTGCTTTCTTCTTTTTGCTACACTCAACGCACACACACCACCACAAATTGTTTTCCTTTCTCTTAAGCAATCTTAATGTATATGATTTTATAAAAATTTACTAAATAAACCTCAAACTATGCCATACTAACACTTTTAACCCAAAGTGTAAAATCCTCTACAAAGATGGTCCTTTTGATTAAAAACTTATTACAACTTCAATCCTTTTTACGATTTTAGATCGTTACAGGCAAATTAATTAATGATCTTGAGATGGTTATCTTGAGGGAAAACTGCATGAAAATATAAAAAAATTTACCCGTTTTGTTATATTATATATCTAATTTTCAAAACCTCTGTTGTATGTATTCAACTTTTACTTTTTCATAAATGACGTATTAACAACTTGTAAAAGAATAAGAGTTAAATACACTAGATATTTTAAGATTTTGAAACACTATAGATATACAATAGCAAAACGGGTAAAGTGATGACAACTTGTAAATTGGATTAAAGATCATCTCTACCGTTTTTTATTTCCAAGAGTTGTAGTGATGACGACTTGTAAATTAGATTAAAGATCCTCTCTACCTCTCAACACCCTGTCTAACCGATATGACCCACCGTTTTCAAACATTGGTCGCCAAATAAAAAAATTGATTTTTTTTTTGAAACGGCAAATGATTGTACATCGGAGCCTACTCGTAATATTCCAACGAGCACCTCAGGTTCGAGCTCCGCAAAGAGGGCAAACCCAGCCCCCCACGGGGGTCTTCAGGGGAAAATTCGCCATGCGTGCCTTAAGAGATATGAGAAGTTTCCAAAAATTAAAAAAAACGAATCAATGAATCATGATGACATCGATGTCTTTGACCTATTACAATCAAATTATGTGGACATGAATTAAGAAAGTTAGAAAACCGTCAACCAATTGCATATTAGACATTAACGACATGATAGTATAATTTGCCCCGAATAAGAATATATTCTAGTAAGTTTTCAATAACAACAAATAAAAATAATATACAATAGCAATACTATAAAAGGGGATGCAAATATGAGGGGACAACAAATGAGCATCCCCTCGTTTTCACGTATAAGACTAGCTTTATTTTTATTGTAGTCAAACTACCTCTTCATTCGTATTTTCAAACAAAGAATAACTTTAACTCTTTTGGATAAATAAAATACAAATTGATTCACTATCTTAAACCCTAAAATGAGACTAATTGCAATCCACATACACATAAACATCATGCGATTGTTCGATTGATGTTATGTCTTATTTAATAAAGAGCAAATTACCAAAATAATCACATATCACTTATATTTTACAAAAATTAATCACCTAATTCGTGATGGATTTCTCGCGACATTTTTTTCGTCGCGAAAGTTCACATATTTTACTCAGACCAATAAAAATTCGACACGTTGTCGCGACATTTCTTGCGTCAATATTCATTTTCACGACGACGTGTCTGATTTTTATTGGTCTGATTTTGTTTTATGTACTTCTCGCGACGATAAAGTGTCACGAGAAATTCGTCAAGAATCAGCTGATTATTTTTGTAAAGTGTAAATAATATGTGATTATTCTGGTAATTAATTCTTTAATCAATGGCATATGTATAAGGTGCGTATTTGGTCTTATTTTGTTTTGTTTCGTTATACATCATATATGAACCGATCAAACAATCATGGCAACATTTTTCAAATACTTTCGGTTATCAATAATATATGGTGGTATATTAAAGATGAAGATATGTAGACACTAAAAAATAGGTACCACATGTGTTGAAGTCTTGTACTTGTACCATGAAAAAAGGTTACGTTCCACATGGTTAGGAGCCTACCAATTTGTTTTAATTTCATTATCATTACAACATTCATCTACCATCTCACGGACATCCCATGACGTTCAAAATTAATGGATTTTCGAATTTAAGCTTTCTTTCCCGACATCTATAGACTCAAGAAAAGGATGTTATCATATCCTTTTTGGTAATCAAGAAAAAGGATTTTGGTTGTCTAATTTAAAGTTTTCATAACTACAATTCTAACGACTCATAAGTAGTTATATATTTAATAAAATGTTGTATCTCAATAGTTATTAATAAATATTGGAAGTTTGTTATATTTAAGATATGAGTTTTGTTAAATATAGTTTTGGAAACTATGTTTAAGGAATACTAGTATAGAATCCGCGCGATGCAGCGGCGGTAAAAAAATTATTGTTCGATTAAATTTTATTAGAAAACATTGATGGGAGTTTCTCATTCATCGGTTATTTTGTTCGATGTAGTAGTTCTTGGTTCGGTCATTCGACTTAGAAATAATTATGTAGCAAGTTTTTTATGGTTTGACCATTCGGTTTAAATGGTAATTGTTTCTCAATTTATTTTCCCTCTTAATTTTCATAATAAACGTGAAGTGCCTACATTAATAGCTTTTAGTTTCTATTTGAGTTATTTGAACTCTAAAAATAGTTACCTATTGTTATTTCTAATAGTTCCACGTTCTATTTTTTAGACATAATAATAAATAATTCTTGTTTGGGTCGTACGGAAAATTAAGCTTGTTTAAGGTCATTTGACTTATTAAGTCCGTTTGGGGGATTGAAATTAAATTATGTTTTTTATAACAACTCAATTTCGGTTTTAGGTTTTTAGTTGCATGGTTTAACTATTTTATATTTTTCTTGAGTTTAACGTACCTAGAATTTGTAGTTCACATATATATAAATTATTGTTGCCATCTGTCTTGAGTGTCATGTCAAATCAAGAGTTAAAAGGTAACAAAGTCAATAGCCTCTTGTTAACGGTAATTAATTCTTATAATTTTGTAAGAGTCATTATTTGATTAGTTATTTAGTTTTATAGAAAAATTAAACATTTAAATTTTCTAGAAAAAGTTTTTAAAATTATTTGAAATTTTATTTTCTCATTTTTCTATAATTTTCTACTCTTTTCATTTCAAATATTCAAAATATTTATTTATACATTAGATTCCATAAGTCGTATTTTACCAACATATTTGAAAATTGAAATCAAAATCACACGAATAAAAATCCGAGATCGAAACTAATATGTATATACTCATTAATTGGGACCAGAATCTATATTATATCATTCGAAGCACACTTAACTCAATAAACCGACATCATTTGAGGGAAACAAATATGTAAAAAGTAATATAAAACAAGATGCGTAGATAATACAAAATGAAAATCTCCGTATCAATATAAGTTAACATCTTTTATAACATTCCAAATATATTAATTAATTTAAATTCTTAAAAGTTGTCACCAAGGGTAAAAAAGTAATTTCATTTCCTTAAAATTAAAGGATGAAGACTTTTGATAAACTCTTTATATAATAGTATAGATAAATTTTTAAAAGTTATCAATAAGGGTAAAAAAAAAAAGTAATTTCAATTTCTTAAAACTAAGGGATTGAGACTTTTGGTAAAACTATTTATATAATAGTATAAATTGTTTTGTGCGTAATATTTCAGGTTCATTTTTCGTGCCATAAAAAAACTTTTTGATAAAGATTTATTGTCACACCATTCTACCTATATAAAAAATTATGTCTCGTTAAAGTCTTTAAACGCATATAAACACCGTATCAATATTTAGACATGACTTTGAATGTTTGAATGTTGTAATGGAATATAATAAACATAATTGACAATTTTTATACATAAATACTTACTATTACTATTTGTAAAAGTAGAAAGATAGTAAGTATATAAATTGTTAAAAATATATAAGTTAACATCTTTCATAACATTCTAAATATATTAATTAATTTGAATTTTTAAAAGTTGCCACGAAGGTAAGAAAGTAATTTCAATTCCCTAAAATTAATGGATTAACACTTTTGATAAAACTCTTTATATAATAGTATAGATTGTTTTAGGCGCAATATTTCAGGTTCATTTTTCGTACCATAAACAGACTTTTCGATAAAGATTTGATGGTCACACCATTTTAGCTATATAAAAATTTATGTCTCGTTAAACCCTTTAAACTCATATAAACACCGTATCAATATTTAGACATGACTTTGAATGTTTGAATCGTAAGTGACATTTTTTATATATAAATACTTACTATTTGTAAAATTAGAAAGATTGAAAATATATAAATTGTTATAAATATATAAGTTAACATATTTTATAACATTCCAAATATATTAAATATTTTGAATTTTTAAAAGTTGTCACTAAAGGTAAAAAAAAAGTAATTTCAGTTACTTAAAATTAAGAGATTAAGACTTTTGGTGAAACTTTTTATATAATAGTATAGATAAAACTATAAAAAAGTTTGCATCCTAAAAATACTGGGGACTGTTATTTAAATTAAAGAGACAGTTATTATAATTATAAAACCTTTTATGTATATCTGGATTTTTTAAATATAGTCTCGTAATATATTTTATCAAAACTCTTAAACACATTCATTGTCTAGGTATTAGTGTCATGGCTGATAAATGGATTTTGATGACAACGATAATCATGAAAAAAAATATTTGAGATCTAAAAGATAATTATAAAGACTTACTAATTTTACAAAAATTAATATAACTATGCTGAAGGTAGCAAGATCACTAATTCCAACTTATACAAATTGAAAGTTGATAGTTACATTCAAAAGATAGTCATTTAACCAAGTGAGATGATTGTTTAGTTTTATTATCTAGAATAAACCTACATTGTTTTTTAGCCTGACAAATGGATTAACTTAATAAAAACATATTAAGATTAAAAATAACGTGTATAAAGGCCTAAATACGGTGATTATGTAATCAAACTTTTCATAATGTTAATTTTATATTAATAGTGGATCATAAGAATTTACAAAGTGGCAGAAGGCAAGTAGGCATCAAGTTGCGCCGCTAACCCTTTTTGGATTGAAAAGCCAATACGTTTAAAAACTACATCTGTTGATCTAAGTGTCATAACATTGTTATGCATAACCCGTTGAACTCGACTGAGTAGCTCAACCGCCTTCGATGCAAAGAAACCGAAGGTATCAAAAGCAAAGAGAATAAACACGTGTTGATTTTCAATGCATGCTTTCTCGTGTTTCGTCACTTTGCCTGAACCGGCCTTCAAAACAGCCTGACCCGCTGTAAAACCGCTACTACTTAACCCCACGAGAGGAGAAACCCCGGTCAGATCCACGCACGCATGTTTTCGTCCAACCCATCCAAAAACCAAAACGTCGGCCGATCTAAGAGTAGATCTTCCATCCGTCGGGTCTGTTAAAAAGTTTACAGGTGCTTCTTTCTTGGCGGAGATCCCGGCACGTCTACATATGTCAAAAAGGACGTCTCTAACCATATCGTGTCGGTATTTGAATCCCTTGAGCTCTTTACAATGAACCGCGTGTTCTTCAAAGGAATCCAAACATGCCTTGTGACAAACAACGCATATCACATCAACCGAGAATAATGGAATCAAAGTCATAATTATAACTTATTAAGGATATAAATATTTGAGACCCTCAAAAACCACATATTAGAAGGAATTTGCATGTACCCAAATCGACGGTGACTGTTTAATCAAAATTATGTTTTGTTTCGATAATGATAATAAGTCTTCTTTAATATAAAATTATATGATTCCGCCTCTACCTATACCTCATAGTTACTGTATCTGCTCGAATCTTTAACTAATTAGACTCAACGGAGTGGGGCGTTGTAAGCCACCATCACGCCGCCACCTAGACGGATAACGCCCACCATGCACTCCGGTGGGGCGTTATAGGGCGTTTTGGGCGGGCGTTATGGGCCAGGCGTGTTTCTGCTCATAGGGTGATGGGCGCTTGTTCTTGATGCAACGGTCACATGACCGTTGTGTGTTTAAAAAAAACGAATTCTCTATATAAACATGTCCGCCATACGACAACTTGCTTTTGGCACTTGTAGTGACATATGGGACGAGTATTTAAAAATGTCCGAAAGAGTTTCACGTGAATCCCTTGCCAACTTTTGCGAAGGTAAATTTTTAACCTTTACTTTTTTAATTAGTTTACTTTAAAACTTATTTTTACTTAAAATGTAATAATATCTGAAATAGGTGTGGTTTCTTTATACGGCAAGAGATATTTACGCCGTCCTAGTTGGAGTGACATACAGCACATTACTTCGGTTCATGATGAAAAACACAATTTTCCCGGTATGTTAGGCAGTTTGGATTGTATGCATTGGGAGTGGGAAAATTGTCCTGTGGCTTGGCATGGTCAATACCATAGGGGTGATCACAATCACCCTTCCATTATGTTAGAGGCTACGGCCTCTACTGATTTGTGGATATGGCATGCATTTTTTGGGGTTGCTGGAGCGAATAATGACATCAACGTCTTGGATCAGTCACCGCTTTTCAACAACATTGAGAATGGGACGGCTCCCGATCAGTCGTTTATTGTTAACGACACAACCTACAAATACGGGTATTACCTCGCTGATGGTATTTATCCAAAATGGCCGGTGTTAATAAAGTCTTTCAGGGAAAGAGACGAATTAAACGAGAAGCGTAACCATTTTAAAAAAGCCCAGGAATCTTCAAGAAAGGACATCGAACGGGCATTTGGAGTGTTGAAAAAAAGGTGGCATATAATTAAAAACCCCGCAAGAGCTTGGAGTTTAGAAAAAATTAGAAACGCGATGTACGCCGCTATAATTCTTCATAACATGATTTTGGAAGACAAAGGTCTCGCGTATTGTCAAGCTTATGATGAGAATGCCACATAATCAGAAGTCCAGATTAGCTTTGAAGAGAAACAACAGAACATACATGACATGCGTGACGAAGATACCCATCACAGTCTGGTAGCCGATTTGATCGAACATGTCTGGTATTACCGCCCCCGAGGAAACAACGATGAAGATTGAAGTGTTTTTTTTAAAATTGTATTTTTTTAACGTCTTTTAGTTTAATCGTAATATGTTTTTTAATAAATTGTAGTGTGTTTTTATTTTATTTTTAATAAAAATACAACTTTTTAAATTTCATTTATATAAAAAAATAATAAAAATACAACTTTTTAAAATCACACTCTCTTTCCTACAAATCACCTCTATCACTCCACATCATCACTCACCACTCCACCCATTTTCTATCACTACACATCATCACACTCTCTTTCCTAAAATCACACTCTATTTCCTACAAATCACCTCTATCACTCCACATCATTATCACTTATCACTTACCACTCCGCATAGTCTTAGAGTGATGGTTATAAAACTCAACTTAAGAAAAAAACAATGGATTAAATAAATGTCTTGAAACTTAAAATATGTACTTATTTTGCAAATAAATGTGAAATGTGCTTTCGGAAAGTTGTACATATATTTATTTACCCAACTTAATAACTTACAGAAGGTCTACTTTAATAAGAAGAAATATTTAAGAGGCACGATGGAGATGGGTTATTAGGTCAGCACATTTATGGGATTAATTGAGTCGGCATGATCACACTTATTAATTAAAGTAATAATATAATATTAATATTATTAATCCTAACTATATGATATGATGGGATCGTGTTAATCTTTCCACTTAATCTGTCTTGACAAATAACATATTCTAAATTTTTTATTCTTTCCATTTAAACGATTGATGTTCTTTTAAACAATCATTTAAAAAAAAGAAGAAGACAAATTAGGGCTACGTTTAAGAACAATTATGGTACAACCAATAAAACATAACTCTTATACTTTTTTTGAACAATTTCTTTGACATTTTTAAACGATTATGTGGCTAGTTATGATATAATATATTTATGCACTTAAATTATATATTATTCATAGCTCGGATTAGCAAAATTTAAAAAAAATAATAACATAACTTTTATAAATTAAGTGGATATTGCAATATATTAAAACATTACTTTTTAAAAATGAAATCATTTACATATACACTAAAAAAATATAAAAGTGTATATGAAACAAAAAAGTAATTGTCAAAAAGTCGTTATCAGTTAGGTTTTAACTAATAAATTAAAAAAACTAAATAAGAATAGTGATTAAAAATAAAAATTGGAGATCTAAATAGAATTATGTAAAGGATCTTAAACATAGGGACATTTCGCACCAGTCACGGAAAATTCAAAAGTGGACCATGCGGCTGTTAGTGACACATTTATGTATCACACACCCCTTATTATTATTTTTATTTTATTCACGACTTTAACAAACTTATTTAATATTTTTTTATTATAGATAATTAAATATTTTCACTTTATAAAAGTGTTCGCAACCATAACACCAGAATCCTCGATGATCTTCGGTGTTATGGTCACGTCAGTATAACTCAGTCTATAACTTAACACCAAAAATACTATCTACCATAATATCAAACTCTTGACTAACCTATTTATATGAAACTTTCTTAATATAAGTTAAAATAAATAAATAAATAAATAAAATGCGCGTTACGTGTATAACGTGGAGCTCCATAGCGCCTCCATAACACGTCCGACTAGCCATAGTTCAAGCCATGAAACCACAACGCAGGTATCATGATGCTCCACTGCATGCCCTCTAGGAATTAAGTTTTAATATTGATGGGATGGAATACTTATTAAAATATATATATTCATGGTATATTCATTAAATACAAAGTACAAATATTCAAAGGACGATAAAGGATAATAATACAATTATATAACATTTGCTTAATCTAAAAATGATATATTTGTGTATAAATTTTAAAGATGCTATTCAAGGTCCACTCTTTCTTAGTAACAGATAGTTGGTGGTCAAAAGGTTAACTATGGTGGAGAACCTTTTGTTGGATTAAATTATATTGATTCATGTTATTTACATACCTCCTGCAGATGATCCGGAGATGTTGTTGAATAGATTAGCCATCTATGATTCCCAAATTGAGATGATCGTATTAGGATGGTATTAAGGTTATATTAGAACCTTATTAGAGAGAAAACTTATGTGTGTGTTTGGGATGAAAGTGATGGTGATAATAAAATGAGCCAACCCTTTTAAAGGTTTATCACATCCCTTTATATACACATTCAAATTAGGAGTGTGTATTATTTAGTCCCGTGGTGTTTAATAAGTGTTTACATTTAGCTCTCTTAGTTCCGATCACCTAATGGGAAATCTATAGTGTCGGTAAGGTAAATACGTCCATCGAATATTTACTAGACACAGATTTCAGTTAGCGTCAGTCATCATATCAGTAAGGATAAATGATCAATGAGGGTCACAAATAATATGGGTCCAACATTCTCCCACTTGACCGAGTAGATCATTTATCTATGAGTATTGTTAAGTCCGTACGAGATAATACTCATTTTGTTTAAAACCGAAATCATAGTTGATAAGTACAGTCGTAGAGAAGAACATCTACTCAGGACCCCCACTAGTCAAACTATGACTCAAATTCAAAACTGAATAAGCAATGATAGACCAACTAAGACAAATTTTGTTATAATAATGTCCAACACAGTTATGCGCATAAGGTGTAAATAATAGACAAACAAAATCTGAATAAGGAGGAAAATTTTTCATTAATAAATAATAATGACCAATAAGTACAACAATGCTATTAAATTAAGTCTTTTGTAAGCCCCATATTCGACACGTGTCCTACGAATATATTAGGAGGAAGACCTTTGGTCATCGGATCCGCTAGCATGTCATGTGTACTTATGTACTCAACACAAAGAACATTTTCCTCAACCCGTTCGCGTACAAACAGATACTTTGTGTCAAGATACAGCCCAGCGCCAGTCGAACTGTTACTGTTCGAGAAAGTTACAGCAGCTGAGTTATCACAGTAAAGCTTCAATGGTCTAGAAATTGAGTTGACGAGTTTGAGTCCACTGATCAGGTTCCTTAACAACATCCCATGACAGGTTGCATTATAAACGGCAACATATTCAGCCATCATAGTAGACGTTGTGGTCAGTTTCTGTTTATGACTCCGCCAAGAGATTGGTCCGCCAGCTAACATGAAAATATACCCAGAAGTAGATTTATGGTCTTCTTTGCATTTAGCAAAGTCAGAATCAGAATAACCTACTACTTCCAAGTTGTCACTTCTTCTATAAGTTAATTTGTAGTCTTTGGTCCCTTTCAGATATCGTAGAACCTTCTTAGCCGCTTTCCAGTGTGCTAATCCGGGGTTAGATAAGTAACGCCCCAGCATACCAGCGATGTAAGCGATATCCGGTCGAGTACAGACCTGAGCGTACATAATGCTCCCAACTACAGATGAGTAAGGTATCATCCTCATTTCAGCCTTCTCAGTTTCAGTGCTCGGAGTTTGATGAGGTCCAAATACGTCCCCTTTAACTACCGGAGCCACAGTGGGTGTGCAGTGCTGCATGTTATAGCGTTCTAGAATACGGTCAATATAAGCCCTTTGGGAAAGACCTAGAACACCATTGCGTCTATCTCGATTTATTTCGATACCTAAAACATAAAAGGCATCACCGAGATCTTTCATGTCGAAATTATGCGAAAGCATTCGCTTCGACTCATGTAGCAAATCCAAGTTGTTACTTGCAAGTAGGATATCATCCACATACAAAACAAGGATAATAAAGTTACTCCCACTGATCTTGAGATAGGTGCATTGATCCACTTGATTCTTTAGGAAGCCATCAGATTTTACGACTTCATCAAATTTAAGGTACCATTGTCGTGATGCTTGTTTCAACCCATATATCGATTTATTCAACTTGCAGACCATGTGCTCTTTACCTTCTGGAATAAATCCTTCAGGTTGCCGCATGTATACGTCTTCTTGCAAGTCACCATTTAGGAAAGCGGTCTTGACATCCATCTGATGTAACTCTAAATCATAATGAGCTACGAGTGCCATGACGATCCTTAGGGAATCTTTACGAGAGACAGGGGAAAAGGTCTCTTGATAATCAATTCCTTCCTTTTGAGTAAAGCCTTTTGCAACCAGTCTGGCCTTATAGCGTTCGACGTTTCCATTCGGGTCTAATTTGGTTTTAAACACCCATTTACATCCAATTACTTTGGATCCTTTAGTGAGTGGAACCAATACCCAAACGCCATTACGCTCCATGGATTTGAGCTCTTCAATCATGGCTTCAATCCATTTAGCGGCCTGATCACTATTCATAGCTTCTCGGTAAGAGGTTGGATCAGTAAGTTTCCCAATGTTTTCGACTTCAGCCAGATAAGTTTCGAAATCATCAAAATTAGTGTTTCTGCGAGCCCTTGATGATCTCCTGAGCTGAATTACGGGTTCTTCAGGAACAAGCGGTTCTTCGGCGTTAAGATTAGGAGGCATAGGAGGTTCAACCGGTTCATTAGGAGATCCAGGTATATCGGGAGCAGCGTTGGGTACAAGAGGAATTATCGGAGGAATCGTAATAACCGACGAATGGTTTCCCCCCGCTTCTTGTACTTCTTGCAAATCTAAATCAGGATTTGTCGTGCTCCCACTGATCTCTGAATTTTCGAGGAAAGTGGCATGTTGCGTATCTATGATGCGGGTAGAGTGAGAAGGACAGTAAAACCGATAACCTTTTGAGTTCTCGGGATAACCAATAAAGAAACATGTAAGGGTTTTAGAATCCAGTTTCTTTAAGTTAGGGTTATAGACTTTAGCTTCGGCAGGACAGCCCCATACTTTCATATATTTTAGACTCGGTTTCCTACCTGTCCAGATCTCATAAGGAGTTTTAGGGACAGATTTTGATGGAACCCTATTGAGTATATGAACAGCTGTTTTTAAGGCCTCAGTCCAAAGAAATTTGGGTAGGTTAGTGTTGGCGAGCATACTTCTCACCATGTCCATTAAAGTTCGGTTTCTCCTTTCAGCAACACCATTCTGTTGAGGAGAACCTGGCATGGTGTATTGGTTAATTATGCCCTGTTCCTTGCAAAAATTATAGAAAGGACCAGGAGCTTGACCAATATCAGTATGTTTACCGTAATACTCACCTCCCCTATCTGATCGGACAACTTTTATCTTATGATCAAGTTGGTTTTCAACCAAAGTTTTATAATCGACAAAAGTTTGTAAGGATTCAGATTTTTCTTTAATCAAATAAAGGTGCATATAACGTGAATAATCGTCAATGAATGTAATAAATGATGTATGTCCTGTTATTGATGCGGGATAGGGGCCACTAATATCAGTATGAATTATTTCCAACAAGTTGGAACATCTGGTGGCTCCTTTCTTATTCCCTTTAGCCATTTTGCCTTTAAGGCATTGAATACATGTTTCAAAATCACTAAAATCAAGAGATGGTAATATTCCTTCTTTTACGAGTCGTGTCATGCGATCTCGTGAGATGTGGCCGAGACGTTTATGCCACAATGTGGAGGAATTCTCTGCTTGTTTAGGTGATTTTGTCTTTGTTTTAGTTATGTCATCAATATTAAGAGACAACAAAGACTGTGAGAAATTATGATCTAGTTCTAGTTTATACAGAAATCCATCCAAAAAACCACAACCAAACAATTCATTATTAAGAGTAAAAGTGATCCTGCCACAACCATGAGTAATTACATAACCTTCAAGATCAAGTCTAGATATAGATACAAGGTTCCGAGTAATTCTCGGTACATATAAGGTATCTATTAATCTAATACACTTTCCGGTATTCATATGTAAATTTAAGGTCCCCATGGCTTCGACATCTAAGAGATCACCATTTCCAACTCTAAGCTTTCTTTGGTCCTTTTGTAGCTTCTGGATTGTAAGGAATCCCTGTAAGGAATTGGTCACATGGACCATAGAACCAGAGTCACCCCACCATGTATTAAATGGAACATCAGTAGTAAAGGAATCAAATATTACGTAAAGAATGTTACCTTTCTTAGCTAGCCATTCCTTGAATTTAGAGCAATCTTTCTGTCCGTGCCCTTTGGAGCGACAGAACTTGCAGTTATTATTGCTTGTCGAGGATTTAGGGCCAGAGGTAGAAGCACCATGATTTTGGACTTTGTTTTCAGTCTTGTTACTGTAATTACCTTTCCTCTTCTTGGGGTTTGAAGTGGTAGTAAGGTGAACAGCAGCTTCAGGTTGAATGTGCTTAAGACGATCTTCCTCTTGAACGCACATAGCAATCAGTTCACTTATCGACCATTTATCTTTCATAGCGTTATAATTCACTTTGAAAGTGTCGAACCGAGCAGGCAAGGAAGTCATTATGAAATGCACAAGAAAGCCATCTGAGACTTCCATTTCCAAATGCTTAAGCTTATGAGACATATCAACCATCTTCATTATGTGTTCACGGACACCATTAGAACCTTCATACTTAAGGGTTAGCATCTGTAGCATTAAACTACTCGCAGTTGCCTTAGACGATCCCTTAAAGTGATCCTCAACAGACTTGAGGTAAGTTTTCACTTTGTCGTTATCAGGGATAGCTCCTCGGATGCTGGAATGAATAGAGTTCTTGACCATCATTAGGGACAGCCGATTCGCCCTTTCCCACTTATCAAAGTCCGCTTTCTGAGTCGCAGTAGATTCAGCAGTAATAGCGGCGGGTTCATCATGGCGAATAGCATAGTCCATGTCGAGCATTCCCAGAGTTAAGTTAAGTTGCTCCTTCCAAGAGGTGAAATTAGCACCAGTAAGTGCCTCAATGCCGAAGTTTGGTACTGTAGTGGAGAATAAGGAGGATATAAGATTATGATACGAATTATAGAAGATTTTAGAGTGACAGAGTTAGCTATATAAGGCAGACTAAGTAATGTCCCTTAAAGTAATAGAACTAGAGTAATGTCTAAAATAAGTAGACCTAATAGTAATGTTCCTGAGACTAAGACCATATAAGTAATGAAGCTAGTGATAGGTAAGCCTATTAAAAAACACCAAAATAATAAGCTAAAGTAAGGCTCTACTTAGATGTTACATCACCTTTGGGCAGAAATAACTAATATCTAAGCAAAATTATGAGCATAAGGTTTATGCAACACTATGTTTGTCTTTTGACCTTTGGGCAACAAAATAGAACATCGTGTTTTAAGGCATAATAAGAATCCTTTCAAGCACACAAGTATATTAAATCACCTTTGGGCAGAATTAATATCCTACGTGTTTATTATGCTAAAGGAAAAATGCAATCATAGAAATCACCTTTGACCTTTGGGCAACAAAAGATGAAAACATGAATATTAGTGCATAAGTATAATAAGGTCACATATAAATAAGGTGACTAAATAAGGTGACCACGACAAATAAGGCAGGGGTCAAGGGGGCTGCGCCCCCTTGCGGGGTTAAACGATTTTACAAATAAGGCAACCAGTAAGACTTTAAAAAAACGACCAAATTAGGGTCTGTATTCATCCGTACGGATGAGATTATATTCGTACGGATGAGTGTTGATTCGTACGGATGTAAGTTCAGGTTCGTGCGAATGTAAGCCTAGGTTCGTACGGATGTAAGGTTTAAGTTCGTACGGATGTAAGCCTAGGTTCGCACGTATTAGCCCAGATTCGTACGGATCAACAGTTACGTTCGTGCGTATGAACAAATCAGATTCGTACTAATGAACAAGTCAGGTTCGTACGAATGGGGCTTCATCCGTACGAACGAACAAATCAGGTTCGTACGAATGAGCCAATCAGATTCGTACTAATGAACAATTTAGGTTCGTACGAATAGGGCTTCATCCGTACGAACGAGCAAATTAGGTTCGTACGAATGAGCTTTCATTCGCACGAACGAAGTTCGTCGAAATTAGGGTTGCAGCAGCCGCCACCAGCGCCAAAAAAATCCCATTTTTCACCCAAAAAACGCAAACCGCCGGCCAAATAAGTTGCAGAATCAATAATAGCAATAGCCAAGCGATAAATAAACATGAATCAATGGATAATCACGAGCCATTGGCTCTGATACCACATGTTGGATTAAATTATATTGATTCATGTTATTTACATACCTCCTGCAGATGATCCGGAGATGTTGTTGAATAGATTAGCTATCTATGATTCCCAAATTGAGATGATCGTATTAGGATGGTATTAAGGTTATATTAGAACCTTATTAGAGAGAAAACTTATGTGTGTGTTTGGGATGAAAGTGATGGTGATAATAAAATGAGCCAACCCTTCTAAAGGTTTATCACATCCCTTTATATACACACTCAAATTAGGAGTGTGTATTATTTAGTCCCGTGGTGTTTAATAAGTGTTTACATTTAGCTCTCTTAGTTCCGATCACCTAATGGGAAATCTATAGTGTCGGTAAGGTAAATACGTCCATCGAATATTTACTAGACACAGATTTCAGTTAGCGTCAGTCATCATATCAGTAAGGATAAATGATCAATGAGGGTCACAAATAATATGGGTCCAACACCTTTGACTTAATGCAGTAGCGTAATTAGTAATTTGTCCGTGGATGGACTAAAATAATTTATCGATATTAAAGAGTGTAAAACAAACTTAAATAATAATTTAATATAATTTGTTAGTATATAGATTTATTAGTATCTTTTAAATTGATGAATGCACTTTTTATATAATAAATATCATCAATATCTTTCATATTTATCATGAAAAATAAAAGATGTAAATGTGATGATTTTAAGTTATTAAATATTTGTGGGGTGTCGAAAATGAATGTTTCCTTTTCAATATGAGAACTAATAACCTAACTAGTAATTTAAAAGAAAAATTAAGTTAGTGTTGAAGAATGATGAGCCGAAAATAAGTAGATTGCAAATTATGAAAGATAAATTAAGTTAGCTTTGGAGTATTGATGGCCGAAAATAGGTAAATTGCAAATTTTAAAACTACACTACTAAGACATATATATATATATATATATATATATATATATATATATATATATATATATATATATATATATATATATATAGGGTGGGGTTCGGGTAAGAACAAAGCTTAACCTACAAACGCTAAGAACCAATTCTGGTCGTCCGATTAAAAATTTTATATCAAACCTCGCGGTGCTGATCAGTAGTAAGTGGTTTCTGATGATCAGTAGTAAGTGGTTTCTGCTGATCAGTATCAAACCTCGCGGTGCTGATCAGTAGTAAGTGGTACCATTTTAGAAAATGCACCTACCATTTTAGAAAATGCATCTAACCAAACCTCAAAATTGGTTTCTGCTGATCAGTAACAACAAGTCGCGATTTCAATTTTAAGATAAAAAAATACCATTTTAGAAAATGCACCTACCATTTTAGAAAATGCATCTAACCAAACCTCAAATTGGTTTCTGCGGATCAGTAGCAACAGTCGGCGATTTCAATTTTAAGATAAAGAACAGTAAGATGGTTATGAATTGGGTTAGATCTAATTTTAAGATAAAGATGAACTGGGTTTTGAATTTTAGAATTACGAAAAGAGAGAAGGAAAGTTTAATTGATAATTTAGGAAGGTTTTGAAGAAGAAGATATGCACGGGAATCGTTCTTAGCGTTCGTATACTTCGGGCCGTTCTTACCCGATCCGATTACTATATATATATATATATATATATATATATATATATATATATATATATATATATATATATATATATATGGAAGAGTTCTTGTAAAAAGTGTTAAATTTGTAAAAAGTTGAAGAAGCATTGTGGGAGTGACATTTGGCAAATTTGAATTTTTTTTTTTATTTTTTTTTATTTTTTTTAATAATTTTTTTTTTTTTTAATAAAAAATATATTTAAAAAAAAAATCGAATTTTTTTTTTTTTGGCTCGAAAAAAGTTATATACGAAAAAAAATATGATACACATTTATGATCCACACCTATGATTAACATTTTATGTGTGCATCATAGTTGAATATCATAGTTTTTTTGTGTGCATCATTAATATGAATCATATTTTGTGTGCGTCATTAATGTGCATCATATTTTGTATGTGCATCATATGACGTGGCAGATGACGTTATCAAAAAAAAATTCAATTTTTTTTTTCCAAAAATACTTTTTTTTTTGACGATTTTTTTTGTCAAATAAAAAAATATTGTTTTTTTAAATATCTTTTTATTAAAAAAATAAAAAAATAATATTTAAATTTTTCCAAAGTTGCCACATGTCACTTCCACAATGCTTCCTCAACTTTTTACAAATTTCTAACTTTTTATTTGATCCTACTCCTATATATATATATATATAGAGAGAGAGAGGGTAAATTACACCGTTCGTCCGTAAGGTTTATATGCAATTATGGATTTCGTCCCTAACTTTGAAAAGTTGCATGGATCGTCCTGATTTCCAAACTAATTACTCATTTCGTCCCTAATTTCAACTACCGTTTATTTGTGCCGTTAGTCTGGCCCACGTGTAAAACACGTGAGGGTATTTTAGTAGTTTCGCCTCTATTCTTCTCTCTCATCTTTCTCCCCAAATCACATATGAAAAACCCACCTACTACCCCCATTAATAGCTAGAACAACCACCATTCAACCCAGATTTTAACCCATAACAAAATAACAACGTTATAATTTGCATTTCAAATCTTAGATTCAAATAAGTCTTCTAAACCCATATACAATCAAAAGCCAAAAATCAAGATCAGATTCAAAATTCAACTTATTTGAAAAACAAATCCATCACTAATAGATCTATAAATGCTCTATTTCTAACAAAAAATTGACCATAAAAAACCCAAAATCTTCATGAATTCTTGAACGTTTTTCTCGGTTGACTATGGCGTGTTTTTCTCGGATTCCATTTTCTGCTGCGATTGCTCATCGGAAGGTTCCGCATCGACGGCAACCCAAACGGCGCCGTAGAGGACGGAGGAAGGACGAACGTGGAGGAGCATCGACGGCCCAATTGAAGGCGTATGCACTCTCGTCGCTTAGATCGACGGCGATTGCGACTTTGCGTTGAGTTCCGGCGGTTAAAGTGCCGGATTTTGGAAAGCGAGGGGAGACTGGTTGGATTATGATCGTCGGAGGTTGGTTTTCCGGTGGCGGTGGGAGATGGGTACGGTGGTGTGACGGTAGGGTGGTGGTCGGAATGCTTGGAGCTGCCATGGAAATTGGAGGTGAGAATTGGCGGTGGGAGATGGGTACAGTATTCATGTTATTCTTGAACCCAGACTAAACTTTCACCAAAGCCAATAAGAGATGGAGAATTTGTTGATTCTAATGGTGGATAACTGGATATAATCCATATAAGAGATGGATTGAAGAAGATGAAATGAGAGGAATTAGGTTAAAAAATTAGGAATAGAAAATGAAATTGATTAGAAAAGGGTGTAAGGTACGTAGGTGAAGGCTGTAAAATTACTAAAATACCCTCACGTGTTTTACACGTGGGCCAGACTAACGGCACAAATAAACGTCCGTTTAAATTAGGGACGAAATGAGTAATTAGTTTGAACAACGGGACGATCCATGCAACTTTTTAAAGTTAGGGACGAAATCCGTAATTGCATATAAACCTTAGGGACGAACGGTGTAATTTACTCATATATATATATATATATATATCTAAATTTTTTTGTGGGTGGTCGTGACCCACTCTCGCCTTTACACAGCTCCGTCATTGTTTACTGATTTTTTAAAACTAACTTAACCAATTATAAAAGACTAAACATCGGATAATATATATACATTTCAACACTATAAATCAATGAATGATTCTAAAATCAAATTTGTAACATTTTATCAACCAAATTCATCTTCAATTGGTGTAATGAGTCTTTTCTAAGGCTAAAGGGAGTAAGGTGCCAAACTCACCACCAACTCACCATGCCACGTCAGCTTTCTCTCTCCAGAAAACAAACTCACCTTACTCAGGAAATAACACTCACCACGCACTCACCGCCAACTCACCTTACCAAACTCACCTTACCATTTTCATTTAAATACTATTATTTATAAACTAAAAAAATTAATATTTACGTAAACGTAAACGTTAAAAACGTAAACGAAATTTAAAACTTTTATTCAAACGTTAAAAACGGTACACGAATATTAAAAAGACATTACAAATAAAGATTAAACTAAGCATTAAGAGACAAGTGTTCGATCAAATCGTGTCGAAGGTTTGAGTGTACTTCTGATGAGGTGATCCAACGCGTAACAGCTCGCACTTGTTCCTCATTTCGCAACGGGTCTTCCGGTTGATGTGCTTCTTCCGGGAACCATCTGGGAGATATCGCATATCCTTTGAATTTTCGAATCATATTATGTAATATGATGCATGTGTACATCATATTAGTAATCTTGTTTTTATCCTGAGTTCGTGTAGGATTGGCGAGTATCGCCCACTTCTTTTTCAGAACACCAAACGCTCGTTCGACATCTTTTCTTGCTGATTCCTGCCTTTTTTTATACAAAATTCTCTTGTGGTCATTACTAGCTGGTTCAGGAATCGTCTTAACGAACGGGGCCAATTCTGGGTATATCCCATCAACAAGATAGTATCCACTTGGGTAGGTTACGCCATTAGCCTCGAATGGAATCTCTGGTGCCCGTCCAGTTTTGAGATCATTAAATAATGGCGATTGATGTAAAACGTTAATGTCGTTGTTCGACCCAGCCACACCGAAGAAAGCATGCCATATCCATAAGTCTTGCGATGCAACAGCTTCGAGCAAAATGAACGGATTCGAACCATGATCACGTCTAACGTATTGTGCTTTAAACTTGTACTGACAACCGAACCACTCCCAGTCTGTACAATCAAGGCTTCCTAACATCCCTGGGAACCCGTGCTTTTGTTCGTGATGCCGATATAGTTTTTCGACATCAGTAACTGTGGGTTTCCTCAAATACTCAGTTCCATAAATTTTTATAATAGCTTCACAAAAATGATCGCGAGATTCACGCGCAGTTCTCTCGCTCATTTGCATATATTCATCTAGAAAATCAGCATTGACGCCGTATGCCAATTGACGAATTGCAGATGTACACTTTAACAACCCAGAAACGCCCATTCTTCCGGAACAATCCATACTGTCACGAAAGTATGGATCGTGATCAATTACAGCAGCAACTATCTCGTTGTATAGAGGGCGACCCATTCGGAACGTCTTCCTAAATTTCTCAAGATCATACATCGGTTCATCGCTAAAAAAAGCGTTAACTAAACGCTGATGAGAACCAGTACGATCTCGATTTATAACATTTCTTGTTGGTCGGTTTGCTATTCGTCTTCTTTTAATAAACGAAATCGCTCGTTTAATCATAGTTATCTTACGACGGCGGCTAGTAACTTCTGCTTCTCCATCAAAATCAAGGCCTATAATCGTAGCCGAATTCATTTTCTAAAAAATAGTTATTGTGTGAAGTGATTTTGAGAGAGTTTGGTATAAAATGAGAATGTTGTGTTTAAAAATGGTTGAAATAGTGGGTATTTATAGATAAAAAAATTGGGTTTAAAAAAGTTTTTTTTTTTTTTTTTAAACTTTCCAACGGCATATTTTTTGGGGGGGGGGCCCACCACTTTATGCCTCACCACAAGGTGAGTCTCTCACCAATTCAACCAAAAATCTCACCTCCACTCACCGCCACGTCATGGTGACTTTGTCACCATTTTGGCTTCGGAATAGGAGTCACGCGTGAGTGGGAGACTCACCTAGGTGAGTTCTCCCTTTCTCCGTTCAGCCTAAGGATAAATATAGCAAGTGATCATAAAGCATAAAGTGAGACTAAAAATAGAGACCTTTAACCTAATGTTAAAACTTATCATTGTGTGAGTATAATCCAACTAGAACTACAAAAAAGTGTTACGATAATCGTCGCTAATATACCACTCTATGTTCTAATTCACTAATATAGTGATGGGGCTAGAAACGAACTGAACGATGCTTGTTTTATATTCGTTTGTTTTACTTTATCCGCACAAGAAAATATAATTTTTTTTTCCATGTTCTTCTATTTAAAAATAAGCTTGTTCGTTTATATGTTTGTTTGTTTAAGTATTAAATATGTAACCTCCCGCTAAAAGCGGAACGCAGAGTGTTCCAGTTAAAGATATCAAGAGTCAAGGATTACAACATTTACAACCAATAAACAAAACATCGGAATATATTAATCATGCCAAAGGTTTATCAAATACAATACAAAGTCAAAAGTGACCAAACGTCAGATACAAATACATATCAATGTCATAAGGTGGATCATAAATGAATTACATCAACATAATGAATTCCAGATACAATAAATAGATGATCCCAAAATAAGCAAGGCATGATCAAAATAAATCCTCAAACTCCTGAAAAAGCGTTAAAAACGACATCAACACAATGTTGGTGAATTATTCGCAATATGTAAATAAAAGCTGACCCAATAAAAGATTTGATTAATATAGTAAGTTTCAAATAGTATATCTTGAAATCATAGCCTAAGTGTGAGTATGAATACCTAGATTAAGCATACACTGAACCTGACCACATTGTATCCCCTGTCCTAAGGTGATGGTAAACCAAAGGTAATAATCATACGGTCATAACATCCGCTCATAGGGATATCCTATTGAGCAATGAGGGTAGGCCGATCCCATATAGATCTATATATATGTACCGTGGGCAATAAGCTAACAAGTGCATAAGGGGGGCTTAACCAAGCCTATGAACCATCTAATCTGAGGTGATACTGATACACTAGGCATACAAGATATACATTCATTTAAACAGTTCAAAATACGCTTTCCAGCCCAAAAATAGTAAGAGAAAAGGGGCTACGAATAACTCACAAAATAAGCTCGGCAAGAGATCGGGTAATAATCAATATGAAGCTAATAATCCGCCGCCTAAGTGCCCTAGATCAATATAACAAGTCTAAGTATCTCAATAACATAGTTCGGTTTAGCCTTGTCGGTTAAGTTTAGAGTTTAAGATTTATTAAGGTATTCCAACGATTTCCAAGTTGAGTCGTGATGACGGTTCAAGGTGACGATGTTCCGCGTCGATAGGGACGATGGGAAAATATCGATAAGTTTCACGTCATAATGACTTTTTAGAAAGGAATAACATTCCGAGCCGAACTTGACTAACAGGAACGTCGATTGAAAGGAATACCGTTACCAAAGTTCATTGAAGTCAACCAAAGTCAACGTCGAAGATGTTGACTTGGTCAAAGTCAAGGATGTTGACTTGATTAAAGTCAAAGTCAACAATTGGAAGGAAAAGTCAAAATTAAAGATATTGATTTAGATTAGTCAAAAGTCAACAATTTTGAATAAAAGTCAAAGTCAACGATTTATAGAATGGAAGTTAACTTGACACTTTAAGAGTAAAAATACTTTTATTTTCAGAATAATGGAGTAAAAATGATTTATGACGGTTTGAATGATTTTCCGGAAAAGTAAATAAACGTTTGATTACACATTCTCGATTAAAGTTTAAGATTGCGATATGTCTTTGAGTCCAAAGACGTTAGTTTGGCTTATATGATACTTTTATACATGATAAGTTACTGATATAAGTTTAAGGTCAAAACACGTTACGAGTCCAAGTCGAAAAGTAACCAAAAATGACAATTTTGAAGATCAGACCCTTGGTGCTGCGCACCAAGGGGGTGGTGCTTAGCACCGAGCCATTTTCCAACTTTACGAAATTTACGTTTTTGTTGCTAACTGTTTCGTTTGACGTTTTGAGGTAAAAGTGTAAACTGATCAATTGTTAGTTTAGGTTCATTTAACATTTACCAAGTGTCATATATGTCTAAATGTGTGGTTTTACATATATTTATCATAAGATACGTTAATTTCGGTAATAATTTCATCTTAACATATTTTACTCGTTTTAAGTCCAAAGTTTCCGAGATCGATAGGTGTTGGTCTAATATATTAACCTAACCGTTTTCAAGGCTTAAAACCGAATTTAGAAGTAAGGAAATGAAAAGTTAAGAGGTTAATAATATTCTACCGATTTCACCCGCAAGACGTGTCGTAGTTGAAATCTTGCAAGAACTTCGGTAAGGAGGAGACTTCAAGGGTGGTGGTGAGGAGGTATAAGACTCCAAAATACCAATAAAACCACCGATTAGTAAGGGTCTCAAAAAGAAGGAAGGGAAATAAAGATTTTCTCGGAGAAACTTTCTTACCAAGATACGTTATGGAGTTCTCTTCAAAGGATAGCTAACTCCATGTGTGGTGGTAGATTTTATGAGGAAGGGAAGACTTCCATACATTGTAAACATAAGATATATGTTAGAAGTTTCCCAAATAGAAAGGAAAATATAGAAGTTTGGAGAGTTTTACATACCAAAACTAATATGTCGGTTTTCAAAGAGAGTCACCGAATTTCTCCATCTTCAAGGTTATCACCGGAAGTAAAACTTGGTAAGACAAAGGAAATAAGATTATGAGTTAGAAAACTCTAACCAAATGGAAGAAAAGAGTATCAAAAGTGATGGATAAACTTATGAAACTTACCGAAAATGATGGGTTAGTGAAGGGATTCTTTGGAGAAGAAACTTGTATGACTTCCTTGCTTGAATTTCACCTCCAAATCACTTTTAAAAGTCCTTCTATTCTCTGGAAATGTTGAGAGAAAAGGATAAGTGTGGAATGAAATTATGAAAGAAAAGTGAAAGAATTCTTTGATGTAACTTTTAGATTTTTGGAATGAGAGAGTGTCCAAACATGTTTAGAGATCCACAATGGGATCAAACACACCCAAATAGAGCATTTTGCAGAAGAAATCACGTGAAAGGGGTTGTAGCATCTCAAGAAATTGACCAAAACTCAAAAAATGGATTTTAGCCGAAAAAACACAAGGTGCTGCGCACCTAGTACCCTGGTGCTGCGCACCGGGCTCTTTCTTGGCCAGATTCTGTTAACTTTCCGTTAAAGGACTAACCTTGTAACAGATTCCGTTAGTTCTCCGTTAAAGGACTAACCTTGTAACAGATTAAGTTAGAGGACTAACTTTGTAATGAAATTTCGAAATAATGATTTTCTTAACCGACGATTATGGCGTAAACGCAATACTTTAATAACGTGAGAATACTAGATATTAAGCACTTAGGTGATTCTAAAGCTTCCGTCTCGAGAGACAAAGTAATAAAACACATAAACCCGACTCAAATGTAATAAACGTGAGTAAAATAAAGCGAAATACAAGGGTCCAAATCATTGCGAATAAAAAGAGTAATAATCGATAAAGAATAATAACAACTCGAAATGACGAGTTGTCACAGCATCCCCCAGTAAAAAGGAATTTCGTCCTCGAAATTCTGCTGAACACTGCTGCTAGCAAAGAGATGTGGATACTTCTTCTGCATCTCGTCCTCCCGCTCCCATGTAAACTCAGCTCCAATCTTCGAGTTCCATCGGACCTTCACTATCGGAATCCGACTCCGCCGTAACTTCTTGACAACTCGGTCAACAATCTTACCGGCTCCTCTAACACCTGAAGCGAGTCATCCAAACGTAGTTTCTTCAGTGGTACAATCAGGGTCTCATCAACAAGGCACTTCTTGAGATGCGATACGTGAAATACGTTGTGCACACCGCACAACTCAGGTGGCAACTCAAGACGATAAGCCACTGGACCAACACGAGACAAAATCCTGAAAGGACCCGTAAAACATAGACTAAGCTTGCTGCGTTTCTCAAATCGAAACACACCCTTCCACGGAGAAACTTTCAACAATACCATGTCTCCAACCTGAAACTCCAAAGGTCTCCTACGCAAATCCGCGTACTTCTTCTGACGATCTCTGGCGGCTATCAAACGATCCTTGATCCTGAAGATCTTATATGTCGGCTCCTGACTCAACTCGGGACCTGAAATCTGACTGTCTCCTACATATTGGAGATCTACACTTCCTACAGTAAAGAGCCTCAAATGGAGCGTAGTTGATGCTGGAGTGGTAACTATTATCATACGAGAACTCGACTAATGGTAAGTGTCGATCTCAACTCCCACCAAAATCTAACGCACACGCTCGAAGCATATCCTTCAATGTCTGAATAGTACGCTCACTCTGATCATCTATCCGAAAATGGTAAGCCGCACACATGTCTAATCTGATACTCAAAGCTCGTTGTAAAGACTGCTAAAACCTCGAAGTGAATCATGCATCACGGTCCAAAATTTACGTATACTGGAATACCATGTCTATCCACGATCTCGTCGATGTACAATCTAGATAATTTCTCTACTCGGTGTTCTTCACGAATAGGGAGAAAGTGCGCTGACTTAGTCAGTCGATCGACGGTAACCCAGATGGTATTATAACTTCCTGCTCTACACCCCAGACAAACTCCTCACTCTTCTGGGTCAATTTAGTCATAGGCGAGGCTATCTTCGAGAAATTCTGGATGAATCGACGATAGTATCCTGCTAAACCCAAGAATGACCGGATCTCAGTGGGTGTCTTCGGAGCGACCCAATCTCTAACGGCTTCAATCTTGGCAGGATCAACGTGAATGCCCTCACTGCTGACCACGTGGCCAAGAAACTGAACCGCAGATAATCAAAACTTCGCATTTCGAGAACTTAGCATAGAGTTTCTCTTGTCTACGCAATTCCAACACTAGTCTCAATGCTCCTCGTGCTCTTCCCGGCTATGAGAATATATCAGAATGTCGTCAATGAAAACGATCACGAACTAGTCGGAGTAAGGACGACATATACGGTTCATCATGTCTATGAAAGCTGCAGGCGCATTCGTGAGACCGAAAGGCATAACTAAAAACTCGAATAACGCGTTCTGAAGGCGGTCTTCGGAATGTCCTCCTCCTGCACTCTCACCTGATGATATCCGGATCGTAAATTAATCTTCGAAAAGAAGCAAGAACCCTGAAGCTGATCGAACAAATCATCTATACGTGGCAAAAGGTACTGGTCCTTCACTGTCAACTTACTTAGCTCCCTGTAGTCTATACACAATCTCATAGAATCATCCTTCTTCTTCACGAAGAGTACTGGCGCGCCCCACGGAGAGAAACTCGGTCTAACAAAGCCTTTATCCACCAACTCCTGAATCTGCTTCGAAAGCTCTAACATCTCCGAAGGTGCCAACCGATAAGGAGTCTTCGCCATCGGCGCTGCTCCAGGAACCAAATCTATATGGAACTCTACCTGTCTACTAGGGGTAAACCAGGTAGTCCTCTGGAATACATCGGGAAAAATTACCAACCACTGGATTCTCCTCCATTTTCTACGTGGAGTCTTTCTTCACAAGGTTTGCAAGAAAGAGTGTTTGATGTACTCCCGAACCTTTATACACGGGACGATCTTAAGACGCTTCCTCGCCTTATTCTCCTGATCTAACAACGGTCCACCAACTGATAACGGTTATACAAATCATCTTCTCGAAACATACGATCTCTACACGGTGTGTCGTTAACCAATCCATACTGATAATAACGTCGAAGTTACCCAGCGTAATCGGAATCAAATCGATAGGAAAAAAAATGATCTTCGAAACTAACACTACAGGCAGAAGGTACTTCAGTAGTAGGCAAAACTCACCATCGGCTAACTCTATCTCGAAGAAAACACTATCAGCCTAGAAGTACGAGCAAACACAGTCCTATACTCATCAGATATAAAATTCTTCAAATAGCGGTCTAGAATCTGGAGTCGAACTTCTCGGAATCGCCATAGGAGGACAACTTCGTCTCGTCGACTTCTTTGTAGATAGGAGCTTTCTTCGGTTCCAACGCGAAAGAGACGTAAAAAGAAGACGAAAATAAAGAAAAAGGAAAAAGGAAATGCGCAACCCTAAGAGAATCTGGGACAAACGTTAAAATCAAAAATAGAATAACTGCATACTGAGGTTAGGTAAGGGAAAGTACCCGTAACGACGCGAGGATCCTGTTGAGTCTCCTGAGCTTCAATAACAAGTGCTTTACCACGGGAATCCAAATCGGACGAAGTATCGACACCGACTGCAACCAACTCGGGACACCTGTTCCTAAGATGCTCGGCAGAACCACACTCAAAACACTTATCCCTCTGGGCATGGCAAAATCTATCAGTGTGTCCTAACTTCTTACACTTTCCACACTTCCAACACTTCACCTCCTGAGCATGATGATTACCACACCGTCCACACTGCTGATACGTACCCCGGATCTCTGGAGTCACCACCCGACGAATATTCTGTCTCCTAGCTTTCTTCCACGACTTACCATGAAGAGAGCTACCACTTCGTTTCCTTCCGGGATTCTGTTTAACTACAACTGGCGGTAACCCAACATCGCTACTCTGTACTGTGCTATCCCTGATCTGGGCGACAATAGTGGGTATCATAGCTGTCAACTGCTCGGCGATGAGCTGACCGATGTCTGTCGTCATATCCGTTTCTTCATCACTGACTTCCACACTCGGATTCGTGTTACAAATTCTCGCGCTCGGACGACCATGTCTCGCTGACCATCTCGTCGCTGTCGTTTTCATAGGCGGCATCGTTCTGAAACTAAAAAGAAAGAACCCGATAAGCAAAATGTGTGTAACACGAAGGGATAAGGCCAAGTGCTAAGAATAACAAAAACGAAAATAAGCACATAAGGCAAAATGGTGCACACACAGCAAATCAGAGAAAATCGATTTGAAAAGCCTACGGTCATAGTCCAAGTGATTTCCTTCATAAAGCCACTTGGTTCGCTATAACCATTGGCTCTGATACCAATTTCTGTAACACCCCGCTAAAAGCGGAACGCAGAGTGTTCCAGTTAAAGATATCAAGAGTCAAGGATTACAACATTTACAACCAATAAACAAAACATCGGAATATATTAATCATGCCAAAGGTTTATCAAATACAATACAAAGTCAAAAGTGACCAAACGTCAGATACAAATACAGATCAATGTCATAAGGTGGATCATAAATGAATTACATCAACATAATGAATTCCAGATACAATAAATAGATGATCCCAAAATAAGCAAGGCATGATCAAAATAAATCCTCAAACTCCTGAAAAAGCGTTAAAAACGACATCAACACAATGTTGGTGAATTATTCGCAATATGTAAATAAAAGCTGACCCAATAAAAGATTTGATTAATATAGTAAGTTTCAAATAGTATATCTTGAAATCATAGCCTAAGTGTGAGTATGAATACCTAGATTAAGCATACACTGAACCTGACCACATTGTATCCCCTGTCCTAAGGTGATGGTAAACCAAAGGTAATAATCATACGGTCATAACATCCGCTCATAGGGATATCCTATTGAGCAATGAGGGTAGGCCGACATATAGATCTATATATATGTACCGTGGGCAATAAGCTAACAAGTGCATAAGGGGGGCTTAACCAAGCCTATGAACCATCTAATCTGAGGTGATACTGATACACTAGGCATACAAGATATACATTCATTTAAACAGTTCAAAATACGCTTTCCAGCCCAAAAATAGTAAGAGAAAAGGGGCTACGAATAACTCACAAAATAAGCTCGGCAAGAGATCGGGTATAATCAATATGAAGCTAATAATCCGCCGCCTAAGTGCCCTAGATCAATATAACAAGTCTAAGTATCTCAATAACATAGTTCGGTTTAGCCTTGTCGGTTAAGTTTAGAGTTTAAGATTTATTAAGGTATTCCAACGATTTCCAAGTTGAGTCGTGATGACGGTTCAAGGTGACGATGTTCCGCGTCGATAGGGACGATGGGAAAATATCGATAAGTTTCACGTCATAATGACTTTTAGAAAGGAATAACATTCCGAGCCGAACTTGACTAACAGGAACACCGTTACCAAAGTTCATTGAAGTCAACCAAAGTCAACGTCGAAGATGTTGACTTGGTCAAAGTCAAGGATGTTGACTTGATTAAAGTCAAAGTCAACAATTGGAAGGAAAGTCAAAATTAAAGATATTGATTTAGATTAGTCAAAAGTCAACAATTTTGAATAAAAGTCAAAGTCAACGATTTATAGAATGGAAGTTAACTTGACACTTTAAGAGTAAAAATACTTTTATTTTCAGAATAATGGAGTAAAAATGATTTATGACGGTTTGAATGATTTTCCCGGAAAAGTAAATAAACGTTTGATTACACATTCTCGATTAAAGTTTAAGATTGCGATATGTCTTTGAGTCCAAAGACGTTAGTTTGGCTTATATGATACTTTTATACATGATAAGTTACTGATATAAGTTTAAGGTCAAAACACGTTACGAGTCCAAGTCGAAAAGTAACCAAAAATGACATTTTGAAGATCAGACCCTTGGTGCTGCGCACCAAGGGGCCGAGCCATTTTCCAACTTTACGAAATTTACGTTTTTGTTGCTAACTGTTTCGTTTGACGTTTTGAGGTAAAAAGTGTAACTGATCAATTGTTAGTTTAGGTTCATTTAACATTTACCAAGTGTCATATATGTCTAAATGTGTGGTTTTACATATATTTATCATAAGATACGTTAATTTCGGTAATAATTTCATCTTAACATATTTTACTCGTTTTAAGTCCAAAGTTTCCGAGATCGATAGGTGTTGGTCTAATATATTAACCTAACCGTTTCAAGGCTTAAAACCGAATTTAGAAGTAAGGAAATGAAAAGTTAAGAGGTTAATAATATTCTACCGATTTCACCCGCAAGACGTGTCGTAGTTGAAATCTTGCAAGAACTTCGGTAAGGAGGAGACTTCAAGGGTGGTGGTGAGGAGGTATAAGACTCCAAAATACCAATAAAACCACCGATTAGTAAGGGTCTCAAAAAGAAGGAAGGGAAATAAAGATTTTCTCGGCCAAGATACGTTATGGAGTTCTCTTCAAAGGATAGCTAACTCCATGTGTGGTGGTAGATTTTATGAGGAAGGGAAGACTTCCATACATTGTAAACATAAGATATATGTTAGAAGTTTCCCAAATAGAAAGGAAAATATAGAAGTTTGGAGAGTTTTACATACCAAAACTAATATGTCGGTTTTCAAAGAGAGTCACCGAATTTCTCCATCTTCAAGGTTATCACCGGAAGTAAAACTTGGTAAGACAAAGGAAATAAGATTATGAGTTAGAAAACTCTAACCAAATGGAAGAAAAGAGTATCAAAAGTGATGGATAAACTTATGAAACTTACCGAAAATGATGGGTTAGTGAAGGGATTCTTTGGAGAAGAAACTTGTATGACTTCCTTGCTTGAATTTCACCTCCAAATCACTTTTAAAAGTCCTTCTATTCTCTGGAAATGTTGAGAGAAAAGGATAAGTGTGGAATGAAATTATGAAAGAAAAGTGAAAGAATTCTTTGATGTAACTTTTAGATTTTTGGAATGAGAGAGTGTCCAAACATGTTTAGAGATCCACAATGGGATCAAACACACCCAAATAGAGCATTTTGCAGAAGAAATCACGTGAAAGGGGTTGTAGCATCTCAAGAAATTGACCAAAACTCAAAAAATGGATTTTAGCCGAAAAAACACAAGGTGCTGCGCACCTAGTACCCTGGTGCTGCGCACCGGGCTCTTTCTTGGCCAGATTCTGTTAACTTTCCGTTAAAGGACTAACCTTGTAACAGATTCCGTTAGTTCTCCGTTAAAGGACTAACCTTGTAACAGATTAAGTTAGAGGACTAACTTCGTAATGAAATTTCGAAATAATGATTTTCTTAACCGACGATTATGGCGTAAACGCAATACTTTAATAACGTGAGAATACTAGATATTAAGCACTTAGGTGATTCTAAAGCTTCCGTCTCGAGAGACAAAGTAATAAAACACATAAACCCGACTCAAATGTAATAAACGTGAGTAAAATAAAGCGAAATACAAGGGTCCAAATCATTGCGAATAAAAAGAGTAATAATCGATAAAGAATAATAACAACTCGAAATGACGAGTTGTCACAAAATAAATATATATTAACAATAAAAGCACACAAATAAATATAAATTGGACATACATATATAATAAACATTGAATTTATGAAAATAACCATTCAAAAATCTAAATATATATATCATTTTACATTTACACTAATTCTTGTGACCTTGTACATTTTCTTTCGTTTTTAGTTGGCTTATTCCCCTTTTTCTTGGGGTAAATTGTTTTTAATACAAAAGCTGCTAAAAAAAATAAAAAAAAAATACTTATCGAATTATTTAATTTAATGTTGACCAAAGTAAACAAAAATTAAATAACTTCATGTATGTTTTAAGATAAACCAAAATCATCCAACATAAACAAACAAATGGAGCTTATGTTTGTATTTGTTGGTTTAGTTAAACATACACGAAATTATGTTTATATTAATAAACTAGATTATTGTCTTATGATAACGGGAATAAATATAGATAAAAATTGAATCATAAAATTTATGTTTATATTCATGTTCTTTTAAGTTATTATAAAAAGACAATGTTACTCATATAATAACATATATATTTTTACATTTATGCACAAAATTTTAGAATAATTATGAGGTAAATGATAGTGCAGATTATTGAGCGATTATAAGTATATAACGTTTGATAAAATTGGATAAGAGACGGGTCTTTTTTATTTAAGTGAAAATAGAATGAAATAGAAAATGCAATTATGTATTGTAAAAGGATGTAAAATAAAAATAATATTTGATCACATCATCAATCTGATGTTATGTTACCATCAAATAGTTTAACTTAGTTTATAAAATAAATAAAAAATTAGCGTCAATCTGTAATCTGTAATATAATATGAGTAGGAGTGGTTAATGAGTGTGAGAGTAAATAAAAAACTAAAAAACAATACTCCAATTTGTAGTGTCATTTCTTCCAAAATCCACTAAAATTACACGTATATTCCACATAATAATAATAATAATATTTCCACCTCTTGTCCTAATATATCTCTATCTTCTTCATCACTCACTACACTCTGCAAATCCTCTTTCTCTATCTCTACACACACAAACACAAACCTATACATACAAATCCCTATATCTATATAATCACCATTAAACCTCAATGCTCCACCGCTGTTCCCCATGGAACCACACCATTACCAAATCCACCTTCTACTATCTCTCTTCCTCTTCAATCTCTCTTTCATTTCCACCACTACAGATCCTGGAGATCTCAAAATCATCAATGATTTCAAAACCGGAATCACAAATTCCGACGAATTAAACTGGCCGGAAAACGGTAATGACCCATGTGGCCCACCGAGTTGGCCCCATGTATTCTGTACACAATCAAGAATTTCTCAAATTCAGATTCAGGGTATGGGTTTAAAAGGTGAATTACCTCATAATCTAAATCAGTTATCAATGCTTACTAATTTAGGTTTACAAAAGAATCAGTTTACAGGTTCATTGCCTACATTAAACGGGTTGTCGAAATTAAGGTTTGCTTATTTTGACTATAACCTGTTCGAAGAAATTCCTTTTGATTTTTCTCATGGCCTTGATAGTTTACAGGTTTTAGCTTTAGATAATAATCCGATAAATGTTAGTACTGGTGGTTGGAGTATACCGAATGATCTGCGAAATTCGGGACAGTTGCAGAATCTTACTTTGATGAGTAGTAATTTAGTTGGGGAGTTGCCCGAGTTTTTAGGTAGTATGGGGTCTTTAGAGGTTTTAAAAGTGTCGATGAATCGGATTTCGGGGGGGATTCCGTTGAGTTTTAATGAATCTGGTATTAGGATTCTTTGGTTAAATGGTCAGGGTGGTGCTGGAATGAGTGGTAATATTGATGTTATTGGAAGTATGAGTTCGCTTACTAGTTTGTGGTTACATGGGAATCATTTTTCGGGTAAAATACCCGAAAATATTGGGGGGTTGACTGATTTAAAAGAGTTTAATGTTAATAGTAATGATCTTGTGGGATTAGTTCCTGATGGTTTAGCTAGTCTTAGTTTGGATAAATTGGATTTAAATAATAATCAGTTTATGGGTCCTGTTCCTAAATTTAAAGCTTCGAACTTTAGTTTTTCGTCGAACAAGTTTTGTAGACCGGATCCGGGTTTGCCTTGTGCTCCGGAAGTAAATGCTCTGTTGGATTTCTTGAACGAGTTGAATTACCCGTCGAGGCTTGTTTCGTCTTGGTCTGGTAATAATCCATGTGATGGTCCTTGGTTTGGAGTAAGTTGTAGTGGACAAAAGGTGAGTATGATTCACTTGGCAAAGTTTAATCTTTTGGGAACTTTGAGTCCTTCGATTGCGAATCTTGAATCTCTTACTCGAATTGATCTTGGGTCGAACCAGTTAACGGGTGTGATTCCTGCAAGTTGGTCAAAGTTAAAGTCTTTGACTATATTGGATTTGAGTAACAATGACCTTTCCCCTCCGAAACCGAATTTCAATCCCTCTATGAAACTTGTTTTAAGTGGAAATCCTTTGTTTGTATCAAATTCGACTAAAGCTCCTTCACCTAAACCCAGTTCACCCGCTAGATCACCATCCGACAGCCACGAATCTTCTGTTCCAACAGACACTGACACGAATCCTGGTACCAAGGATCCTAGTAATATTGTTTCTGATGGTGGTAATGGTGGTGATGTTCCTGTCCGTGGTGGACGTTCGAAAAAGTTGAATATAGTTGCAATTATTGCTCCTGTTGCGGTTTTTGCTTGTTTAGTCCTTCTAGTAGTGCCTTTGTGTATCTACTTATGTAAAAAGAAGAAAGTCAACTCAACTCAAACCCAAAGCTCACTTGTTATTCATCCGCGAGACCCGTCTGATCCAGATAATGCGGTCAAGATTGCAATAGCCAATGACACACAGACAAGTCTTGGCAGTGGTTCAGGTGAATCCCATGTAATCGAGTCTGGAAACCTGATCATTTCAGTTCAAGTTCTAAGAAATGTGACTAAAAACTTTGCACATGAGAATGAGCTTGGGCGTGGTGGTTTTGGAGTCGTTTACAAGGGCCAATTAGACGATGGAACGAAAATAGCAGTGAAAAGAATGGAATCCGGTGTAATTAGTAATAAAGCTTTGGATGAATTTCAAGCAGAAATTGCAGTTTTATCAAAGGTTCGCCACCGTCATCTGGTTTCACTGTTAGGGTATTCAACCGAAGGCCCTGAGAGAATTCTTGTTTATGAGTATATGCCTCAAGGAGCTTTAAGTCGGCATCTTTTCCACTGGAAAAACTTTAAATTGGAACCACTTTCTTGGAAGAGGAGGTTAAATATTGCATTGGATGTGGCTAGAGGAATGGAGTATCTTCATACTTTGGGTCATCAGAGCTTCATTCATCGAGACCTTAAATCGTCAAATATTTTACTCGGTGATGATTATCGAGCAAAAGTTTCTGACTTTGGGTTGGTCAAACTCGCTCCCGATGGTGAGAAGTCTGTGATTACTCGGCTAGCTGGGACATTCGGATATCTTGCTCCTGAATATGCCGGTAACCTTTCCTTTTATTTGTTATCATAAATTATTTTTCGAGTTAAATAATTTTGAAGGTTTTATGCATTACATATATACTTTAGGCAACTTTCGACCCTTGACTAATATATTATTTTCGTTCTATTTTCAGTGACTGGTAAAATTACCACAAAGGCTGATGTTTTCAGCTACGGTGTTGTACTTATGGAGCTATTAACGGGTTTAATGGCATTGGATGAGGACCGACCCGAGGAAAGCCAGTACTTGGCAGCATGGTTTTGGAGCATTAGATCAAACAAAGAGAAGCTAATGGCTGCTGTGGACCCTGCTCTTAATGCCAATGAAGAAACGTTTGAAACCATCTCCGTTATAGCTGAGCTGGCAGGCCATTGTACAGCCAGGGAGCCCGGTCAGCGGCCTGAGATGGGGCACGCAGTTAATGTGTTATCCCCACTTGTGGAGAAATGGAAACCCATGGAGAATGAAGCTGAGGATTACTGTGGTATTGATTATAGTCTACCGTTGACTCAAATGGTCAAAGGGTGGCAAGAAGCAGAAGGGAAGGATTACAGTAGCTATGTCGATCTCGATGATAGTAAGAGTAGTATTCCTGCAAGGCCTACCGGATTTGCTGATTCCTTTACTTCCGCTGATGGTCGATAAAAAAAAGGTAATCCGTTGCTTTTATGTTTGTTTGCTCAATGTAGATAGCTTTCAATTTTGTTAAATATTTTTGGATGTTGGTAATGTTTAAACGATGACGCAAGTTGTAATCCTGACGATTTTTGGATTATTAGTTTAAGTAATTGTGTTCATATATTGTAAGAAACTTTCTCGATCTTCTCCAGTATACGCACTCTTCTGTCAAACTGTATTTGTATGTGAATGTTTTCTCATCGATCCCATTGATTTAGTGTTCCTTTAATGAACCCGGTTTTGAAGAAATGAAGCAATATGTATATAGACTACGGGTGGTTTTTTGAAATATAACTTTTTGGGTTATGATCTATATGTACTTCTGGCGATAGCTTTTGTACTTCGCCGTTTTGCCCATACGGCCATACAGGAGGATAAGATGAAGAAAAGAAGCTTTTAAATAACAAAACATGTGAATTCAACAAAAGTAAGAATAAGTGTTGTTTGTTCTGTTAAGAGTTTAACTTTACAACCTAAAATGTTTATAGACGGAGATGAAAATCGGCTCATAGCAACTAAGGTCGTGTAAAATTTGGACTTCATGGATTCCAACCTCTACCGCTAAGCAAGTGGTAGTGGTTACTAGAAAAAACTTTTTTTTTGTTTTGAAGGTGTATACGAACTTGTTTAATTCAGATTACTCTAATTGTTGTAGTTTTCGACCAAAGACGCAACCTATAAAGGATCACAACCAAGTAAACCATAGAATGTGGGAGAATACATGGATTTATAACTTTGATACCGCACCTGTATGTGTTTGTATGTTTGGGAGATTTTTTTAAAATAAACCAACCAAGATTACTGGTTGTTGTCCAAGAGAAAACTACTACTACTTGCTTGCGGTAAAGGTTGAAATCCGGTCCAAAATTAGTGTGATCATAATTCATTAGGTCAAAGACATTGATTCATTAGAAAAATGAAAGATAAAAATATTAGACGGATTACATTGTTGGTGATTTTAGTGTAATTAACAAGACTCGAAAAGAAATGAGGATCACTCTAGTTAAGTAAAAGTGCATGATGCACGATTGTTGAGCTATCTCATTTTTGCTCATTAGCAATGTCCTCCCTTAGTTGGGTAACCTAACGGTGTATCTACTTCACTAGCTATGTTATCCGTGTTTTCCACCAAAACACCATGTCGATACCCTAACTATATTTTTCGCCAAAACATATAGTTGCGACTTTTGAATGGTAGTTTTCCGTTTCTAAGTGGTGGTTATAGAATATCGGTTTTATGTCTCGTTTTGAACACACGAAAATTCTCCTATTTTGATTAATGATTTTGCTGTCTTGGACACTATTATTATTTCCTAAATTATTTCATTTAAAAAATTTATATTTAAACCAAAGAAAATAATTATAACAAAATACTTTACACGAAAAATGAACCTAACAAATTCAAAAAATTATACATGCTCATTTCTGCCACATTTTACTAGTTACCAAACTTTTTCCCCAAGTTTTGCTCACCTGTACATTAGTGTACAAATAAAACGAATATTTCAAGTACAATCGCACATGAATGTACGTTTAGTTAGAGCACCCGGAGTGGTTAGGTTGTGGGCTCGTTGTGGAGCTCACAACGAGCGTTGTGCTCGTTACCACTCCGTGGTCCCTCGTTGTGGCGTCGTTGTGAGGAGACCGTTGTCTCCACAACGGCTCGTTGCGAGCTTTTAAAATTTTTTTTTTTTTTTTTTTTTTTTTAAATCAAACGGTAATATTATCGTTTTTTTATTAATTAATTAATTAATTAATTTTTTTTTTTTTTTACCAAATTTCACCTATAAATACAACCCCATTTTAACCAAAAAAATCACACCTTCTTTCAACAATCTTATTCTTAATCCAATTCAATCTCATACCAATCCCAAAACAAACACAAAATGTCTTCATCTTCCTCAAACGCTCCCCAAACAAACACAAACAATCCCTCGACGCCACAATCACAAACACCATCCGGTTTCGCTAACTATTTCGGCACAACAAACGCCCTATATCCAACCCAAATACCAAACTTTAACCAACAACAATCCCAACAAATTATAAACACTTATTTAACCCAACAACCTCAACAACAACAACAAATGTTCACTGCCGAACAATACGCAATGCATCAACAACTTATGATGCAATATACCCAACAATCCCAAACTTTTTTTCCCCAACAAACCCAATTTCCAACCCAACAAACACAAACCCGAGTTGAAGAAACTCAAGAAATCGTCCAAGAAACGGACGATGTGGTCCAAGAAACCCCACGACCGTCCACGTCTAATCAGAAAAAGAAAAAGACGTGCAAAAAGATGCAATGGACGGTCCCAGAGGAGGTCCTTTTGGCACAGATGTGGTGCGCTATCTCGGAAGATGCCGACAGAGGAAACGCCCAACCCGAAGCGACATTTTGGAGACGGATCGTTGCGGGTTACAACAAAGAAGCGAAGGAGCAAGGATTTGGGGAGAGAGGCAAGGAGTCCATCAACTCCAAGTTTACGGCGATGAGTGCCTTGGTCAAGGTTTTTATCGGCCACCATGCCGAGGCGGTAAGAAATCGGGAAAGCGGGACCGACGACGCGGCGCTTTACCAAGCGGCTCGGCAAATGTACTATGAGGCCGAGCATTCGCAGTTTAAGCATGAGAAGGCGTGAGAAATCTGGAAGGATCACGGCAGATGGCGTGCATTTGTCAAGTTAGACCCTCCAGTCGATACCGTCAACCTAGACGACGTTGACGTAGGGGACGATATATTTACGGATGATGTAGAACAACGACCTCCAGGGAAAAAAAGAGGTAGTAAAAGAAAGGAATCATCCGACGCCTCCGATAAGGCGCAAACATCTTCATCTTCGACGCTTTGCGGGCTCATCGCGACACACTTGAAGAAGATTACGAAGACAAAAGAGCAACCGCGGAAAAAAAGGCGCAAACCCTCCATGCTCAAGAACAAGCGGCTATCCGACAAGAAGAAGCGGCTATCCGACAAGAAGAATCGGCTTACTCTAGTGCAAGAAGAGATGCTATGATGTTTCTTAAACAAAGCACGAAGGGGATGCCGCCGACACAAGCGGCTTGGGTCGAAGCGGAGAAAATAAAAATCCTAGAAAAATACGGGATGAATTAGTTTAGTTTTTATTTGTATTGTTTTAATTATCTGTTTTTGTTTTAATTATTTGTATTTTTTTTTTATCTTATTTAATGTTTTAATTATTAAGTTTTAATATTTTATATTCTTTTAATTATTTATTTATCTTTTATTTAATGTTTTAAGAAAAAAAAAATAATAATAAAATAATCCCACAACCTCCACAACCCTCATTATCATACCACCCAACAATCTCACAATCCCCATTCTCACTGCCACGTCAGCAACTTTTTCCCCACAACCTCCACAACCCACATTGTGGAGCATTATCACTCCGGGTGCTCTTAAATACTTATATATTGAGGGGTCTTATATGAACTATTATTATTAGAGTAAATTATGTTGACTTTTTATGGCTGTATTAAGATCACTAAATGTTATATTTTAAAAATTATAATCGTCCTTTTTATGGTTTATCTATACTATATTATAAGCATTTCACTCATACTCTTAATTCCTTAAATTTTAAGTAATTGAAATTACTAATCTATCCTTTTTATACCTCTAACAAAAATCATCATTTAAAACACTTTACAATTAATGTATATTAATCAAATAGAAAGAAGTAATTTATGCATCTAATTGACATTTCCTTAATTACCATAATAACTATCAAATAATATAAAATTTAAACTAATTTTAAATTCTCTCTTAAACATCCAAAAATATTCAAATATTTTAGCATATATCTTTTTAATGTATAAAAAATGATAAATTTTTGTGTGTTATACCATCAATATAAGTATATATTTTCAATTAATAATAAAAGAACAGATGATAAAAATTTTTGTCTAGTTATTTAGTCTTATTTATTATAGGTAATAATAATATTGAGATTAACAACATGTACGTTTGTAACATATATATTTTATTTGTTTTTATATTTTAGTAATGTATTCTTTTATTAATTTCTCAATAATATAATGACTCTTTTAGACTATGATATAATTAAATACAAGAAAGTTAAGTTTGGATATCGAAAACTTAAGTGACTAATTGTGTAAGCGACATGAACACCGAAAACAACATGAGTAATCCTTCTTTTTACTACTGCAACCGGTGTTGGTATTCAGCGGTGACAATACTTGACAAGACACGAAACCCGACCTGAAACCGACATGAAATTATCGGGTTAGGTTGTATAATTTTAACCCGCTGACCCGACAACCTGCTAACCCGAATTATTTTCGAGTTAGGTTTACGTTGGTCATTTGATTGAATGGGTTGACTTGACAACCCAAATATTTTTATAAACTATTTCTTTAAAAAATAAAAATGAAACTGAAAAAATATTTTTCAAACTATGGTGAAAAAATAGGGGTGAGCATGAGTCGGTTTGGTTCGGTTATGGACCAAAACCGCACTTATAACCAAACTTTCGGTTAAATAAAAATGTTAATCGTTCGATTTCGACTAATTCAGTTTCAGTTAATCGGTTATGTGTTATTTATTGGGTCGGTTATCGGTTAACAATCGGTTAATAACCAAAATACTAAATAAAGTTATAAGCTAAAAATAAAATTAATAAGTCATTATTAGTTATAAAATAAAATAACAAAAAGTTATTATAATAGTTCTTTTTGAAGGTGCTTCTTAAATCGTGAATGCTAAATAACGAATTCATTACTTTAAAAATGAAATACTATGTGAATTACTTGGAAAAAAAAATATAATACGACAATTTAGTTTCAACTTTTTTTATGAACAAGTAGGACATATTGTTAAACTAAAAACAATAGAAATCCTAATAATATTTTGAGTGTATATAGAGATGTAATATAGTATTTAAAATAGATTATTTGTCCCACTATAATGCGGACATAAATAGACAAAAAATAAATCGTAAATTTATATTTATGTACATGTTCTTTTAAGTTATTATAAAAAGACAATGTTACAAATACACATACTGTTTATAGTTATAATAACATATTTATCTTTACGTTTATTCAAATTCTTTAATATTTTGTATTATGAGATTTTATAAGGTAATCATAGTCCAAATTATTGAGCGATAAGTAAATAATGATTGACAAAATAAGATAAAAGACAGATGTTTTTTATTTAAGTGAAGATGAAATGAAATAGATAATGCAATTATGTATTGTAAAATGGTGTAAAATGAAAATAATATATGATGACACCATCAATCTGATATAACGATTAAAATCAAAGAAGTTAACGTAAGAGACCTTATTTCGCAATGTGACATTTAAGGCTCCTCTTCTATTAAAGATTAAAAATATGTGATTGTTGTTTAAATGAAGAACATCATTAATAAGATCGCAACTTCTTTCAATGGATTTGATTTTCATTTTTGCTAGCATATCTTTTTCATTGAAAAAAATGAAAAAAATTAATGGAGTATAATTAAATATATTTAACTATAATAAAAAAATTCTTGTTGAAATATATATTGAGCGCTTCGGTTAATTTGTGTCACACCCCGCTAAAAGCGGAAGCACAGGATGTGAAGAGCAATAGCATTCGATAGCAAGATATAGATAAACGCCAAGTTATATTTAATAAAAAGTTACATCAAAGTTTACATAATAGTTAAAAATATCAATTACATATCCGAAATCAAAATGGGGTGTTCATAACCAAACCACCCAAACCCTTCCCGTTCTTGAAGTCATCCGCCCAAAGCATAAGGTCATCACTGAAAGCTTACTCGTTACCTGAAAATACGAGTCAAGTGTTAACTACGGGAGGCGTAGTTAGTGAGTCACAAGTTTAAGTAAAACATTTAAGTTTTTCGGCACACATAACAATGGCGTAAAGTATAGCATTAAAATAGTTGTCGCATAGCCATGCGTAAAGTATAGTATCCATATAGTTACCACAAAACATGTGTAAAAATATAGTATTCGAGTTTGTAGGTATTGACCACATAGCGCGACTATGTGACAATCCTAAATATTGCCCAATGATCGTTCGTTGCTAAACCTTAAGCCTACCCACTAGAACTATACACCATCTGTTGTTATCGTTGTGGTGAGGGTCAATCTACCCTAATAGCGCTATCCATAAATTCTATCGGTCCTCTCCCAGAGATTAATAGCAACTGTTATGTAGGAGTGTATGAGAATTGTATGGTGTCTCACGTCCATGTTGTACAACGTCCGCAACATGACGATCGACGTTTAGTCATTGGCAATTTAGTGTCCGTATCCTCAGCATTGTTGGCAAAACCATCAACAATGCTGGCAATAATATAGTTTGTAACAGTAGTCAAGTATCAAAGCGAATAGTAATAGTATTCAACTATCAAATCGTTTCGTAATAGCAAAAGTGTTTTCGTTTAGCATTCAAGTATGTTTCAGCTTAACATAAAGTTCAAGCCTAAGACTCGCATTTCACCCCAAAATGTATTTGAAAGCGTTTAAAAGTAGGGGTTTGTAACTCACTGGTTGCGAAGATAATCGTAAGCGGGAACGGTCGAAAAGCATGTCGGGAATCACCGAAAGCCTAACGAATACCAAGATTTATTAAGTGTTATGATCTCATTATGTTATTATATATAATGTAATGTAGGTGAATTTTAGTTAAACTTTAAGTGTCAAGGTCCAATTTGATGGCTGTAAATTGCTGTGTTTGTGATGTTCTTGAGAGAGAATTAGAGTAAAGTTTAGGTGTGTGTGTGTTTTATGTTTATAAAATGAAAATGGAAAGGAAAGAAGGAAAATGATGGTATGGGGGTTTGGGTACTGTCAAAGGAAGCAATTGAGTAGTCTAGGCCGTTTGTGATTGGTAGTTGGTATTATAAAAACGAGACAAAAAGCAAGAATCCAAAAATTTTCGGATTTGGCATCCAGGACGCCGCACAAGGCATTATGTGCGTCGTCCTGGCTCATTTTGCCATTTCTGATTTTTGTTGTTTTTGCGTTTTGTTTCGTTGGACCTTTTCGTTAACTATAAGTTATTTTTTCGATACGTTATGAACTTAGGAAAGTTCATTAGGTGTTTTCTTGGTATTAGGACTTATATAATTTGATTCTGGAGTTGTTTTACGATTTCCGGTCCCGGTCCGCGCTTAAAGGTTTAAATGACGTAAACTTACGTTTAAGAGTTTTGTGTGAGTTACATCGAGCTTAGCTTAAGAGTTATGTCTACGTAACCACGTAACACATAAAGTTAGTCATAACGGGTATCAAATATAACACATAGAGGTCATAAGTTAGCGTTCTCGACCTGAGTTTAGACGGTTGTCACATTCTCCCCACGTTGAAAGAATTTCGTCCCGAAATTTCAACTTGTGGTATTTGTTGTGGGAGAAGTGAAGAGATGAGGATACTTAAGCATCATTTGATCCTCTCGTTCCCAGGTATATTCGGGGCCACGTTTTGCGTTCCATCGCACCCTCACGCTTCCTAACAATGCAAAGCAGCCCTTATTCAAGTGCTTGCGCATTTTCATCACCGATATGAGTTTCGAAGTTTGTCCCGGCCTATCTCCTTGTACTATCAATTCATTTCCATCTCCTAATGGCATCCGTACCGTTTTATCTAAACAAAATATCCTCGCGTCTCGGATGGTCAACCAGTCCATTCCTATTACTACGTCAAAGCTCTTAAGTTCGATAGGAATCAAATCTATTTCGAAAGAGTGATCAGCTAATGTTATTGTGCAATTCTTAATTACGTCACTAGCTTGGTATTCCTGCCCATTTGCGTATTCTACCATAAACTTTTCTCTTAAGGGTTCGGTTTCTAATGCAATCAAAGGCCTAAACTCTAGGGACACAAAACTAAGTCTGTCACACCCCGCTAAAGCGGAAACACGGGATGTGAAGAGCAATAGCATTCGATACACAAGTCTATAATTCCACATCAAGTTATATTAAAAGAAACATAACTTCAAAGGTTTACAAATGTTTAAAACAACGTTTACATATCCGAATTACAGAATAAGTATTCATAGCCAAGCGACCCGAACCCTTTCCCATTCTTGAAGTCATCAGCCCCAAGCGTTCAAGCATAAAGTCAAGCTTACTCGTTTCCTGAAAATACGAGTCAAGTGTTAACTACGGGAGACGTAGTTAGTGAGCTACAAGTTTAAGTAAAAGCATATAGGTTTCGACGAACATAAAAATGGCGTAAAGTATAGCATTCAAAATGTTGACGCATAGCAATGCGTAAAGTATAGTATTCAAAATGTTTGCCGCATAACAATGCGTAAAATATAGTATTCAAAATGTTGACGCATAGCAATGCGTAAAATATAGTGTTCAAATAGATGCCGCATAACCATGCGTAAAGTGTAGTATTCAAATAGTTTCCGCATAACCATGCGTAAGGTATAGTATTCGTGTTTGTAGGCATTGACCACATAGCGCGACTATGTGACAATCCTAAGTATTGCCCAATGATCGTATTGTTGCGTTGCTAAGCCTATTAATTACCCACTAGAATATTATGCACCATCTGTTTTTGTCGTTGTGGTGAGGGTCTTTGCAACTACCCTAATAGAGCTATCCATAAATTCTATCGGTCCTTTCCAAAGGGATTAATAGCAACTAATGTCACTTGGATCTGCATGGGAATAAAGTGTGCTGACTTCGTTAGTCGATCCACTATAACCCAGATCATGTCGTTACCCTTTGATGTTCGAGGTAACTTTGTGACGAAGTCCATTGTGATTTGTTCCCAGTTCCACTCGGGAATCTCGGGTTGTTGTAGTAGTCCGGACGACTTTTGATATTCGGCCTTCACTTTCGCACAAGTGAGGCATTTCTCTACGTATAAAGCAACGTCTCTTTTCATTCCAGGCCACCAATAATGTTCCTTGAGGTCCTTATACATTTTGCTTGACCCTGGATGAATGGAATATCTTGTTCGGTGTGCTTCATCCATAATGGTCTTCCTCAATTCATTAGTCATAGGAATCCAGGCTCGATCCTTAAAATAATAGACATCGTCGCCCTTCCTTACAAAATCCTTGTCGTGATTGTGCAAGGTTTCGACCTTTATGTTATCTGTTTTCAAAGCCTCATGCTGGGCACTTGCTATACGCGTTCTCAAGTCGGGTTTAAGGTCGATTCCTAATGCACGTACTCGAGTCATCTGTTGCCTTTCCTTTCTGCTCAAGGCATCTGCTACGACATTCGCTTTGCCAGGGTGATACTTAATTTCGCAGTCGTAGGTCGCTAAGGAGTTCCAACCATCTCCTTTGCCTCATGTTGAGTAGCTTCTGATCTAGTATCTGTTGCAGACTCCTATGGTCCGTGAATACCGTGCATTTGGTTCCGTAGAGATAATGTCTCCAGATTTTTAGGGCAAAAACTATCGCTCCTAGTTCTAGGTCGTGTGTAGAGTAGTTGACCTCGTGTTTCTTAAGTTGTCGCGATGCGTAAGCTATGACCTTATTTCGTTGCATCAATACGCAACCTAATCCTAGGTTAGATGCGTCACAATATACTACGAAGTCTTCGTTTCCCTCAGGAAGAGTTAAAATCGGAGCGTTGCACGGTTTCGTTTTTAGGATATTGAAGGCTTGTTCTTGTGCATCTCCCCAGTTGAACTTCTCGTTCTTTTGCGTTAACTTTGTTAGGGGTTTAGCTATCTTAGAGAAATCTTGAATGAATCGTCGGTAATAACCAGCTAGTCCTAAAAATTGGCGGATTTCTGTCAGGCTTTTGAGAGTTTCCCAATTCTTTATTGCCTCGATCTTTGACGGATCTACGTGGATTCCGGATCCATTAACTACGTGACCGAGAAATTTGACTTCACGCAGCCAAAATTCGCACTTAGAAAATTTTGCGTAGAGTTGTTGTTCCTTGAGTAATTCTAATAACAGTTTTAAGTGCTCTGCGTGTTCTTCCTTGGTCCGCGAGTAGATTAAGATGTCGTCGATGAATACGATAACGAACTTGTCTAGATACGGTCGGCATACCCTATTCATCAAATCCATGAATACCGCTGGTGCATTTGTGAGTCCAAATGGCATTACCAGGAACTCGTAGTGTCCGTATCTAGTGCGGAATGCGGTTTTCGGTATATCATCTTCAGAAACCAACACTTGATGATACCCGGACCTTAGGTCAATCTTTGAAAAGTAGGTTGCGCCTTGAAGTTGATCGAAAAGGTCATCAATTCGTGGAAGGGGATATCGGTTCTTAACAGTTAGTTTGTTCAACTCTCGGTAGTCGATACACATGCGAAGCGATCCATCCTTCTTCTTTACGAATAGAATCGGCGCTCCCCATGGTGATGAGCTTGGTCGGATAAATCCTTTATCCAATAATTCCTGAACTTGGTTGGATAATTCCTGCATCTCAGTCGGAGCTAGTCGATATGGCGTCCTTGCCACCGGTGCCGCTCCAGGAATTACCTCGATTCTAAACTCTACTTGCCTCTGAGGTGGTAGTCCAGGCAGTTCTTCGGGAAATACTTCCGGATAAATAGTTATATATTTCGATACGTTATGAACTTAGGAAAGTTCATTAGGTGTTTTCTTGGTATGGACTTATATAATTTGATTCCGGAGTTGTTTTACGATTTCCGGTCCCGGTCCGCGCTTAAAGGTTTAAATGACGTAAACTTACGTTTAAGAGTTTTGTGTGAGTTACATCGAGCTTAGCTTAAGAGTTATGTCTACGTAACCACGTAACACATAAAGTTAGTCATAACGGGTATCAAATATAACACATAGAGGTCATAAGTTAGCGTTCTCGACCTGAGTTTAGACGGTTGTCACAATTTGGTTCGGATTTTTAGACAAACACATAAACTAACCGAAATATCTGATTAATGGAAATTTTCAAAACCGCACCGTCGGTTATGTGATCGGGTCGGTTAATTTGGTTCGGTTAAGTCGGTTTATTTCGGTTATGATTTGGTTAAATCGGTTTTTTGCTCACCCCTGTGAAAATATACCAAATAAAATTGTCATCCTTAAAGATATGATGATGACCTTATATCCATGAAAAATTGTGAACAGGAAGAAAAAATAAATCAAATCTCAGTATTAAGCAGAAATAAAGTCTTCAAGCTAAAAGATAAAATGGTAATAATATGTGATAATATCACATTATGTTTCTAATAGAACGTGATCTTGTTGCACTTGCAATTGATTCGTCAAGTGTCGCGGCTAATAACATGTCCAGTGGGAGAACACCTCACTCGAATATTATAGATTTTTCTCAATCTTAATGATACTTCAGTGTGTAACATAAAAAAAAAAAAAAAACGAGATTGATGAACTATGTACTTAGGTCATAAAAAATAATCATATGAGATGAAGCATCATTGGCTAAAAGACAAGCAATAAAGGTCGTGAATTGAATAAGGCTAAAATATGATTTTTTTTTAGTTTTTACTTTTAAAAATACGCTATTAATAAAGATTAGTCGAATACAGTAAACATAACTAGTCATTTTGTATAATGATAAGAATCTTTTTTTTCTATCCCCTTAAAAACAACATTTTTTCTTTGTTATAACTTAAATCTATGAAAAGGAAATGTTATGATTGTCTATGATCGCCGCTATATCGCGCGGGTATTATACTAGTGTTTCTTAACGCTTTTCTTCTTGACTTTAACAACTCTGAAGTTACATTAGGTTAAGGCGTTAAGCTCCCTGTTTGTATGTTTTCAACCACTTTAGTTTTTACCTCCATTGTCCCTTTTTATCTTCAGTTCCTCATCATATCATATACCCATTTCATCATATTTTTTCATTTTATTAAATAAACAAAAAAAAGATAACAAATATTCACAACAACTTTCTCAAAACTCAATTAGTTCATCTTCTTTAATGTCTTCTTTCATTCAAGAGTAAATTACATAAACGCATCTTATCTTATCTTAATATATAATAAAAGAGAGGCATAAAATGACACTTGACAAAGTACAACCATTAGATTGAAATCCAAATTTAATTTGAACCATTAGATCATTTTAATAATGTCATCATTAATAATTTCATTTTAACCCCTTTACTTTAAATAATTTAACTCTTATTTTAAATAGTAATAATTAAATAAAATTAATTAACCTTTCTACTTTAAATAATCTAACATTGTATTTTAAATTAATCCAAAAAAAATACAAAACATATTTTTTCTTCAAACACATACACATTTTTAGTATAAAAAGAAACTAAAATTATTTTATTGTTTTATGAGTGTTTTGCATATAAACGGAAAACATATCTTATAAAATAATCTTCTGTTTTTTTTTTTTGTCATATTTACCAAATATTTTTAGTTTTTTTATATATTATAAAAAATAAAATAAAATTATTTTATTGTTTACGAGTGTTTTGCATATAAACGGAAAACATATCATATAAAAAAATATTATGTTTTTTTTTCGTCCTATTTAAGCAATATTATTAGTTTTTTTTTATATATTATAATTATTTTATTTTTAATAAGGTTTTTTTGAAATTACACATTAAATGTTTTATTTAACTTCACATTTGCTAACATAATCATTTTGTCTACATGACTAATAGTTTTCTATTAATTTTTTTATATAAGTTATATGTCCTTTGTTAACATTATATATTTTTTGATATAATTATTCGCGTATTAGGCGGGACAATAACCTAGTTTAAGTTTAAAAGACGGACCACATAAGTACAAGTTAATTCCTTATTGTCATTACATTTATTTTAAGATCTCATCAAAATCTAAGAAAGGAAACATATATAACGTGATTTTCAACCATAATAAAACTCAAATATATAAAATTATAAACCAAGATATTCAAATGAAGAACTTAAGGGAATATAACTTAGCAATGAAAAAAACCGTTACGAAACATAAATAATAAGAACAACTAATGTTACTTTCAAAGTATATGAACCAAATTCGTAGTTTTGATACAATCACATGAATAGGGGTGTCAAAAAAACCCGAACCCGATTGACCCGACCCGACCCTAACCCGAATAAGCTTATTAGGGTCGGGTTATTCGGGTCTAGACTTTACGATCGGGTTATTCGGGTCAACCCGATTAACCCGAAACTTATGTAGGGTCGGGTTTCGGGTCTTTTTAAGCATCAATATTCGGGTTCGGGTCAACCCGAATAATTTTTTTTCTTTGTTTTAATCCTTTTACTAGTAAGCTTAATAATATTTTCTACAATTCATTAATGAATTGATAAGTAAAAGGCCGATCCTTTCTCGAAATAAAAAACCTTACATATGTTCTTCTTACTTTCTACTCTTTGAAAAGTTAATTTTTTTGTTTTACAAAACACAACTTCACATTAAAAGTTGTAATCGAACTAACTCGTAAATGTTATATAGTAAATGGTTGAACCTTTTTTATGAATGTTTGGTGTTTTTATATGTTAGTAGTCTAATAAATATTTATAAAACTTATGTAAACAACTAATAGTAGCGAAAATATGTTACGGTAAGTGCATTATTTATTTTTTGGATTATATTTTTAGCATTTTTTGTATAAAATATAATTGCAACATTATATATTTCCTATTTAATATTCATTATAACTTTAAAAGCATTACAAATTTTATTTGGTCGCTACTATTTTGCTCCTTAAGAAATCGTTTATTAAAAATTATTTTGGCCATTCATCTAAGAACTAATAACTATTTACTAATTTGGACAAAGTTTATTATACATTTTATTTTCATCCAACCCGAACCCGAATAGACCCGACCCGAATAAACCCGAACCCGAATAGACCCGAACCCGAATACCCGAACCTTATTAGGGTCGGGTTGCGGGTCATATTTTAAGTTTTGAAAACCCGATTAGACCCGACCCGATTAAGCTTATTCGGGTCGGGTTAACCCGATTAACACCCCTACACATGAACAATCAATGTAATTTACTCTTTTTTTTTTTTTATACATAAACTAATAAATTTACTTGCAACAAAATAACATTATTAATATAGCTCATTAAACTTATGAATCAAGTTTTAACTTTTTTTCAAAAACTCTTTATTTGAAACCAAATGTACCAATCACAACTCTTTATTTCAAAAACCCATCATAACTTTTTTTTTGTTTAAAAATTAATTATCTCATAAACGGTAAATGTATTAAACGAATAAATTGTACCATTAAAACGAGCATTTTCTCCTCTTTCTATAGAGCACCCACTCGATATACTTTTGACGAAATTTATTTTCGGGTTTTTTACGAGTTTTGAAATTTTATATTACAAATCATTGTTTTATCATATGTGATATCAGTAGTTTGACATATTATTTTTTTGTTTTTTTTTTTATTTAAGTTGAATGTATGTAATATAACAAATCTATGTTTCGAAACTCGTATTTAGTGTTCAAATTATATGTGATATTGTCTTATAAATTTCAACATTTGGCCATAAACGAAAAAATAAAAGTCGTCAAAATTCGAACTTTTTTCTGGGTCTATATAGGTTATACGTTGTATAATATTGTTGTATATTAAAATTCATATTTAGAGTTAAAATCATGTGTGTTATTGTCTTTTAAGTTTTAAAATTTTTACATACATAATATCATATATGATTTATATTTATATCATATATGATTTACAGTAATATCACATATTATATTGTATTATCATATATGATTTTAGTATATATCACATATGATTTATATTCATATCATATATGATTTACACTAATATCACATATGATATAGTATTATCATATGTGATTTTAGTATATATCACATATGATTTATATTCATATCATATATGATTTACAGTAATATCACATATGATATAATATTATCATATGGGATTTTAATATATATCACATATGATTTATATTCATATCATATATGATTTACAGTAATATCACATATGATATAGTAGTATCATATGTGATTTTAGTATATCACATTTTATGTCAAAAAGCGAAAAAAAATAAAACTAGTTAAAATTCGATTTTTTTTTTCTAAATTTAGGTAGTTTATACATTTTATAGTAATTCTCTTTTATACAATTTTACGTAATGATGTAAATATCATATATGATATTATCGTTATAATTTCAATACCCATAAAAAAAAAGAAAAAAAATCGTCGAAAGTATATAACATCACTGTTCTAATTAAAGATAAAAACGAGACGATCGCAACGATTTATTTTGTTTCGTCTAACGATCAACGGTTTGTGAGATAAATTAATTTAAAAAAATAAAAGAAAAATGGGTTTTGGTTTTAATCTTAACCATTAGATTAAAATGGGATCAAAGGCCAAAATGATTTCTTTTTATGTCAAGAAAATTATGGATCTTAAATGATATTTTCTCTATTTAATATAGCTCATTAAACTTATGAATCAAGTTTTAACTTTTTCCATTGGAAAATTTCTTGTTGTTACATTTCATTTTCCTAATTTAGTAGAGGATGTCCTAAATATCCGGTCAAAGGGTAGTCACGTCATTTCCCACAAAAGATAAACTTACGCATTTTATTCACAGAAACAACCACAAAAAAGCATCCGCGCGTGTCCTTCACTCCCCCACCGATTCAAATTCCGTATTTTAAAAACTTGCGCCCCAAGCTACTTCCACGATATCAATCCCAAACATACCTACAAAATTACCATTATACCCTCGAACCGCCTTAATCAAAAAAAACCCTAACTCTTTTTTACATATATATATCCCCTGTTTCATTTAGCTCATACTTTTCCAAAACTTTCCAAAACTCGTCACAAAAAATGAATGATTCCGACATCCAATCGGCGGTGTTCCCGGTGGTGTTGTTCGACGGCGAGCGAGAGACTAACGTAGGTAACATTAAGATCAATCAAACACTCGATTTCAAGCAGTTTCAATTGATGTTGAAGCAAACTGTCGGTATTTCGTATAATAACTTAACGACTTACTTAGTCGATTATCCGTCGTATTCGTTCGAAAGACGAAAGATTTTGATCACTGGGAAGGTTAACTTTTCGTTTATTGTACGCGAAACGAATTGTTACTTTCTTGTTGTGTTGAAAAGGTCGAGAAGAGATCGAAGGAAGAAACCGAATAACTGTAAACAGAATTCGGTTATGCCTAATGACTATTTGTTGCATATTGGACGGAATCAGTTTGAGTATATGAATATGGTTATGGGTTGGAATCGTGTGATTAGTAATTTTCCGAGTGTTGAAGAGGCGTATTCGAAAAGGGGAAATCGAGCATTGTGTAAAGATTGTAGGGAAGCTGAGAAATTAGGGGAAAAGGCGCAGTTTCACTTTTGTGTTTATGATGATGTGGTTGCTGGTGGGGGTTTCCGGTCGCCTGTTGGTCCGATTTCTCGACCACATTGAAACTTGTTACGCAAGAAATTGGTTAGTTATGTAACCATGGTTGCGGATTTGGGTGATTAGTTATGGTAAGTAAAGTTGTAGGACTAAAATGTTGGTTTATTATAAACATATATGTAATGATATGATGATATATGATTTGATTAGTTTTAGTAAAGGTTGGTAACTTAGATATCCAACTCGTTTTGCGAGCGGACAGTTTTAGTAAAGTATTTAATGTTGGATTAAATTAGATTGGTTCATGTAAATTTAACATACCTCCTGCAGATGATCCGGAGATGTTGTTGAATAGATTAGCCATCGATGATTCCCAAATTGAGATGATCGTGTTAGGATGGAGAATTAGAGAGAAAACACTATGGTGATAATGGAATTGACCAACCCTTATTTGGGTTTATGTTAGTCCTTATATAGATACTCAAGTTAGGAGTATTTATTATTTAGTCCCTGGTGTTTAACAAGTGTTTATATTTAAGCTCTCATAGTTCCGATCACCTAATGGGAAATCTATAGTGTCGGTTAGGTAAATACGTCCATCGAATATTTACTAGACACAGATTTCAGTTAGTGTCAGTCATCATATCAGTAAGGATAAATGATCAATGAGGGTCACAAATAATATGGGTCCAACATTTAAATCATATTCGTAAAATGTGTATGTTGAATGTGGTTGGATATTTGCTTGTATTACCTCCAAGAATTTGTTCTGTATATGTAGAAAACTAAGAATATAGAATACGCATATGGAAGTTATAAACCAGAATTTTGGGGGTTTTGTTAATGATTTAGGGGTTTTCGATTTAGTTTTTTTCTTTTTGCTTTCAGGTTTTTATGTTTTCGGCTTATGTTTAATAAACTTATTATTTCTTGCTTATTTGTGGTTTATAAGTCACATATATGGCGGAAATAATGAGTTTATTACAGCAAGTCGAAAACACATAAATTGTACACAAAAATCATAAGCTAAAATAAATACTCTTTAAAGTTATAAAATCATAACAGTGATAAATATGGTTTGGGCTTTTCGCCTTTGGGCTTACATTATGACATTTTTGAATAATTTTGGTTATTGATAAATAAACACTTAGTTCAAAAACAAAAAAACAAAATAAACACTTAAAACACGTTTTACTAATTTTTTATTTTTCTTTGACAACGTAAACAAACTAGAAGTAAATATTTTTAAATGTACCTTGAAAACAGAAAATGATGTTTGTATTGAACAAGTATTCTGAATTCGAGTTTTGTTGGGGACTTGAAGTTTGTACTTATTTTATTGTGTAAATTTCAATTAAAATATATAAATTGTTGATACCTACTCACTGTAGCAGTGTCTCATTTAAAGAAAAAAAAAAAACCTACGCGTATGAGGCAATGGCCTTACCCATTCTGTCAAGGAAATGTTTTGTTTCAATATTCGGTAAAGATTATGTTTAAAATGAAAAACAAAAAAAATGGCAGCCGAATTTTTTGATTCTTTTGAGTCATAAAATTGAGATAATATCTTTTTCGATGGCTAAAACGATATCTTTTTGCTGTGAAACGGCATTTCATTTTTGATAAATGTGTATATTAGAAATTTTATAAGATGCGATGCACTTGTTTATTTAACCAATTTTTATGTATAAAAGAAAGGAGAAATAACAAAAATATGGTTATCGGAAAATACAGATGAGTATACCGTTGAAAAAATTGTTTTAAGAAATTAAAGATTTGACGACGTGGGCATTAAAAGTCATCGCGGAGCCACATGTCCTGCTCAACGAACCGACTCTATCCATTTATAATCCGCGAGCTACACATGACCATCGCGAAACCATTTGTATTAACTCAGCTAACTGACACGCGTCAGCTACATCTAATAAAAGCTACGCAGGACCTTGCCATCCTGGGGCCACGTCTGCTCGGCTGACCAACGTACATATGCAACCTGCATGCTACTAATCACAACGGGATAGTGAACCCACATGTCTTGTTTAACGGACTGTCAAGCTACATGTGTTGTTCAGCGGACCGTGGTTGCATTTAAATGTACTAGTATCTACGTGTCTTCTACTAAGTAACTCTCCTGTAGTCCACCCACGGTTGCATTTAAAACTCGCGCCCAATGACGGTTCCAAAAGTTTTTCGAAGGGGGCAAAAATTATATATATATCAGGTCGGGTATTCGTTTCCTTCAAACGATTTAAAAGAGTTTTAAATGATTCAAACCTTAGGTTATATTTTGCCATTATATAACTAGTTATAATGAAAAAGCAAAAATTACACTTAGCTTAATAAGTTAATCATTGTAACAATAAGAAGTAGAAACAAGTGATTGGTTTAAAAGAAGAAAAAAGATATCTCTATACCAAGAATTAAACACACAACCTACACCTTAAAAACAAGCCCTCTAACCGCTAGGCTATATGGGATTTTGTTGTTAACTTTTAAACTATTTTCTTTTATATATATTTTTAAAGGGGACAAATTATAAAAATATCGAAATTTTAGAAATTTTTTATGTTAACTATAAAAATATCGGGGTGGGAAGCCGCCTACCCTGCCCACCCCCTAAAACGGCCCCTGCCTGCGCCACGGGTTAAATCGATCATATATTAAAACCGCTTATTGAACACTATTTTTGTTAACGATTCTTTTAGAAACAATATTTTTGTAGTTTCTCCATAAAAGAAATTGATTTTATTTAACTTTAGAGTAAATTACATCGTTAGTCCCTATGTTTGTATCGAAATCACTACTTTGAGGCTTTTTTTTTAAATAATTACACCAAGCGTCCCCAACGTTGCAATTTGTTACGCCGGTGATCCATTTTTAACAGTTTTCAATTGAAAAGACTAAAATACCATTTTAACATTTTTATTTTCTTTTTTCATTTTTTGTTTTATATTTGTTATAATAAAAAAAAAAAAACAAAAATTAATCTCTCTCTCCTTTTTCTCTTCTCCATTATTATCCCTCTCTCGCTCCTATTAACATATTGATAATTCATAATTCATTGCATAATTACCGGTCTGAGGATTAATTCCATAATCAGGAAATCCGTTGGAATTATAAGGATAACCCGTACCTAAGGTTTTCGTTGGAGGAAATCCAATCGGTGAACCGACTCCGTTATCAAAGTGTAAATGAAGAGACTCATCAGAATCATCTGAATCAGAATGAAAATGAAGATGACTCTCTCCGGAATTCAAATGCGAATGACCAACAACACTCAATATTCCTTTAGATTTGGATTTAGTTTCACCTTTTCTCTCACAAGGTAAATTAACGTTTCTAAAAGCCGAATCATGTACATCGAAAAAACGATGTAACGAAGCACCAACATATTTGAGAGAATGAAAATAAGCTAAGTGAGCTTGAGAAATTGACATCTTTTCCGACATAAACCTATCGTCGATGAATCGTCTCGTTTAGAACCAAGACAACCCAAACACTCAATAATTAATTATTGATTGTAAATTGAAAATGATTACAAAATAATTAAGAACAACATGAACAAGAACAATTTAGGGATTTTGAAGATAGAGAAGAACAAAAGAGAATCTTTTACAAGTGAGAGTGTATCATATTACCGTTTTTGTTTCCAAATTTTTTTTACATACCCTCAAATGTTAAAATGTGTATTTCATATTTACCATTTTTGGCATTTTGCACACACACACACACACATATATATATATATATATATATATATATATATATATATATATATATATATATATATATGTTATAGGTTTATTTGCACTCTCTTCTATAATTTGTAACTCTCCTCATATTTTCAATTAATAATATCATCGTTTAGTTGTGTCCGAACGTATTTTTTGCGTTTTTAGATTTTTGAGAGTGTTTTGAGAGAGTTAGAATTGTGTGATTAACCCCAAACTCAACCTACATACTTACAGTAAATTTGGAATGACAAAATGGTAAAAAAAAACACCAAAAAAACGCTCCCAAACGGCTAGTTAAAAAGCAAAAAAGACAAAAAAGAAAATGGCTAGATAAAAAACCGGGTTTTCAAACCCGGTTCCAACCCGGTTGCCATCGGTAATATTCAAACCGCCGGTTTATGCAAAAACCGATCCGGTTCCGGTCAAAACCGGTTTTGACCGGTTTTAGTTTCGATTTTTTCCGATTTCGATTTTGGTTTCGGTTTTTTTCGACACGACTACTTTCAATATAATAGTCACATTATAGTACAATTTCAATGTACGTATACATATTATGAGTACCCATACATATTAAATTTGCGAGTAATGGTTGGTGGCATATATTATCTACAAATACCCCTAAGACTTGGCATGATTAAGCATACGTAAATCACCTCTCACCCAACATGGGGTCTAAACCTCAAGTTTTCATGTTTTTTGTGTTTACAACAATACTCTTAGGAGGCAATGGCGATCCTCAGGTCCCTTGCTACTTCATATTCGGAGATTCTTTAATGGATAACGGCAACAACAATGACCTTCTTACTCAAGCAAAAGTTAACTTCCCCCCATATGGGATCGACTTCCCTGATGGCCACACCGGCCGCTTTTCCAACGGACGAAATATTGCTGATGTTATTGGTATGTTTCTCAATATGTATGTATATACAAATCAAGGTACCAGTATATTAATTGACTCTATGTTGTCTTGAATTTTGTGGTAAACAGCTCAACTACTTGGGTTCGAGAAGTTCATTCCGCCTTTCGCTACTGCAAAAGGGGAGGAAATATTAAGTGGGGTAAATTATGCGTCCGGGGCAGCTGGAATTCGAGATGAAACCGGACAACATATGGTACCTACTTCTTTCATACCATAACTCATTGGTATATATGTTAGACTTCAAATGAAGCAATTTGATGTTTATATAGTAATAAAGAATTGATCCAAGTTAACAAAGAACCTGAAAAAGACTAGACCGTACATATTTTGTACCTAATTTGCTGACATAATTAACTCTCTAGCATCGTTTTCTAGATTTCTGAGTTTAATTTATGTTTCTATGAACACTTTAAATAATGTGCCATATGATCAACTGTTAGAAAGTAAAAGATTTTTTGTGCATAATAACCTGAACGTTATTTTATATAACATGTTTTTTTATCATAAGTATGGTGTAATTAGCTCGGATAGTTGGATACTAAGCAAAGGAAGAAATTTTTCGCCCCTACAATATCATGATTTTATGAAATTTGCTAAACATATTGTCCGGAGCTATGTTTAAAAATGTGTCCTTCAATTTAAATAACGTATAATTTTTATATTTTACATTAATAATAACCGTCCCTTAATTTAAATAACTGTCAATACATATATGAATAACCGTTTTTTATATAACCTTTTTATACGTGTCTGAATTTATTATCCATAATATCACGAATATAATTAGCAAACTCCTTATTTTATTTGAAATATGTCCTGATTGCTTATTTCTAAATATCTTATAAACTAGATAAAACTTCATACCAAAATGAAAGTGTGTGCTTTCTAATCCGGTGGGTTATATTTTATTTCTCTACCTTTATCATTATAACCGACCTTAACTGCTTTGAATTGTAGCCCCTAAAAAGGTAAATATATGTTTCATCTTCGAAATATGCTTGTTATTTAAACTAATGACTTCAATAAAAAAATATATTACTAAAGTAAAAAATATTATTCCTAAACATTCTTTCTTTACCTTTTTACAAATTGTGTAGTGTTACTTTTAACCTAAACATTCTTTCTTTACCTTTTTACAAATTGTGTAGTGTTACTTTTAAGTGTATAAGTATAACATTTATAAGTATGGAACAATTTAAAAAACCTTTTAAATTCACACTTTTAGTTGTTTTAAAAATGAAACTATTTAAAAATGTGTAAACTTGTATAACTTTTTCATGCTTAAAAATAAAAGACATATTTATAACACCTAAAATATCCACATTCATTGAGTGTGGAGAGATTTTAGATGTTATAATGTCTTTCCTCTTTTAAGTGTAAAAAAATTAGATAATTTTACACTAACTAAGTTTTTATATTTTTTCAAACAACTAAAAATGTATAAACCTAATAGGTTTGACATATTTCTTTTTAATAGTTTTATATATACCTAAAAGTGTTAAAAATCAACAAAAAGAACTATACGCTTTTTAAAAGTATTAAAAGTTGACAATTTTTTGTAGTGTATATTACTAAAACAAAGTTAACAGATAAAGATAACGATATGTATGAATTGTTAAAAATTATGTTCTCGGTTCATTTTTCAAATAAAATGGCACGATGCGTAGTGCATATATATATATATATATATATATATATATATATATATATATATATATATATATATATATATATATATATATATAACCACCACCAAATTGGTGTAAGACCTAATAGGTGTCCTTCGTCACTACAAATCCAATTGAGACATCATAAAATTGTCATTCTAATTTTTTTTTTATCATGTTGTTATACTGAGTTTAAGGTTGTGAAAGATAGGGATGAAAAAGAAAAAAAAATCAAAAACTTGAATCAAAATTGAAAAATCTAATTAAGTTAAAAATCGATAGTTCGATTGTTAATTTCTAAAGAATCAAAATATTCGCCTCAATTTTGGTTTTATTCAAACCTTTTGAAATCATTTAAATACACCATTAAAATATAAGTTTTGTACATGTACTTATTATAATATACAAAACTTTTTAAGCCAAAATCATTATTGATTTATGGTATGATAAATTGTTGTAGCTTATTATACATTACTAGTATAAAACCCGCGCGATGCAGCGGGAAAGAAAATTATATTCCGAAAAATTATGGTTACGGTTTATGGTAGTTTCTTATTCGTCTCAAGACACTCGGAGAATAAAAATAATTATGTGGTAAGAGTTTCTTATTCGGTCATTCGAACCAGAAAATGAATTATATGGTAATCGTTTATGGTGATGCGCCCCTTTGGGCCATCACTTTATTTATTTATATGCGATAATGATTTTTGTTAATGTCTTGTTTCACGATTAATATTTTGATTGTAATAGTTTATGATTTTGTCCATCGATCTTCAAACTCATTCTCTCCATATATTTCACATACATGATTTTCTCGTTCGATCGTTTGAACTATAAAATATTATTTATATGTTGTGTCTAATATTTTCTGGTTTGAACCGTGTTCTATTAAAAAAAGCATTGATTTCGGTCCAAACTCGAACTTCCCGTTAAAAATGAGTGGTAATATATAACCGAATGACCATAATCATATTGTATTTAATAGTTTCCGACTCTAATGTTGCGACTATATTTTAATTTTAATATTTTTTAGTGGCATTTTGACTCATATATCATCTGCGAAGTAAAAGCTTTGGGTCATGCATCCTCTTTGGGCTATAAAAACAATTATTCGGTTGTTATTGCAAATCCAGATCTTTGAACATAACGAGTTATTATATGCGAAGCTTAATAACTAAAAATTTAATTCACATTTTAGATATGGCAATGATGTTAGAAATTTTGTATTGAAATTATTTGTAAAAAATATTACTTAAATTAATTGTAATTTAATTTAGTGGAGAATAAATAATGAAAGGTAAAGAAAGTGAGTTGAGAAGAAAAGAAAGTGAGTTGCGAAGAAAGAAAAGTGAGTTGAAAAATTAAATTGTATTTAGATGGTAAATAAGAGACATTTTAGTCTTTTCTTTCTCAAATTTCAACTTTAAGAATTTATGATAAAATGATTTATAGATAGTATAGATATCAGTTAGTAAACTTTTGATAAAATGAAGAGTGGTTTAGGGTTATACTTGTCATTTCCTTTTATTTGTTATTTTTTTAATCAAAAGTTTAATGGTTAGTCTTTTTTATTTATAGTTTATTTTATTATGCCCTTATATTATATCAAATTTCATTTTCTATTATTTATCTTATATTTTATAATTGAAAAATAATCACTAATTCACTTTTAAAGGTATTATTATTTAGATTGTAAATTTATTAATATGAGAGGTTAACATTCATAATATGCCGTATTGATTAATTTGTTTTAAATTTACTTATATACGTTATATTAGAGAGAGAAAATATCCAAAAAATGTGACCATAAAATAATCTTGTAAATACGTACATAAACATTAATTTCGACTCATCCACTGCAAAGCATAAGCATTTCTAAACCTTGTTAATTCTCGATTACTAAGTTGAAGTTATTCATGATTGTAAAAATACGCATAATATTGTTTATTAAATCAAACTAGTTAAAGCTTAGAAAAACCGATTAAAAACCAAACCAAACCGATCCCGACCTATGTAAAACTGAATCGAACAATTCCTTACTTTTTAAAAGTCCAAAATTTTCGGTTCAATTTCGGTTTTATACAAAAATCGAGCCAAATCAAATTATGCTCACCCCTAGTGAAAGATGGGAAACCATATGTATATTTTGGTATTTAGATATTTTTAGTTCAAGGTTGTGCTCATATATTTACAAGGAAATGATAGGTGTAGCAAACAACACATAAACTTAAGTATTGTAAGGTTAAATGGAGGGGTTATTAATGTAAATATAAGGATTATTAATTTAAATAAATATTTTTTAAAGGACATAAAATGTAACTTTTTGATTTATATTTTACATTTGTTGCACACAACTTGTGTGCAACTAACAACAACCAAGAATGGAATATTCCATAGCATTCGCTTCTTAAAGAATTTAAACTGATTGTGTCAGAGTTGAACGTTTATGTCCAATCGCTACATAGACACAATACAATGTCTCATTCTCAGATGTGGTCTTTGAGTTTGTTTGCTTACGGTTTAATATGGTATCGATAGTTATAGTTGCTTTTCGAGTTTGTCGATCCCCGATAATAAATTCTCGTTGACCACGACCTACAGGAACCGGGCTATCTACCGCTTTTAACCCAATTTGCATAGGCTCGTGCACAAATTTACGTTCAATAATCCCAATGGCTTTCACTTCGACACGTATTCGCTCGTGATCGCTTAGAGCCCCTCTTTCATCGTCTTATACTTATATCCTTTTTACTTAGAAAAACATATAATTATTTTTAGGAAAATGCACTAAAGGTTATGGTTGGGGGTACAAATAATAATACAACCCCTAACATATCGGTTGGTAGGTTATAGACTACTTTTGAGCGTATTTAAGTAGTTTATTATCTAGTTGTTGTAGTACAATTATATTAAGCATAAAAACTACCTCTTAACCATAGTCTTAATGGCTATATTTTCAGAATTGGACCATGAGGGACTAGGTGGGTAAGCGTCTAGGACATCGGTTCTCAGGACATATTTGTATTTACGCCCAAGTGCATTTACCTATGTTCGTTTAGTATATGTTTTATCTGTTAGTCTTTTACGTCCAAGTTTAACTTGTTTAAGCTCATAAAGAAAATAAACATTTTTTTAAACCAAGTTTAAATTTCCGTTTAATCCATATTAATAGGCATCCAAAAGTAAGTAATAACTCATTGAGTAATTCCAAACGGTCACAATCTTCATCAATTTTCACCAAGTTAAAATTCTCGTGTTATTCAACTAGGTATGTATTATTATAGTATTCAATATTAATAATTACCTAAGGAACAAAAAAGCATATGACATTTTTTTATTTTAAACAGCAGTTCTTATTAGCGTAGCATGAAGTTAGAGTAAAGGAATAATTATAAAGAAACGAATGAAGACGAGTTTGGATTGAATGTCCATTCTATCCAATATAGAGTTGCTTCTAGGCTTTTTTAGGTTGAAAATAATATCATTTACGTGACATTGAACAAATAAATGGGATTCAAATTCAGTTGCATCACCCCACAATGGACATCTCAAGGAATGTAGATCTATCCCACGATAGTCGAGATTCGCTCTAGCGGGAGCCTGTCGTTCAGTATTCTCCTCGAGAGGATATTTAATTTGATTGGTAGGACTGTAGGAGTTCATTTCATTTGTGATGAATGCTTACCCTTGATGAGTGGCTAAGCAGACCTGGTGTTTTAGATAATTAATTGGTGCATCAGTTTCACCGTAAAGCCACTCACTTTATGTAGTTTGAATACCCAATTGTCTGGACTATGTGTAACCAAATCTTTCTCTTCTTGATCATTACAGGGTGCTCGAATAAACTTAGATAAACAGATAAATAATCATCGAATCACAATTTTACGGCTTACCAACTTGATTGGAAATGGAACCCTGGCAGCCTACCTAAACCAATGCCTATATACAATCGGAATGGGGAACAACGACTATATTAATAACTACTTTTTACCCAAAGACTACCTAACAAGTAAGATATACACACCCAAAGAATATGCGGAGGTCCTTGTCAAACAATATTCTCGACAACTTCAGGTTCTTCTTTAGAAAAGCTTGTCCCGTATTAGACATTAAAAAGTTATAAAGGACTTATGTACAAATGCATATATAATATTCGTGTTTCTTATCGGGGAAAAACTATTGTACATAGGATTTGTACAAGAGCGGAGCTAGAAAATTTGGGATCTTTGCAGCAGGCTATTCGGGTTGTACACCTGGGGTCATGACCGAATTTGGTGTTAACTCATGTGTGGATTCGGTTAATAATGCAGTCATATTATTCAATACCCATCTCACTTTCGCTCTAGATGATCTAAACAATAAACTCATTGATGCAAAGTTCATCTTAATTAACGCTCCCCTAGGGTATCCAAGTGGTACGTGTGCCACTTTCTATACTCGTTATTAGTCTTAACTTTTTCTTTTTCAATCTTGAAAATCAATCAGTAACTTTATTTGAAACGATCAAAATATAACTTAATTATTTGATACGCATTTGTTTTACGGTACTTGTGTCTTTACCTACAGATTTGAACGTGACTGATAAACCATGTTGTACAGTTCTGAGTAGTTTTGGCAAAGGGAATTGCGCTCCAAATGATGTCCCATGTCCTAATAGAGAAAACTACGTTTTCTGGGACTCCTTTCACCCGACAGAGAGGGTAAGCGTTATAGATGGAACAAAGGCACATGAAATCCTATCTCCATTGTACACATCCGAGATTATTTCATTAGAAGAGAAGCATGAAACCAGCTACGTTAGTGATGTTTAATGTTTGGTGCACTCTTGTTTTAATATAGAAGGGGGTGGGTGTGTGAGTGAGACTTTCAAACATGCAATCGCCTTCACGTTTGGCTTGCATGATATTTGGTTTTGAGGTGTTCTTGTATCAAAGAAAGATAATGTTGATGTGCTATATGTGGTTTATATTGTATCAGATATAAGAATAAAAAGCGTGAGAAGTTAAGTCGTTAGAATTTTAATTTTATCCATAAATTTATACTACTATATAACCCGTGCGATATAGTGGTGATGAAAATTAATGTTCGATAAAATTTTATTAGTGAAATGGTTGATAATAGTTTCTAATTTATCGCGTAATATATTTATTGTCTGTAATAGTTTTTGGTTTGGCCTTTCAGGCCTTAGAAAGATTATGTATGAAAGTTTTATGGCCGATCATATAAAACGAATTAAATGGTAATCGTTTCTCAATCCTCGTCCTCTCTTAATTGTCATAATAAACATGAAACACCTATATGTAATAGTTTCTATTTATTACTTGAGTTATTCGGACTCTAAAAATATTTACCTATTGTTATTTCTAATAGTTTCAAGTTCTATTTTTTGGGATATAAAAAATAAATATTTCGTATTTGGGTTGTACGAAAAATTAAGTTTGTTTTACATTTGACTTATTAAGCCCGTTTAATTGAAATTAAACCATGTTTTTCATAAAAACTCAATTTCGTTTTAAGATTTTTTTTGTAGTTAGATGTTTTGATTATTTTATATTTTTGTCAAGTTTAATGTACCGACAATTTATAGTTCACGTACATATATGTAAATTATTTTTGTCCACGGTTTCAAGTGTCATTTTTAATCATGAGTTCAAATGTCACAAAATCGATAGTTTCTTGCTAACGATAACCCAATATTTTTTTATTTTGCAACATTCATTATTTAACTGGTTCTTCAAAATTAATAGTATAGATACTTGTATGTTATAAAACTGATACTAAAACCAAAATTTTGATAAGAATAATCGCCGTAACTTATTTTACAACTTAATTTATACATCAAAACTGAAAATCTTGTTAAATTACTGGGCATAATTAACGGGTGCATCAATTTATTTTGTTACACATCAACATTAGGTGGTTAAGAATAATATTAGAGTGCTCCCAGTAATGGTGTTTTAGGCCGCGTTTCCCCCCCCCCCCCCCCCCCCCACACACACACACACACACACCCCATAACGCCGTTATGGCTGGGGGGTGCGTTTTGGTGAGGCGTTGCAACGGTGACGCCGCGTTTTGTTTTTGTTTTTTTTCGTGTTTTTCCTATTTGACCGTTAAGTAAAATAAAATAAAAATTATTTAATTAATTTTAAAAACTAGTTTTTAAATTTTTTTTATTTTTTTATTTTTTATAACCGTTGCTTTTTGACCGTTTTTCTTTTTTTTTTTAATTTTTTTTTTCTAACCAACTCTATAAATACCCAACCACAAACACAAATTATTTACACCAAATCATCTTCTTTCTCTCAAAAAATCACAATCTATTATCCTATTTTATCTTAAAAATGGCTTTCAAAATATATTTGTCAAGTTCCAACTCTTCTGACGATGAAACAATTTTCATGATGGCGGCGGCGATGGCCGGAAAGGCTTATTACGATGAAGGGGAAGCTATCGAAACCTCAAACGCTCGGGCTAAAATAAGATTTATAAAAGTGAGATCAAATTGGGGCAAGCGAACGGCTTATGGCACACTATTTCAACGCATGTTGCATTTTCACACCGGAGAAGTTCAGACGAAGATACCGGATGAGCAAGCCGCTATTCCTTCGAATAGTCGACGGTATTCTTAAATATTCTCAAGTACCTCTTCCTAGTCATTTTAACTATTTTACATCCCGGCTAGATGCTACGGGCAAACCAAGTTTTACCGCTATACAAAAATGTTCATCCGTCATGCGTCTTTTAGCATACAAAATCACTTCCTATGCATTTGATGAATATCTACACATGGCGGAATCTACATCAAACGAGGCTTTAGATAACTTTTGTAAATGTGTTATGGATTTATATAAAAACGTTTACTTAAGAAAGCCAACACAAGACGATATTCAACGTATTTATGCAAAACATGAAGAAATACATTGTCACACCCCGCAAAAAGGCGGAACCGAGGTGTACAGTGTATACGGTATCAGAGATTCAAAGGTTACATAAACATAAGTAAGCAATACATCATCAACATAGAATAAAGAGTTTGAAAGTAGAATCCTTATTACAATCATCCGAATAATATCAAAATACGGCTACAGAGTTTGGGATACTAAGGAATTAATAAGAAGCAAAATAATTCCAAGCAAAAGATCCACGTAGCCAGTCAAAGCATATCATCATAAAGTAACCTCAAATCCCTGAAAAGCGTTAAAATACGACGTCAACATAAAGTTGGTGAATTATTCGCAATAGTAATTGAAAACATATTAGTATAAAAGTTTTCAATAAGTTTTGACCCAAAAAGATAAGGTTTGAAGATAAGTCATTTGAAAATGATGTTTCAAAATATACGTGAAGTATACAAAACCTTTTGATAAAATAATCATACATATACCATAAAAATACCATAATCAATTCATAAAAATACCATACTTGAATCATAAAATACATACTGGATAGATAATAGCCTTAGGTAAATACGATACACCTGAACCATAACAATACTGGCAACTAACCCCACCTAGTGCATTACGCTAGGTTGTCCTCGAAATCATCGGTCATAACATTACTAACACGGACAGGGCGCATCCATCATCCATCGTGTTAGAAATGAGGGTTTGTTAGACCCATATAGCGCTATATATACGAACCGGCGGCTAAAAGCTAACAGGTGTGTATACGGGGCCTCGTTCTACCACAAAGGCGGAACGAGTTGGGTAATGCTAACCTAAAGGCATCATATCCATAATACATACATACCATAAAATACATTTGTTTAACGCTAATCATGCCCAAAAATGTAAAAGCGGTAAAAAGGGCAACGAATAACTCACTGTATAGCAAAGCAATCCAAATCACAATATGTCGGGAAATAATCAATACAGTCAAGCTTCCACGTCTAAGTGCCCTAAACATCACGTAAATAAACATGTCTAAGTATCTCTAAGTCTAGTGGATTATGCCTTAACGATTAACGTTTTATACGGGTTTTAAAATAACCAAAAGGGACATCGATTTAACAGGATTACAAACATTTCGGAAAGTTCAGCAAGCTAGTTACGTGATCCTCATACTTACGTGCACTACAAGTCACGTAAGTATCAAGTTACGTGTTATACAAGAGTTACGGGTCAAGAGGTGTTACGGGACATAGTTACTTGCCAAACAAGAGTTAATTACGTGTTCATGGCCTTAGTTACGTGATCAAGGAGTTAATTACGTGAACCACAAGCCAATTACGTGACCAAGAAGGATAATTACGTGATCAACACCTTACTTACGTGCGTAACAAGGCAAATACGTGTTTAGGACTACTTTCGTGAACAATTACGGAACTCAGGGACTAGTTATGTAAATAAGCAAGAGTTACGTGATGATCAAGTCACGTAATTGTTCAATTACGTGATCAGAGGGTCAGTTACGTGATTAGAGGGTCAGTTACTTGATCAGTTACGTGCACGTAACACAGTTACGTGACGTAACTGGGTTTTTTTACGAAAAATTACATTCGGGATTCGATTTCTGAGTGTTTTAGGCATCCAAATGATCCCATATTGGAACCCTATGTCCAGAATACGATTAGGAACAATAATCTTAAATAAAATTCAAGTTTTGACGGTGAAAAGTGGGATTTCCGTGATTGAATCAAAATAACAAAGTTTAAAACTAAAACCAAGAAATACTTACCCGATCGTAACGAAAATTGGAGGATAGATGAAGATGATAATGGTGAACAATAATCTGGTCTTGGATTTGGATTTCAACGGTCGGATCGCCGGAAAATGTAGAGAGAAGATAGGGTGTTTGTAGGTGTTTTTAGAGAGAGAGAGAGAGTGAATGAATGGTAGGTGATGATGTGAATGAGACAAAATCTGGTCTAGATAAGACAAAAAAGTTGGTAGAGTCTTTTAGGACGATTTTTGTAATAAAAATCTGGAAAGGACTAAAATTGTAATAGAATTTCTCCCATAGGACTAATTTTGTAATAAAATTTCCGAAAGGACTAAAAATGAAATACTTTGTAAACGTTAATCTTAATCGTATAATTAAGGCATAATACCCCTAAACTTATCATAAGAGCATACTAGACTTATACTAAAGGCACTTAAGACTACACGTTCCCGACATAAAGATTCGAATCACATAACATACAAATACGATACTCAATAAATACGAGAAATACGAATACAATACTCATAAAATACGAATACGATAAAACATAAAAGGAATACAATAGGGTCAAAACATAAACATAAATAAATAAAACGAATACGAGTCGATAGAAATATACCTAGAAATTCGCGAATGTCACATACATGGGTTCCCCGGAGATGCTTGGGAGTATTGATTGTATGCATTGGTCATGGGATAATTGTCCAAACGCATGGAAGGGCCAATACACACGAGGTGATCATGGATACCAAACTGTAATGCTTGAAGCGGTTGCCTCGTATGATTTGTGGATTTGGCATTCTTATTTTGGTGTTGGAGGCTCTAACAACGATATCAATGTTTTGAAAGCCTCGCCTCTATTTAGGAAACTCATCCACGACAACGCTCCACCTTCTAATTTCGTGGTAAACAAAACTGTCTATCAAAAAGGCTATTACCTCGCGGATGGAATCTATCCATAGTGGGCGACGTTTGTCAAATCATTTTCTCATCCACCAGACGAAAAGGGAAAGAAGTTCAAAAAATTTCAAGAAGCTGCAAGAAAGGATGTTGAAAGAGCATTTGGCGTGCTACAAGGGAGATTTTGGGTGTTAAAAACTGCTGCAAGATACTACGAGGTAAACAAGTTAAAGCGAGTCATGTATACTTGCATCATATTGCATAATATGATTATCGAAAACAATGCATTTAATATCGGCGACCGCGATGAATACTATACTCCAATACCAAGAGAACAACGAACTTCACAGAAAAGGTGCCAACATCAATCCGAGTAATAAAAGAGATACGAGATCGTGATACACACCATTGTCTTAAAAGCGATCTCGTTGAACACATTGTTAGGCTTCTTGATGACTATCGTTACACACGTTGATTCTATTCATCTATTTAATTATGTATGTTTTAATTACGGTTTTTAAAATTTTAATGTAATCTTGTTAACTTTATTAATGTATTTTGTTTTAATGCATTAGTTATTTTTATTAGTGAATGAAATAAAAATAATATGAGTATAAAGGAAAAAAAAAATGGAAAATAATAAAACTGGTGGGTCCCGATTTTGGTATTATGACTGAGGTTTTCTAGTATTATGTTATGGATGGTGTTATAATGACGTGATTATAACACTACCCATTTCGATGTTATGATTGAAGAAGCTCTTACGATTCTTATTAAATTTAAGTTTTATTGAATCCCTTATTTATCAATAGCGGTATTAATATTCAGAAACCACACGTTTTTCTCGATCATTATAGCGTACTTCCACATGCTATTATATATTAATAATTCTTTTCTGACAAAACAAGTAATGGGTGGACCCATTCATATAAATTTGTGGGGAATGGTTGGTGCATAAATTATCACCAATTACCCCAAAGACTTGAGCATCATTTTGCAACTTACACAACCACATGGAGTCTAAGTCTCAAGTTTTAATGTTTTTTGTGTTTACAACAATACTCTTAGTAGCCAATGGCGATCGTCAAGTCCCTTGCTACTTCATATTCGGAGATTCTTTAATGGATAATGGAAACAACAATGACCTTCTTACCCAAGCAAAAGTTAACTTCTCCCCATATGGAATCGACTTCCCCGCTGGCCACACTGGCCGTTTTTCCAACGGTCGAAATACTGCTGATGTTATTGGTATGTTTCTTTGTGTGTGTGTGTGTGTATATTTTTCAAGACACAAACATAATATGTTTATGGTAAACAAACAGCTCAACTACTTGGGTTCGAGAGTTTCATATCGCCTTTCGCTACTGCAAAAGGGGAGGAAATCATAAGTGGGGTAAACTATGCATCCGGGGCAGCTGGAATTCGCGATGAAACAGGAAAACATGTGGTACGTTCTTTTCTTACCATCAACTTATTGGCTTGTTAGATTTACAGGTAGAAATTGTTTTAGTCTTTAGCAATAGAGAAATACTTTTTGTGATAAGAGATGAATGTGTATCAATAAGAACCATCAAATGGGTAGTAGTACTGATACTATGGTCCGGTATCTTGCGCATCCTTAACAAGAAGCTAAGGACATAACTAAGAAATGTTTACAAGAATTAAATACAGGGAGGCTTACTCTTCAATTAATCTTAACCACTTAAATACTCATATTACTACTTCTGTTTGAGACCCAAAGATACGTCGCTCAGATTCGTCCCTCCCCCAAAACACGCCCCAAAATTAAAATTATTTCCAATTGTTTACCGTGGGGTTAGGATACATACACTTGGTATAATTCTACAATATTTTGATTTTTTTGCAAGTATTGTAAAACTATGTCTTTTCATCCGGTAACGATCCCCGTCACTCATACATACATCCTCTTTATTTCAATTAAATATAAACATTTATTTGTTGGATATTATTGTACTTGTAATTTCTTTTCTTGATCGTTGCAGGGTGCTTGTATAAGCTTAGATAAACAAATCAAAAATCATTTGATCACTATTTTACGGCTCTCCTACTTGATAGGAAATGGGACTTTGGCGTCTACAAGAAAATACCTAAACCAGTGTCTATATACAATTGGAATGGGGAACAACGACTTTATTAATAACTACTTTGTTCCCAAATACTATCGAACAAGTAAGGCTTACACACCCGAAGAATATGCTGATGTGCTTGTCGAACAATATTCTCGGCAACTTCAGGTTCTTCTTTAAATCTTATGAAGCAAAATTCATGTTTTCTTAATGCTAAATTGTGAGTGATACAAGAAAGAAATCATATAACAAGTTGATCAAGTCTTGCTAATCAAACGGTAACATGTCTATTATTCGATAATCCCTTGTTGCACATTGTAACACAAAAGGCTCGTACAATATTTTACATGAAGAATTTTAAAGAAGTTAGAAAATACGATTGTTCACTTCGTTTAATCATGTGAATATATTAACTTCTGGGCGGTATTATTACAATAATATATTTTATGAAATAATGCATATTTGTTATCTTATCATATAAAAAAATGTTTACACAGGATTTGTACAAAAAGGGAGCTAGAAAATTTGGGATCTTCCCTGCTGGCTATTCGGGTTGCACACCAGGGATGATGACCGCATTTGGCGTGAACTCGTGTGTAGAGTCGGTTAATAATGCGGTCATGTTATTCAACACCCGTCTTAATATCACTCTACATGATCTAAACAATAAACTCATTGATGCAAAATTCATCTTAATTGACTCTCCCATAAGCTATCCAAATGGTACGTATGTTAATTTAAGTACTCTAGATCTTAAAAGATAATCTGTAACTTAATTTGAGACGAAGGTAAAGTAATTTAACATTTTATATATGTTGATTAATTGTATCTACACGTACGTGCAGATTTGAATGTGACTGATAAACCGTGTTGTGAACTTGTTGGAAGTAATGGCAAAGGGACTTGCGCTCCAAATACTGTTCCATGTCCGAATAGAGAAAACTACTTTTTCTGGGACGCCTTTCATCCGACAGAGAGGGTAAGCGTTATAGCTGGAACAAAGGCACATGAAATTCTATCTCCATTGTACACTACCGAGATTATTTTATTAGAAGAGAAGAATGAAACCGGCTACATTAGTGATGTTTAATGTTTTGACAAATTAAGTCGGAGTGTGAGAGACAGTTTCAATCACGCAATTGCTTTCACGTTTGGCTTCCATGATACTTGGTTTTCAAGTGTTCTTGTATCAACAAATAATATTAATGTGCTATTAAATGGTTCATATTGAATTAGATATATGAATAAAAAGCATGACACGTTAAGTCGCTGGAATTTTATCCGAGAACTTATAGCCTAGTCTTATGTGAGTCGATCAATGACTTAGAAGTTGTGGGTTTGAGTCACCAAAATGAGAATAATTTGTAAACCCATATTTATTTCATATACGAATTTCAAGGGTTATTGAGTTTGATTTCTTTATATTTATTTTTTCTTTATATATTTAAACCAAGTCCGACATAAGCATAGAGATGTATCATTTTTTTTCTCGTAGTCAATTTGGGATTTATTGAGAATTGTTTTAAGGCCCAAATCATTTTTATCATTTGGGCCATTTTGGTTTGAGTTTGGCCCACGGAAAGTGTTAACGCCCACATAAATACTTGTTTAAAAGGGTTAATGACCAAACTTTACTACCATGGAAAAAAACAAACAAGGGTTATGATAACCACAGTCCTATGGGTTGTGGTTAAATTGTTATTAGATGCTAGAATTGGTTGTACATTTGTTAAGGAAAAGAAGATTTCGAAAATGCAGGAGTCAGATTTAGTAATTTACAAATAAATAAAGCAATGTCCAAATTTGTTATACATAACCCTATTGGGTGTTTTTATCATTTCCCTTGATATTCTATGAAATGGTCAAATTAATAACGGTGTGAACAAATTACGTGTTAATGACAATTAATCTATTGATTTTTTTTCAATATATAAATGACTATTTAAACTCGTATATGTTTCAGCAGAAGACAACGTTGTTACTTCTTATATTATTAAGATATTATCCAATTTTAAATTGTTAACAAGTCAACTGTATCTAAAATTATAGTAATCACTTCTAAATCAAAACACTAATAGTTTCTTTTATCAATATATAATTTTTTCTATATATACATCATTTTCAAATACATAAGAACATGAATTTCAAATAATATAGAATATGATGTCTCATCAAAAGCATGTTCTTTTTTCTCTAAATTGTTGAGGCAGATTGGACGGTGGAATGAGTTTGATTTGAATTATAAGGAGCTTTAAAAGCATATGTCGATTGGATTTTAGTCATTAGTCTATATACCATGAATATTAAGTTTATGGAGGTCATAAGAAAGTGTTACTCCATGTCTTTATACAAATTTTGCACTCGAACAAACTTAATTTGGTCTGATCAGTGAATAATACAGCTCTCCGCTTCTTTTCTTTCTTACCGTGCTCTCGCTATTATTTCATAACTTAATGATATTTATAATTATTGCATCTTGATTTCTTATATGCTCATTATTAGATATTATATTATTTTACGAGATGAATTATAAAGCAAGCTTTTACCCAAAAAAATTTTTATAAAGCAAGCTAGATATATATGTTTAACTTTGTCAAGTTTCAATAATTGGTCCTTTCTTGTATATTTGTAGCCTTATAATTCATTATCAATCAACATATACCATTTGGCTTCTTTTGATTACTTTCTCAATTTGTCACTATCACCAACCAACCATGACCTTTCATTCTACATTCATTCTACAAACCTAATCACTATTATTTAGAGTCATAGTGACATTTAAATAATATATAGAGTTAATTACATAAATCGTTCTTATAGTTTATTTTAAAGTACGGATTTTGTCCTAAGTTTAAAACGATGTATAAATTGTTCATTTTTGGAAACTAAATACGGTTTTCGTCCCTAAATTCTAACGGACGTCCATTTTAGGACGAAATGTGTAATTAGTTCAGGATAATTTTAACGGAAAATTTTAACGGACATCCATTTTAGGGACGATATCCGTAATTAGTTTCAAAAAATGGACGATTTATGTAACGTTTTAAACTTAGAGACGAAATCCGTAATTTTGAATAAACCATACGGACGATTTATGTAATTAACTCTAATATATATTTAATGTTTGAGTATTGTTTAGGACATGTGTGTTACATTATATTATATAGTAGTATAAAATCATCTTAGGAGATGTCTAGCTAAGAGGACACCAATTTAGGATTACTCATTCGAGAGTTCGAATTAGGAATTGTCCATGAACATAACGGTTTGCAAGTGTTCTCGAAGAGTGAATCTATGTTCCTAAACTAGGAAAATAACTAATCTCTTTGACCCCAAAAGGCTAATTAGTTAAAACGTTAATCTAGGGGGCTTTTTGGTTTTATGCTCATTTGAAAATCGTATATTGAACGGTGTCGAAAACACCAGATCATTATCGATTGTTACACCATTATTGGTTGTTGTTTTTGAATATCCAATCATCTTGTCTTTGTTTACTTTACATATTAAGGACAAAAAAAAAAGAGTTACACTATATTCTCTTGTTATTTCCTCTTTTATTTCTCTCGACATATCTTTTCTCTAGGCGTCACATTCATGTCCACAATAAAAATTCTTATATTTATCGATGTCGAGTGCTCTATTTAGGTACACTAACTTTTGTAATTTTTCGCTCAATAGATAATTTATTAGTGAACTGTTGGAGTATATATAGATATACTCCAAAATGTGACTTCTCGCCCTAATGCTTCGGTAAGACTAGCTCCGGAAAGTGTAACGAAGCGTCAGACCGAAGCCATGAGCAGCATACCAAGCTGACGACATCAAACCGCCAGCACGAGAAACGCCAAAAGTATCACGTGCTCGCCTGACACAAAGTACCTGACAGAACGGCTAAAAGGACTATACCACATGGTACAGCAGGAAAAGCATTAGAAGTTTACCAATCACCTGCTGGGTATTAAGCTGGCGCCGAAGGTGCCACCTATGGACCAGATTCATCAAGGAAAGGGATATAGTGCGCCGAAAGAAGCATCAGTCTATTATCCAGGGGATAATAGACCGATGCACCAGGTAGTATAAAATAGAATCAGACCCTTTCTAGGAAAGGGATCTGAATCCTACACACACTAAATCAAGAACATTCTCCTTGAATGTTCTTGATCATTTCTTCACTTTCTTAAATACACTAATCATTTACAGCTTACAAACCCTAAATTCTTGTGATGAATTCTTACTCTCACGCCCGAGCCTTATCGGGGACACCTCCCCGATAAGCTTTAGACGTTTATTTCGTGTGCAGATTTCTAGCTAGAAGATATATCTTTCGAAGATTGTTCGTGGTATAAATCCCCGTGGATTTTTACTTTAACATTTGGCGCCATCCGTGGGACCTTTATTCAACGATAGTTGGAGCGAGAACACAGACACATGGATACCCCACTGTCGTCGGGGATATCCACCCTTGCGCCTACTGTTCAGCCATCAACCAACGTTATAGAGCCACCCCGATCTCAGCCACATCAGTCTACACCATATCAACCAATACCACACCTGTCAATGCCACCTTTATCACCACCTGTACTGGACACCAAAAGGAACGAAGCGGCCCCTCAGAGCGGCGGTAACGAAATCACCCCAGAATTCGTTATCAACAATTTCGGACGCCTACGAGGGCTGATGAACACATACGTGCAAAGGGAGAGACAGCGAGGGGTAGACATTGAACTCTCGTATGGAGATGTCAACGAGACTAGCGTGACCAACGGATCCACTACCCCATCTCCAAGAAGAATGAACCAGGTGGGACGAAGGGAGGAGCAGGTGAGTCCATTGCAAGGACGAAACCTTTTTGGGAGAACAGACCAAGTAGTTTTCACGCAAACGCCGGGCACGGGTTTGAGCCAGAGGGGAGGAATCTTATTCCCTCCGGCGCAAGCAGGATACATGCCTCAACAATCTACGATGCCACCACCCAGAGTATTTTTTGATTTACCTCCAGACGTTCCAGCGCCGCGGTACACACAGGGAACCGGTTTTCTACCTTTCTCATCAGGACACCCGACCTCATCAGAATACAACCCCAGTGCCTGGGCGCTACCGCCGGAATATGCCCAAACATTGGTTGAAAGATACGAGGCCGAAGACTTGGCGAAACCATATCATCGGCAGAGGGAGGCGAAATTCGTAAAGAGAATCGCGGAATTTAAATTCCCCCCTAAAATCAAAATGCCATCAAATGTGAAGATGTATGACGGAACCCAAGACCCTGACGACCACCTCAGTATTTTCGCCGGAGCGGCCGAAGTAGAGCAGTGGTCCATGCCGATATGGTGCCACATGTTTGTGCAAACCTTGATAGGGGCTGCTAGGCTGTGGTTCGATAGCCTTCTACCGGCAAGCGTCAGCGGTTTTGAGGACCTACAACAGAAGTTCAGGGTTAACTTTATGCAACAGAAAAGATACGAAAGGGACCCGGTAGAAATACACAACATTAAGCAGAGAGAGGATGAGACCCTCCGAAGGTTCATGGAACGGTTTAATAGAGAAAGTCTGCAAATTAAAGGGGCTACCGAAGGAATGAGGGTTTCGGGCTTCATGCACGCCATCCGAAACATGCAGCTCATTGAGAGACTTAATAATCAAATCCCGAGAACGGTAGAGGAGATGATGGAGAGGGTCCAGGACTTCATCAGGGGGAAAGAAGCAGCCTCCCTAACAGAAGAGGGAAGCTCGCGAAGAGTAATGCGGGAGGATAGACGAAACAACTGGAGGGGCGGGATGTCCCCGCCTCGCGGAACGAGAGATCTCCGCCAAAGTCGAGAACTGTCACCCCGCACGTACACCCTTACTCGCCAGACGGCAGACCCAAAAACATATTCCAGCTGCTATCCAAAACCCCCTGTGAGATATACTCTACTGAACCCATCTGTCAAAAGTTTCCTATACCCCCGCCCATGACAGGAAATTCGGAGAAGAAGAACGCAGACCGATACTGTGAATTCCATCAAGGTAACGGTCATAACACCAACGACTGCTACCAGCTTAAGAAACACATAGAAGAGGCCGTGCGCTCCGGGCAATTGCGCCACCTCTTGACAGAAATAAGGTCAGGAGCCAGACAAGGGGGAAGAAATGCTCGCCAAGATAATCGGAACGGGCAGAAAGGAAAGGCCAAGGAAGTCCACATGGTTGATTATCGAAATGTGGAAACTCGCGGAGAGTTGTACGAACGGAGAAGAAGAAGACCGGAGGTCTTCAATTGGATGAACCAGCAGATAGCTTTCCCACCCTTAAGCGAATATTGCCCTTCGCAAGATCCGATTGTTATCGAGGGGAGGTTCGGCAACTACCCGGTGCCGAGGGTTTACGTAGACACCGGAAGCTCAACGGAAGTAATATATGAGCATTACTTCCGCAAACTCAAGCTGGGGGTACAAGCAGAGCTCCGAAAATCAAGAACACACCTGCAAAGCTTCACAGGAGAGGTGTCGTGCCCGATAGGTGAAATAGACCTACCTCTTACTCTAGGACAATACCCCAGAATGAGAACGGAGATAATGACCTTCCTGGTCGTACGAGCCCCATCCTCATATGATGTTATTTTAGGGAGACCCGACATATTCCTACTAGGAGCTGTTCCTTCACCTCTTCATTCATCACTAAAATTCCCTACCCCCCATGGGATAGCCACTGTAAGGTCAGACAAAAGAAGGAGGAGAGAATGTCATGAGGTTAGGCCGTTGGTAGGACCAAAGAAGGGAGTAGATAATGCGGAAGAAAAGTTAGTCATCAACCCCCAATTTCCGGAGCAGATTGTTGCAATAGGATCCTTCCTATCACAGAAGTGTAAGGAACAATTATTCACACTGCTTAGCAACAGCCTGGACGTTTTCGCGTGGCAACCAACGGACATGACCGGAGTGCCAAGGAGTGTAGCTGAGCATAAACTCAAGGCATACCCTAGCATAGAACCTGTTAGGCAGAAAAAAGAGGAATGGCCCCGACCATGACAAGGGTTGTTAGGGATGAAGTGACCAAATGGTCAAAGCAGGCATACTCAGGGAAGTAAGATATCAGACGTGGATCGCGAACCCGGTTATGGTAGCGAAGAGCGATAAGTCGTGGAGGATGTGTATCGACTTTAAGGACGTGTCCTAAAGACAACTACCCCTTGCCGGAGATAGATTGGAAAATAGATTCGCTAATGGGGTTCAAATACAAATGCTTCCTGGACGCATACCAAGGTTACCATCAGATCCAGATGGCCAAAGAAGACGAAGACAAAACGGCATTTTACACAGACTTCGGGATCTTCAGCTACAAGAAAATACCATTCGGATTAAAGAATGCTGGGGCAACATACCAGAGGCTCATTGACCAAACGTTCCGAAGCCAAATAGGGAAAAACTTGGAAGCGTATGTCGACGATTTGGTAATCAAAAGCAATCAGGAAGAAGAGATGATATACGACATCGCCGAAACGTTTAAAAATCTCAGAAGCATCAACATGAAGCTAAACCCAAAGAAGTGTAGCTTTGGAGTAGAAGAAGGAAGGTTCCTAGGGCATGTTTTAACGGAAAAAGGAATCAAAGCCTGTCCGGAGCAGGTACGAGCCGAAGCCGAAATGAACTCTCCCAAGAGCCTGCAGGAGGTACAAAGTTTGAACGGGAAGTTGGCTGCCCTTAACCGGTACCTCTCGAGGTCAGCGGAAAAATCACTTCCTTTCTTTAAAACCTTGAAAAAATGCGTGAATGTTAAAGATTTTGAGTGGACCGCGGAGGCTGAGGAGGCCTTCGTCAATATGAAGGGATACCTACAGCAACTGCCCACATTGGTGGCTCCGGCACCAGGGCAAGAAATCCTGGTCTACTTGGCAGCGTCACCCGAAACGGTCAGTGCCGTCTTGGTTACCGAGCTGGAAAAGAAACAAAAGCCTGTGTACTATGTTAGCAGGGCCTTGCAAGGTGCAGAGTTGAATTACCCGCCGATGGAGAAACTGGCTCTTTCTCTGATACACGCGGCAAGGAGGCTCAGGAGGTATTTTCAAGCTTACCATATTGTGGTCCTAACTGAATTACCAATCAAGGATATCCTGGCAACCCCGGAGCGCTCGGGTCGCCTAGCCAAGTGGGAAATAGAGTTAGGGGCATTTGCCATCGAATATAGGCCACGACAGGCGATGATAGGACAGATCCTAGCGGATTTCTTAGCAGAAATACCGCTGCCACCACCACCTGCCCAACGAGACCAAGAGAAGATAAGAAAGCCAAACCAGGAAGGCCAGGGAAGGCCCAGTGAAACAAGGGAAGTATGGACCTTGTTCACAGACGGAGCATGTAATTCAACCGGAGCAGGAGCCGAAGTTCTTTTAATCAACCCCGACGGGGCAGAATTTACTTACGCACTTAAATTCAATTTTCCCGGCACCAACAATGAATCAGAGTACGAAGCACTCCTGGCCGGGCTTAGGATAGCAGCCAAAATGAAGGTGAAACACTTGGAGGTAAGCGTGGATTCATCTCTGGTAGCAAACCAAGTGAACGGTGGTTTTGAAACAAAGGGGGAATCCCTAGTTAAGTACATGGAATTGGTGGACAAGTTAAAGGCAGGCTTCCGTAGCTTCAGTATAAAACAAGTGCCTAGAGAGGAGAATACGAAGGCTGACGCAACAAGCAAGCTAGCCTCATTAACAAACCTAACATTCCCTCACACATCCAAAAACGTGTTGGTCGAAACGCTGAAAGAAAGGTCGATCGACGCCAAGGAAATACATACAATCATAGAAGAGGAGGGACCTTGCTGGATGACACCTATCATCCAATTTTTGAAGAATGGTACCCTGCCGAATGATCACACCGAAGCTAGAAAAATTAGGGCCAAGAGCCCTATGTATGTTCTTGAAGGAGAAACTCTTTATAAGAAATCGTACTTGATGCCGTTGCTTCGATGTGTCGGACCAGCACAGGCCAATTATGTTATAAGGGAAGTGCACAACGGGGCGTGTGGGATGCACTCGGGTCCAAGGGCTACGGTGGCCAAAATCATGAACTTAGGGTATTATTGGCCCTCGATGTACCGGGACGCAACTGACGAGATCCAAAGATGCATCAGTTGCCAGCGATACTCACCGGTGCCCAAATTGCCTAAGCACTCCCTGATCTCTGTAACTTCAGCGTGGCCATTCCATCAATGGGGCATCGACATAGTAGGACCCTTTCCCATTGCAACTGGAGGAGTGAAATTTCTGTTAGTAGCCATAGACTATTTCACCAAGTGGGTGGAAGCAAAACCATTGGCTTCAATTACCGGACCCCAGATTAAAAAGTTTGTCTTCGAAAATATAGTGTGCAGGTTCGGTCTGCCGGGGATCTTGGTATCAGACAATGGGAAGCAGTTTGCGGACAATCCGCTCAAGTCATGGTGCAAAGAAATGAAGATCCGCCAGAAATTTACCTCTGTTGCCCACCCGCAAGCGAACGGTCAAGTAGAGCGTGCAAACAGAAGCATAGTGGAGGGGATCAAAACCCGATTGGATAAGGAAGGAGGAAGCTGGTTAGACCACCTGGTGCATGTGCTATGGGCCCACATAACTATGGTCAAGACAAGCAACGGGGAAACCCCTTTTAGTCTGACCTACGGGACGGAGGCAGTTATCCCAGCGGAAATTGGTATGCCCACTAATAGGATGGGAGCCACGGAGGCCAACTCCGAAGAGCTTCGCCTTCACTTGAATCTCTTAGAAGAAAGGAGAGAAATGGTAGCAATCAACGAAGAAAGGTACAAGAGACAAGTCGAGGGGTACTACAACCAAAGGGTGAGAGCCACCACGTTTAAGCCGGGGGATTATGTGTTCCGAAGAAATGAGGCCAGTAGAATGGAGAACCAAGGCAAGCTAGGACCTAACTGGGAGGGCCCATATCAAATAGCCGAAGCGTATGGAAATGGAGCTTACAAGCTGCAGATGGTCGGAGGAAACACAATTCCGAGAACTTGGCACGGAAACCTCCTGCGGCGTTGTTACATATGAAATCTCCTATATACCTAATGTAAAAACACCTGTAAACCTTCCATCGGAAATGTGTAAGGGCATGGCCCAATCATTTATCAATACAAGCTATAGTTGTCTCCAGATTTAGGGAGAAACAATTTTCTCAGTACATGGTAAATTTCTAAGACCATTGATTAAATTATAAGTAGCAATTGGTTAATGATAAGTTCCTAAGAGCACAATGCTCTTAGAAGACGAAGGGGAGAGTGCCCTCTCTAATAAACTCCATGTTAGTCTGATACTCCAATCCTAACATAGACAGGTCTGAGCAGCCTATGTAAAAAAAATAACTCCGTGCCGGTGTGAGAATATCCCGGTATCGAAAGGGTCGAGTAACCTCTCTAATTAACTCGGTAACCACGAAAAATATGTTAGGGCATAATATAACACGCGATATTCGTGCAAGCTGTAAATGTCAGATGTATCTTAAGGAAATAGTTATTATGATGAAGGACGCTTCTCAAAATAAATATTTTAACTTAAAGATAAAGTAAACAAATACACCATGATACAAGAAACTAGTTTATCATTAATACGATGGCCGAAGCCATGATAGTTACAAAGCGGCCGAAGCCATTACAAAAACACACACATTTCAGCCCTAACAATCTAGGTTCGGAGCGGGGGCTGGATCCAAAGCTTTAAGTTCCTCGATGGACAGATGTGAGCTAGCCCGGAGAAGGTCAAGGTAAGGAAAGGACAACTGGGACAGGGCAACCGTTGCTTCTTCATATTTTTGATCGGCTTGGGGATCAAAGGATGGAACCATACCCATAGGGGCGCTAAGCTTGTGATAGCGGTATCCCTTCCTCACCCCGTCAACAAAGCCCGAAGCAATAGCACAAACAGTGGCGTGACCATAGGGAGCCGAGAATTCATGACTAGAGTGAAGCTTGCTAACAAAGCTCTGCATCCCATCACCCATCACCCATCACCCAGTCCAGCTTAGACTGCATCCCTTCCTTATCAGACCGGAGAGCATTGTTGTCGTCCTTAACTTGATCTAGCTCATCCTGCACCACGTCAATAGTTTTCTTCGCATCTGCTCCGGCATGCTGCAGCCGAGACTTGAGGGTCTCCTCAGCCTTCTCCATCCTCCTCATTTCCCCCACCATAAGGTCCCATTCAGACAGGCTTATCGTCTTCAAAGAAGAGTTTTGTTCCTTCACCCTGTCCAATTCAGCGAGGGCATCAGCTAGCTGCACCTTCAATTTCCTACAGTGCCTAACAGCCTTCCTCCGTTGGCGTTGGTAGAAATTTGCTTTGCGAGACAAAGAGGTGCCAGTCCGCTCCAAGGATCCAATTACTGCACTTTTTTCCCTCACCTCAACGTCTCGCTCGGCAAGACTCTTCTGAAGCTTTGAATGCTTCTTCAGAAGTTTACCGTAGCGGGTCCTCAGCACGGTACCCCCTACGGTCAACTGAGTCAGCATCAAATCCATCCTGGCCATCACCACCTCATCAGACTTCTTCTCCCAACGCTTTGACTCCGCTGGAGTTGCAAAATGGTCGAGCATGCTCCGACAGATCTCTATATCTTGCATGCTGCTGCTGGGAACGGCCTCCCAGGCTGGGACATAGCGACCCTCGGCATCTCCAGATGATGAGGGATCAGAGTCCCTGGGAGAAAGAAGGGTGACCTCTTGTTCCTCGATGTGACCAGACCCGTCACCCTTGGGGCATTCCTCAGACATGTGGCCACTCTCACCACATTTGTAACAACTTCTGTCACCACCACCACTGCCTTCCGGAACCTCCTGATCCTGTACCGTAACCTCCGGTTCAGCAAACCCCTGCACTGTGACCTCCGGTTCGGCCATGGTCAGACTAACAGTCTCCTCTTGTCCGGAGGGCCTCTGCGCTACAGCCTCCGGTTCAGTCACCATTGGAGTAACCGTCTCCTCCGACCCAGTAGGTTCACGCATTGTGACTTCCGGTTCAGTCACCACTGGAGGGGTCGTCTCCTCCGGACCAACAGGTCTTTCACCTACAAAAGTTCAAGTAAAAGAACAAAATAAGTAAAAGATTGCGACACAGGCGCGATGAACAATCAAAGGAAAACCCTTACCAGAAGGAGGAGCAGAAGTGGAAGCAGCCTGACGTGCTCCATCCACCTCCTCCAAATTTTGAGGAGTAGGGTCTGCAGGAGGGACAGTAGCAGACTCTGCGGAGCACCAAAAATCAGACTTATGAATAGACTCAGAAGAAGAAGAGGATAACACTATGACCGAAGGGAAGGAGGAGCAGGGTGAGGCCGGAAAAAAGGGATAAACAACACGGCCAGACCCTGACCACTCCTCCTCTTCGGAAGTAAGGTCAATATGTGTACCTTTTCTGGCAGTCTTCTTATGCCGATGGGGCTTACTGCTAGAGGCTTCAGTCCGAACCCTTTTCCTCTTCTTAGGAACGGAAGCCTCAGGTACTGCTTCCTCAGTCGCCACAACCGGAGCAGGAGGAAGCAACGAGCGTAGAGTAGCCGAAGGCTCCACGAACCTGCCGCCTACCTGCTCGACTATCCCTTTCTCCTCAATCTCCAGTACAACGCGAGGGAAGTGAACACCCTCCAGGCTCTCGAGTTGCAGGTACTCCAGCAGCGTCAAAGCTAATAAAGTAAAAGAAATAACATATGTGAATAACGGAAAAGAGGGATAAACAAAAGAAAAACAGGAAACTCACATCGGCTCCCAATAGCAATGGAAGGTTTTTGATTGTAAGGGATCCAGTTCCGACACACGCCGGCTAAGATTAGCACCTCAGTAGGATAGGAGCGAACGTGGAGGGGATTCTCCAGGATAAGCTCTATCTGGCCAGACTCCGCATCAGTAAGGGCAGGAGCCTCATCCTTGAAACCTCCTGCAGTAACGGACCGCCAAGGCTTGGCAATAGGAGCAACGGAAGCGTCCACCCAGAAGAAGGACTCTTTCCACTTCTTAAGCCCAGTAGGGACAAAGGAAAAGCAATCCCTCTTCGCCCGACGTTCCACCATAAACCAGTCACCATTACGAGCCAACTTGTAAAACTGGCGCCACAGGTTAAGAGTGGCGTTGAAGCCCAGCGCCCGGCACAGGATCTCAAAGGATATAATCCTGAGCACGCCTAGGGGATTCATCTGGATAGGAGTGATCTGCTAAAACTCAATCACTGAAAGAAAGAACTCAGTGAAAGGCAGACGGAGGTTCGAGAATTCAAACCACTTGCAATACATGGCGATGAACCCCGAAGGACAATCCAACACCGTGTCCTTGACACGGGGCGCCCTGGCACGCCAGTTGGCATGAAACTCATGTAGCGCAGAAATGTGACTTCTCGCCCCTAATGTGACTTCTCGCCCTAATGCTTCGGTAAGACTAGCTCCGGAAAGTGTAACGGAGCGTCAGACCGAAGCCATGAGCAGCAGACCAAGCTGACGACATCAAACCGCCAGCACGAGAAACGCCAAACGTATCACGTGCTCGCCTGACACAAAGTACCTGACAGAACGGCTAAAAGGACTGTACCACATGGTACAGCAGGAAAAGCATTAGAAGTTTACCAATCACCTGCTGGGTATTAAGGTGGCGCCGAAGGTGCCACCTATGGACCAGATTCATCAAGGAAACGGATATAGTGCGCCGAAAGAAGCATCAGTCTATTATCCAGGGGATAATAGACCGATGCACCAGGTAGTATAAAATAGAATCAGACCCTTTCTAGGAAAGGGATCTGAATCTTACACACACTAAATCAAGAACATTCTCCTTAAATGTTCTTGATCATTTCTTCACTTTCTTAAATACACTAATCATTTACAGCTTACAAACCCTAAATTCTTGTGATGAATTCTTACTCTCACGCCCGAGCCTTATCGGGGACACCTCCCCGATAAGCTTTAGACATTTATTTCGTGTGCAGATTTCTAGCTAGAAGATATATCTTTCGAAGATTGTTCGTGGTATAAATCCCCGTGGATTTTTACTTCAACATGAACTAAACCTTCGTTTTGTGTATATAAGATTACAATGAGGTATATATATATATATAGATTGGGGTTCAAAAGGCATCCCTAATTTTCTAAAGATCTAGGGATCCACTTTTTAACCACCCATTTTTCCTTATATCTTTGTTTTTTTTTTTTCTAATTTTTTTTTTTACTTTTTTCTTTTCCCTTTTTATTTACTTTTTATTTTTTTATTTTTTTTTTCTTCCGAAAATCACATTTGATTTTCAATCTTACTTTTAAAAATCAAATGTGATTTTCAATCTACAAATCTTTTATGGGTAAAATCACATGTGATTTTTAACGTACAAACTATTTTGTTTATAAAATCACATTTGATTTTCGAGAAACAAATATTTCAAGTGTGACTTTAAAATTTATAAATTTTGGTTTTTGAAAATCACATCTGATTTTCCAAAAAAATAAATTCACGTGTGATTTTAAAATTTATAAATTTTGGTTTTTGAAAATCATATGTGATTTCATTTTTTTACAAAAAAATCACATGTGATTTTGAAAAAAAAAAGTTAAGTAAAACATAGCAAAAAAAAAAAAAAAAAAAAAAAAAAATATTAAAGGGAAAATGTGTGACTGAAAAGTGGATCCCTGGATCCCTAGCAAATTGAGGATGTAATTTGAACCTCACCCGATATATATATATATATATATATATATATATATATATATATGTATATATATATATATATATATATATATATATATATATATATATATATATATATATATATATATATATATATATATATATATATGCCAAGAAAATGATTGAAATGGGGGATTTAAAGTTGATATGGAAAAAGGACCAAAGTATTCCGTATTCTCAGTAAAAACTAGTAGAAAAAAAGTAAACCCTTTATCAAATGATGCCATGGAGATGCCTTCGAATCCCCACTTTTTGCTCTTCTGCTTTTTATTAATTACACAATATCTTTTTATTATTCAACATATAACTCTAGATTAAACAGAAAACGATATGTTAGAAAATTAACAACGAGAATAAGAAGAATAATACATTGAAAAGACGATAATGAACACAAAAGGTTTAACATGAAAAAATCCTTACAGGAAAAAACCACGAGCACAACTAAACGATGATATTATTAATAGGGTTAATTACATAAATCGTCCTTAAGGTTTTCCTAAAATTACGGACTCCGTCCCTAAGTTTAAAACGTTGCATAAATCGTCCACTTTTGGAAACTAATTACGGATTTCGTCCCTAAAATGGATGTCCGTTAAAATTTTCCGTTAAAATCATCGCTAACTATTTACACATTTCGTCCAAAAAATGGATGTCCTTTAGAAATTAGGGACGAAAGACGTAATTAGTTTCTAAAGCTGGACGATTTATGCAACGTTTTAAACTTAGGGACGAAATCGTAATTTGAGATAAACCATAAGGACGATTTATGTAATTAACTCTAGAAAATATGGGGAGGGTTACAAATTGTTGGAGAAAGTGCAAATAAACCTATAACCTATAACATCTATATATAGGTACAAACATAGGTAATAAACAACTTAATGTTGTATTAGAAAACAACTTAATGTTGTATTAGGAAATAACTTAATGTTGTAATTAGGAAACAACTTTTAATTGTATTAGAAAACAACTTAAAGTTATCATTAAGAAACAACTTTGAGTCGTTTTAGGAACCAACTTAATGTTGTAATTAGAAATTATGAATTTGGATCATAATTTCAACAATCCGCACCTTGAGACAAATTCACTAATTATAGTGAATAATAAAATCATAAAGGTTCATGAACTCCTCATCCTAAAATATCGTATGACAACAATCTAATGAAATTAGAATGTCATACCAACCAAGTTTGAACAAAGCTCAAACTCATTTGTTTGCAACGACGTTGTCGTCGTATCTGCCAAATTATTATGATAACAAATTCTCTTCGTGAAAATCTCCCCATCTAGCAAATCGTCCTCAAGATCCACATAAGCGATCATATCTCGCCTCTTAATTTGCCATAAAGAAAAACTTGTATCTTGATCTAGCAGTAGAAAAACATACTTCAATGGGTTTTGAAATTTTATATTATAAAATCACGATTTTATCACATGTGATTTTAGTAATTAGACATATTGTTTTTTCTTTTTTCTTTTCGATTCTGGTTGAATGTATATAATATAACAAATATATGTTTTGAAATTCATATTTAGTGTTCAAATCATATGTGTCTATATAAAATCACGATTTTAGCACATGTGATTTTAGTAGTTAGACATATTGTTTTTTCGTTTTTCTTTTTCATTCTAGTTGAATGTATATAATTTAACAAATATATGTTTTGAAATTCATATTTAGTGTTCAAATCATATGTACCTTATGAATATCAATATTTATCCGCAAACGAAAAATAAAAAATCGTCAATCTTTTATTTTTTTCGGGTCTATATAGATTATACATAATATAATATTTTTGTGTTTTAATATTAAAAATTAAAGTTGAAATCATGTGTTTTATTGCTTTATAAGTTTTCAAAATTTTACATACATAAAAAAATCACATATGATATACAATACAATCACATGTGATATGCGTACTATCACATGTGATATACGTACTATCACATGCGATATGCATACTATCACATTTATGTAAAAAAAAATGAAGAAAAACAAAAATTGTCACATATGATATATAATATTATCACATGTGATATGCGTACCATCACATTTATGTCAAAAAAATGAAGAAAAAAAAATCGTCAAAATTAGATATTTTTTTCTAAATTTTGATAATTTATACGTTTTATAGTAATTCTCTTTTATAAAGTTTTACGAATTGGTGTTAATATAACATGTGATATTATCGTTACAATTTCAATACCAACAAAAAAAAAAATGTCTTCGAAAGTATATAACACCACCGCTCTAATTGAAGATAAAAATGAGACAGTCGCAACGGTGTAATTTGTTTCGTCTAACGATTAACGGTTTGTGATATAAACTAATTTAAAAAATAAAATAAAAGTGAGTTTTGGTTTTAATTTTAGCCATTAAATTAAAATAGGATGAATGGTCAAGATTGTGTCTTTTGTTCTTAGAAAATTATGTGTTTTAATTGATCATTTATATATATATATATATATATATATATATATATATATATATATATATATATATATATATATATATATATATATATATATAGATTGGGGTTCAAATGGGATACCTAATTTTCTAGAGATCTAGGGATCCACTTTTTAACCACCCATTTTTCCTTATATCTTTGTTTTTTTTTTTTTTTGCTTTTTTTTTTTACTTTTTTCTTTTACTTTTTTTTTTACTTTTTTTTTTTTTTTTTCCGAAAATCATATTTGATTTTCAATCTTATTTTTAAAAATCATATGTGATTTTCAATATACAAATCTTTTATGGGTAAAATCAAATGTGATTTTTAACCTACAAACTATTTTGCTTATAAAATTACACGTGATTTTCGAGAAACAAATATTTCAAGTGTGACTTTAAAATTTATAAATTTTGGTTTTTGAAAATCACATGTGATTTTCCAAAAAAAAAAAAATTCACGTTTGATTTTAAAATTTATAAATTTTGGTTTTTGAAAATCAAATGTAATTTCAATTTTTTACAAAAAAATCACATGTGATTTTGAAAAAAAAAAAAAGTAAAGTAAAACATAGCAAAAAAAAAAAAGAAAAAAAAAATATTAAGGGGAAAATGTGTGGCTGAAAACTGTATTTCTCGATCCCTAACAAATTGAGGATCTCATTTCAACCTCACCCTATATATATATATATATATATATATATATATATATATATATATATATATATATATATATATATATATAATAAACAATTTAGAGTTGTATTAGAAAACAACTTAATGTTGTAATTAGAAATTATGAATTTGGATTATAATTTCAATACGACGTAGACAAATTTTTAAAACATGATTGATTATTGATTATTGACTATTCATAATTGATTATATTAAATAAATAAATAGAGATAGTATGACATGGTATACGTTTAGAAATCTCCAAGCACAATGGGTATGGCCTGGTCTACTTGTATTGTATGTCACTCTCACTTTTCAAAGAGCAAACCTTATTAGCTGTCTCTCGTCTCATGTTCCCATCACCATGAAGTCAATTCGTCTAACCTAAAACACAACTTTTATTCATATCTTTTACAACATATACTTAGTAACTATAAACGGATAAAGTAATGAAGTTTTTGTTGTTCATATTAAATGACGGGTCTTTTTGAATAAGATCAATACAGTCTTATCAAAGAAGGCTTTGAACTCTTTTATTTTCTACCTTAAGGTTCAAATATAAAAGGAGAATATTAAGACTTCTTACCGTTACGCTTAGATGGTTTTCGTAACGATAGACTTAGAAATTAGACTTATTATTATATCACATATCAAATCAAACATTATAATATTATAGATCTTTTCATTTAAAACGTAGTTATAGTAATTTAACTTAATTTGAAATTCGAAGAGAAACTATGAAGACAAAATTGAAGTTGCAATAAATCAAAAGTCCTCTAACGGGACTTTTCTTTATGAAGGAAAATAAGGGCGGCTACCACACTCACACTAAAGTGTCGGCTATACTCCTTAATTACTACTCCCTTTTTTCTTTCCTTAACACAAATGCATAGAAACCCCTATGTTTAGCAAAATTCTAACCGGCTTATCATACTTTTTAACATTATGTTTAATATTTTCAGATATACATTAAACCGTTATATTTTCTAAATTTAGAAAACTGTTAATTCGAATATAGAAGGCTTTTTCTTGAAACATTTTTGATCGTCCAATATATTTAACAAAATTTTAATTTATTTCACAAAACGGTAGTATTACTTTGGTGAAAACACTCTTTTTAAAAAATTTAGTTGATTAAAGAAATGGATATATTGGATTATATAGAAATGTGAAACCAACGTTTCATCTGATAAACCAAAATTATTTAATTAAATAATGAAAATATGTGATAATAAAAACTTTTTAAATTATTTGAGTGTTGCCAAATGAATGGCCACAAATGCAACAATAATCTATCACTAAGCGTTGGTGTATTATATGGAGCTACTTGATTGAACTTTAGAGATTTTATATCACATTTAAAATAAAAAAGATTCTAGTGTTTTATGATTAAAAGAAGAAAAAAACCATAGTTATGTTTGAATCTATAAAATGAAAAGCTCGATTATTAGCCGTTGTAAGTCATAATCATCAACGTCACTACAAATGTTTTTTTTCGTTACGAAATAACTTTTATTTTTATGTTCTACAAAACTCAAGTCAAAAGGTATAGAACATTTTTATTTGTTAATATGGGTGAAAAGATTTTGCCTTTTATTAATTTCAGGAACAAAGAACCTTTTAGTACTTATTGAAATTTAGTGGTGTTGGCATCTTTAATCTTTTATCTAATATTCCACTAAATAAAAAGAAAAAGCATCCTTTCTGATCACGACTTGACACCTACAACAATGGGGTCATTCTAATTATTCAAGATATCATTTTAAGTTGAAGCAACATATATATATACTTTTGATTTTAAGAATTATAAGTTTGAATGAAAGTTATGTGTATATGTGGAGGTCATATAACTGACTAGATTATTAACCGCGGAAATATGAACCGTTGTTAATAAAAGTTCAATTTTATAAATATAGTTTGTGTAATTAGTTAATAGAAAATCAATCTAATAGTAAGTTTTACAAAGAATCAAATTGTAAATCTTTACCAATATAAAATAATTGTAAATTAGTTTGAATGAGAACTTTAAACTAAAACATTAATCAACATTACTACTAAATAATAATTTTTAAAACTTGAAAATAATTATTTAAATGATATTTTCTTCGTTTCATTATATTTGTCCTCAAACAAAAATGTTCTTATTTATTATGTAAACAATTAATAAAACTTGAGTTGAAAATTTTGTAATAATAGTAACTAAACAAGGACAACATAGTGTCACGGGATTAGATTTTGACCCGTGTTCCAATTCGAGCATCCGATCTTGATCCCGGTCTCAACGATGCCGAGTAAACGTTTGAAGATTCTAAAGATGGAGGTTCACTGGTTTCGTCCTGCCTTTGACTTATCAAAGGAGTGGCTCCAACTCCCTACCAATGTAGCGCCACCGAGAACGAGGCATGTCCTACACCTTTACCATGAAGCGCACTGATAAGACCGATAAGCTAAACCAGAAACCCGCATATAAAGCACCTCTTCTAGTGGACCCGTGACTTGAGAAATTTGGCCCGTAACACCCACTCACCGCCATTTTCATGCACGTCCTTGTGCATGACTGCTATTTTTCTTCGTAAGACAAGGGGCTCTTCTTAGGGAGGAATGAATCTTTCATACTTGATCTTGGTACTTGGAGGTCTTACCGCCAGCACACTATCTCTTCGGTTTTTGAAACGGTTATGCCTCCCATTGCGCCGTATCTTCAGTATGTAAACAAAGAGTTCACCCGTCTTTCTTCTTTCGCCTTCTTCTTATTTCCGGGGCGCATCATACTCTTCGACTATATGAGAGAGGAGGCCACGACCACGTTACGTACACGCTGGATCGCACCTGCTCTTACCACCTGTCATGGGGTTAGATTTGACCCGTGTGGCACTTGAGCAACCGAACTTGATCCCGGTCTCAATGATGCCGACTAAGCCTTGGAAAATTCTAAAGATGGAGGTTCACTTGTTTCTTCCTGCCTTGGACTCATTAGGGGAGTGACTCCAACTCCCTACCAATGTAGCGCCACCGAGAACGGGGCATGTCCTACACCTTTACCATGAAGCGCACTGATAAGACCGACAAGCTAAACCAGGAACCCGCATATAAAACACCTCTTCTGGTGGACCCACGACTTGAGAAATTTGGCTCGTAACAATAGGGTTGTGATTAACATGTATTAGAAATTTAGACTTTTATTAGTGGAGGGGTAAATCTGTAAATGTATGAAAAAGTTATTAATTTAAGTACAAATAAATAAAATGTGTTGGAAGTTGTTATTCACCGCCTTTAAGGGTGTGGTTATCATTTCTATATTAATGAAATATAAAGATTACATTGTGATGGTAGTTAGTAGCGACTCTTGCACACTCATGATATATTTTTTTCATAAAATTAATAAACTGATAATATGGCTACGATGGATATATCTGTGAATAACATTGACATCGTTGGGCTACAAGCCCGCCCGTTTGTAACTTACAATAAGTTTATTTTTACTGATAACGCAACATCCATGACAGAATGTGAATTTTATGGTATGGTTAAAAACTCACAAGATACGATGTCGATATAGTAGGTTAAATTGAAAGGCATTGTGTCTGATTATACAAGTGAGCACATGGAAAAGACAACCTGTATTTGTCTTTTAACAAGTTTTTGTATACTTGTTAAAAGACAGTGAATGGTATACTTGGACTTTTGTAGTGTCTCAATCATTATACAAGTCATCATATATATTCGTATTTACCAATTGATGCCCATCATTGAACATATACTAAAAAGAATTCAACCTTAGTCACTTAATCCAGTGTAGTTTACTTTAAATTATCTTAATCGCAGTTACAAGGATAAAATAATGACACAATATCATAATAATATCCAAAATATAAAAAGGCAACTATAAACAATGAAAAAGGGCACATTAAAAATCAAACCATGAAAAATAGACATTGCCCAACAAAAATAACGATAAGTAGTTATACTTTCAAATTTTGATTCAGTCACCAACACATTTTAGGTGTCAATCGAAAATAAACAAGTGAAATTTTGAGAAAATGTAAACCAAGCAGATAAATTGTCTAAGGTGGAGTTCGCTCGGCTTGCCGCTTTGAATTTTCATTTTGAAGACATTCCTTCAAAACTAGTACATTTGTCGTAATTTGGTCTAAAATTTCATGTTTACTTCTATATAAGATATATCTAATTAAAAAGTTTTGATAGCTATAACTTTTATAATTGTGACTAAAACATAAATACAGAACATAAAAGTAGAAGTTGATTTCATAAAAGAAAAGGTTTTAGTCAAGATACGACGATTTAATATATGTGTGACTTTATTGTTATCTAAACTCTTAATTTAATTTGATGTAGTGTTTGTTAAACTTTTGGTGTAAATTTGAAAATATAGAAACTTTTCAACTACCATAAAACACTCCATCAGCATAAATTAGAGATGTTTAACCAGCCTTTCATTAACACCGAAGTCAAAATACTATTAACAAACCTTCACTTTATTTGGTACCTTCATCTCGTATACAACACATATATTTGGAAAAAGTATCAAATTGTTAAAAAGGTGTGAGGATATTTTATAAAATGTCAAATTTTTACTTATGTTTTACAAAATGTCTTTGAGTTCGTATATGCTACATCCTATGTTGCACAGGGACGGATACGGGGACGGGTACGGGTACTTAGAAACGCCAATGTCTCAAAAATCAAGAAACGGGTACGACCAGAAACGTTTGTGTATTTTATATATTTTTATATATATTTGTTAGTAAATAAATAAGCATTTAGATCTAACATCAAATTGTAATCACCAAAATGTCATTAATCAAAGTAGAGGAAAAATATTCATCAACCATGAAATTGTCAATAAAAACCACAAAGTAAAGACTTATAACATCTTAACTATTCGGTATTCTCAGATACAAAGACGCTCTCAAGCTCGGGTTCGTCAAGTGATAGTTCGGCTAACTCTAAAAATCCACTATCTTCCATTGTGCCAAACTCATCTCCTCCGACATCCCACATCTTGGTCTTCTCCTCAGAATATTGATCGGTGTTCCTTGATAAAACACGTAGATTGTTATGAACAAAAACTAAGTCTTCAGCTCGTTTGGGAGTTAACTTATTCCTTCTAAGTGAGTTAACAAAAGTGTAGGTGCTCCAATTACGCTCGGAACAAATTGAAGAAGTAGGTTGATCAAGAACTTTAAAAGCTAACGATTGTAGCAAAGGAGTTTGTGCTCCAAAATTAGCCCACCACGTTTTTGCCTCCATAGTTCCCATCTTAGAGAGAGGTCCAATATCTGAAAAATGTCCCATTTTAAGAGAGAAACTAGCATACTCATTTAAAACTTTGTCATAATCATCATCATTTGGGTAAAGCCTTAGAAAACATTTCATCCTTTCTTGAGATATCTCTGCATCTCTGTGAGGAGCAACTCTAAGTTGATTCTCACTAAGCCAAGCATCACTATAATACCTATAATATGCAAATAAACAAATAAATATGAAATAAACACGGATCAAATAAATAAATATAATGGGTTAATCAAATCAAAATGTACCTTGGATTCAAAGAATGAGCTAGACAATGAAGTGGTGTTGAACTTTTTGTCCAACGAGCAACAAGAATCTCCAAAACAACTTCGTAGAAAAGAGAATAGTCGTCTAACGATTTATTTTCATTCTTATAAATTGAAAATTTTACCTTCTCAATCATAGAATCCCACATCTCGTATACCAAATGAAGAGATGGCCTATTGGTATCACAAGCTCGAATCATATCGTATACAGGTGCCGTAAAGTTGAGAATGTAGTTCACTTTGTCCCACCATAATTCGTTTAACACTTTGTGTCACACCCCGCTAAAGCGGAAACACGGAATGTGAAGAGCTGGAAGATCATTACACGGGTCATAAGAAAACATAACGGCATTCAAGTCATTTAAAATATTAAAAGAGTTAACAAGTTCAAGAAAACAACCAAGTCATAAGATTTAGTACACAAATACATAAGTTTAAAGTTCCAAAATAAAATTCCCAAAAGTAGTGAACAAGTCTTTTCCCGAAAAGGTTCTCACACGACCGCCTCGACCCGTCCATGCCATGCACTTCATACTTACACTAAATTTCCTGAAACATAAGATAAAGTGTCAACTACGAAAGTAGTGAGTGAGTTACAGTTTAAGTAGTTCGGCAAAAATATAAGTAAAGTATATAAAAGTAAAAGTTTCCAAAAGGAGGTTAGCGGAGAAAAGTCGCTTAAAATTTATATACTTTTAAAGTTCAAGTAACGGGCGAATGTGACAACCGTCTAAACTAAGGTCGAGAACGCTAGCTTATAACTTCTAAGTGTTTATTTTGATGCCCGATATGACTAATTTTATGTGCTATGTGGTTACGTAGACATAACTCTTAAGCTAAGCTCGTAGTAACTCACACAAAACTCTTAAACGAAAGTTACTCTATTTTTTAACCTTTAAGCGCGGATCGGGATCGGAATCAAAAATCAACTTCGGAATCAAATTATGTAAGTCCTAATACCAAGAAAACACCTAATGAACTTTCCTAAGTTCACAACGTATCATAACTAAGAACTTTCGGTTAACAAAAAGGTCCAACGAAGCAAAAACGTAAAAACGAAAAATCAGAAAAATACTGAAAGTTGGCCCGGTGCGCATCACCTGTTGCTTGGTGCGCAGCACCGGCTGCCAGAATTCAAAAACTTTACATTTTTAGTCCTTATCTCGTTTTTATAATGAATCCAACCAACCACAAACGATTTTTACACATTATTACTGAGTTTTTGGCAGAACATAGACCCCCTATACCATCATTTTCTTTTATTTTCTTTCTCATTTTTATAAAACACAAACACACACCAAAAACACACATTCACACCTACACTCCCTTTTTCTCTCCATTCTCTCTCAAAGAGCTCCTTCATTTCCAGAAAATACAGCCACATAAACCCATCTTTTCACCATCAAAAATCATTCAAACAAGCAAAGGAAGTAAGGGGATCAAAGCTATTTCGGTTTCATAACGTTTTCTACACTTTTGGAGCTCTAAATCCGCCTAGACCATCATCTAAACACTTTCATTCGGTAGAAACTCTTCCTTTTTACTTATATTACTATTATAACCAATTGCATGTTAGATCTAAGCTATAAAAACAAGTTTTGATGAAGTTTTATAACCATTTTTATACAAAAACGGGATTTTAATAAATGGTGGTTAAATCTTTGTTTTTGTGGTTAAAAGTTACTTATAAACTGATATAATGACGATTAATAAGGTTTATACCGATTGCATGTCAAGATCTATCACTAACATAAACGATTTGGCAAGAAAAACTCAAAAAGGGGAAGAACAGCAGGGCAGGTGCGCAGCACCTATGCCCAGGTGCGCAGCACCGGCCTGCTGTCCTTCCCGAAAATCGTCGTTTTGGCCGTTTGAAATTTGGTTACACATTCTGACTTTTAAGACTTGACATATGGGACTGAGTTTGGTAAAAATGAACACATTGGTGACTTGTATTGGACTTAATATGCTAAAAGAACATATTTAGAAACGTTATGTATGTATATGTGTTTTGTGAGCGGGAAAGTGTTTATATTTTGGACATAGAATTTGGGAGCGGAAGCGCTGCCCAAACTTTGTTAGAAAATAAAAGACACTTTAGCAAACAAAACATATTTAACATAATAACAATAACGCTAATTTTGGACTTTTGGACTAAAACAAAACGATAACCGTTTCGGACAATTCTTGGACGAATTGGACCTTGACACTTAAAGTTTAACTAAAAACTATCTATTATATCATTCAACAACATAATAACACTTGAACAAAACTTGGTATTATTAGGCTTTCGGTGATTCCCGACACGCGTTCCGACCGTTCCCGCTTACGATTATCTTCGCAAACAGTGAGTTACAAACATCTACTTTTAAATGCTTTTAAACATATTTTTGGGGTGAAATGCGAGTCTTAGGCTTAAACACCACTTTTAAGCTGAAACATACTTTGAATACTTTACGAAACGATTTGATACTTGAATACTTTTACGAAACGATTTGATACTTGAATACTTTTACGAAACGACTTGATAGTTGAATACTACTACGAAACGATTTGATACTTGAATACTTTTACGAAACGACTTGATAGTTGAATACTACTACGAAACGATTTGATACTTGAATACTTTTACGAAACGACTTGATAGTTGAATACTACTACGAAACGATTTGATAGTTGTATACTTTTACGAAACGACTTGATAGTTGAATACTATTACGAAACGATTTGATACTTGAAAACTGTTACGATACGCTTTATTACTTGAATACTAATTCGAAACTATATTTTGCCGGCATTGTTGATGATTTTGCCAACAATGCCGAGGAAACAAACAACTATTTTGCCAGCATCGTTGATGGTTTTGCCAACGATGTTGAGGATACAAACACTAAATTGCCAATGACTTGGCATCGATCGACATGTTGCGGACGTTGTACAACATGGTCGTGAGATGCTACGAAAATCCCATGCACTCCTACATAACTAGTTGCTATTAATCTCTGGGAGAGGACCGATAGGATTTATGGATAGCGCTATTAGGGTAGTTGCAAGACCCTCACCACAACGACAACAACAGATGGTGCATAATATTCGAGTGGGTAATTAATAGGCTTAGCAACGCAACGATACGATCATTGGGCAATACTTAGGATTGTCACATAGTCGCGCTATGTGGTCTACGCCTGCGAACACGAACCCGAACACGAATACTTATATTTTACGCATTGCTATGCGTCAACTATTTGAACACTATATTTTACGCATGGTTATGCGACAACTATTTGAACACTATATTTTACGCATGGTTATGCGTCAACTATTTGAATGCTATACTTTACGCCATTGTTATGTGCGTCGAAACTCTAATGCTTTACTTAAACTTTGTAGCTCACTAACTACGTCTCCCGTAGTTAACACTTGACTCGTATTTTCAGGTTACGATTAAGCTTGCTGATGACTTTACGCTTTGGGCTGATGACTTCAAGAATGGGAAAGGGTTCGGGTGGCTGGCTATGAACACTTAACTTGTATTTCGAATATGCAAACGATGCTTTAAACATTTGTAAACCTTTGAAGCTATGGTTCTTTTAATATAATTTGGTGTGGAATTATAAACTTGTGTATCGAATGCTATTGCTCTTCACATCCTGTATTCCGCTTTAGCGGGGTGTGACAGACTTGGTATCAGAGCGCAAGGTTATAGTGAATACCGATTTTTCAAAAATCAAACTATAACCAATTTCTAAAAACGAAAGATTTTATTTAACCAAAACGTGAAGGCATTGTTTAACTTGAATTATTCGTAGCCTGATCACCTATGAATAATTTGGACTAAGTTATGCCGGAACGGGATTGGTAAAACGTTAAACGAACTTCCCCGGGAATTCTTGAAGTCAGACCCACACAGACCTAGATGCTATACTTAAGATACTCTATGTGCTCAGCTTATTACTAACGCTAACATGAGCCGTATCTTCGAACTAACTCGTTATCGATCTAGACTTCGCCGAGAGGGAAAGAGTTAGCTACGTTCGACACTAAACGCTATATGCTTTAGACTGATACTAAGATAACATTAAGACTTAGTGGGAATTTGATCCCATTCACCTTTCTATGATGCGACGAAAGGACGAATACAATCGTGTCAGACAACGAGGTAGATACCCGACGCATACTCTTGAAAACTCACATTTCCCTACGAACCTGATATACGATAGTGATACGTTATCAAGGTATAGGAGCGTTGAATTAACATTATCGAAAGCCATTCATACAATCGTAAACTATTGCATTACAGTATAACGAATCGGATCGGGACTGGTTTATACTGTCCCATGCCGACTATTTCTCCCGTTCTTTAGGCGGAGACAACACATTCTCGACTATCGACACCGTATACGCCTTATCCCACTAATCCTTACGCGATACCCTTTTATGGCGACTGGGAAGTATTCCCACATAAGACACATGAGTGCAGTTACAACTCGACATGCTAAGTGATGCACCCAAGATATCCGATAACTAAGAATTGACAGTGGAGGACATGATGGGTTAATGCGAAAAGTTTACGGATCTCCAGAAATGATCCAGAAGCCAATGTATCATGACACTCGTATTCGAAAACCATCACTCGACATACTTCATACCAAATAAACGATACATAGGGCAGTCCGGACGACTCGATGCTAGTGGTGGAATTGCTACACGTAAGAGTTTTGAAAATCACTGTTATCGCTCGCTCGCCTTAGTACACCCAATATAGTAATCTTCGATCGACGCGAATTCTTAATCTAATCGCATGATATGCCCCTAGCATAAACATGTATGCCGCATGCCTTACTTTCCTTTAGTGACATCATAATCATGCGAAATAATGTACAATAACTGATTGTACTCGATTAAGGGGTTAGCATTTACGAAATCGCAAGGATATCGCAAACTTATCTAGGGAATCGTTGGTCAGTATGGATTCCTAGACTTGAATACGAATCTAAGGTAACTTCAAACCAAGGTAGGTTTTGGAAGTATATCCTAAAACGAAAGATCATCACGAAGATACGATCACATTCTTATGATTACGATGAACCACATAATAGTTATTGTCAAACATGTTGAAGTCATGTCTCTACAAGGAAATTATCTAACCACCTGCTCTACAATAAGACCTTACTCACGCAAGGCGACATGGAAAGGACAAGGTTAAACCTTATACCCGAAAAACACTTACGACCGAGGTTATGGCAAGTTGCTATTTAACCAAGAAGGTGCCCAAGGAAACCGATTAGTAGTAAGGGAGTACCTAAAGTATTTCCTGGTGACTTGCCCAAACTATGACTAGTCCACTAGTAAACTTAAACATTAACTCAATACTCAACACAACCCTTGCGGCCCGAGCATCATACGAGTTAGAGCCTTCGTGATAGGAACTGAGGAAGCGAGATACGACCCCCGAGTAGTTGCAGCTTTGATGCAGTAATAGAAATGGATTGGTTGACCATCCAAGATGCGAAGATATTTGCTTAGATAAGACGATTCGGAATTCCATTAGGAGATGGAAAGGAATTGATAGTTCAAGGAGATAGGTCGGGACAAACTTCGAGACTTATATCGGTGATGAAAATGCGCAAATACCTGAATAAGGGCTGCTTTGCACTATTAGTGAACGTAAAGGACAAACAAGCAAAAGCAGCAGACCTTAAGGATATACCGATAGTTAGAGACTATCCGGAGGTATTTCCCGAAGAACTACTAGAACTACCACCACTAGGGCAAGTAGAGTTTAGAAACGAAGAAATTATTGGAGCAGCACCAGTGGCAAGGACGCCATATCGACTAGCTCCGACTGAAATGCAGGAATTATCCAAACAAGTTTAGGAATTATTGGATAAAAGATTTATCCGCCCAAGCGTATCACCACGGGGAACGCCGGTCCTATTCGTTGAGAAGAAATATGGATAGTTCCGCATGTGTATTGATTACCGAGGATTGAATAAACTAACCGTCAAGAACCGATATCCTCTTCCACGTATCGATGACCTTTTCGATCAACTACAAGGCGCGACATACTTTTCAAAGATCGACTTAAGGTCTGGATATCAACAAGTCCTTGTATTCGTCGACGACATCTTAATCTACTCACGTACCAAAGAAGATCACGCGGAGCACTTAAAACTGTTATTGGAATTACTCAAGGAACAACAACTCTACGCAAAGTTTCTAAAATGCAAATTCTGGCTGCGTGAAATAAAATTTCTCGGTCACGTAGTTAATGGATCCGGAATCCACGTTGAACCATCAAAAATCGAGGCAATAAAGAATTGGGAAGCTCTCAAAAGTCCGACAGAAATCCGCCAATTTTAGGATTGGCTGGGTATTATCGGCGATTCATCCAGGATTTCTCTAAGATAGCTAAACCCCTAACAAAGTTAACCCAAAAGAACGAGAAGTTCAACTGGGGAGATGCTCAAGAACAAGCCTTCAATATCCTGAAAACGAAACTGTGCAACGCTCCGATCTTAACTCTTCCTGAGGGAAACGAAGACTTCGTAGTCTATTGTGACGCATCTAACCTAGGATTAGGTTGTGTATTGATGCAACGAAACAAGGTCATAGCTTACGCATCGCGACAACTTAAGAAACATGAGGTCAATTACGCCACTCACGACTTAGAACTAGGAGCGATAGTTTTTGCCCTAAAAATCTGGAGACATTACCTCTACGGAACCAAATGCACGGTATTCACGGACCATAGGAGTCGGCAACATATACTAGATCAGAAGCTACTCAACATGAGGCAAAGGAGATGGTTGGAATCCTTAGCGACTACGACTGCGATATTAGGTATCACCCTGGCAAAGCAAACGTCGCAGCAGATGCGTCGAGTAGGAAAGAAGGGAAACAGACGGCACGAGTGCGTGCATTAGGAATTTACCTTAAACCCGACTCGAGAACGCATATAGCAAATGCTCAACATGAGGCTTTGAAAGCAGATAACATAAATGTCGAAACTTTGCACAACCACGACAAGGATTTTGTAAGGAAGAGCGACGATGTCTATTATTTTAAGGATCGAGCTTGTGTTCCTACGACTAACGAATTGAGAAAGACCATTATGGATGAAGCTCACCGAACACGATATTCCATTCATCCCGGGAAAAGCAAGATGTATAAGGACCTCAAGGAACATTATTGGTGGCCTGGAACGAAAAGAGACGTTGCCTTATACGTAGAGAAATGCCTCACTTGTGCGAAAGTGAAGGCTGAATACCAAAAGCCATCCGGATTACTACAACAACCTGAAATTCCCGAGTGGAAATGGGAACAAATCACAATGGACTTCGTCACAAAATTACCTCGAATCTCAAAGGGTAACGACATGATCTGGGTTATAGTAGATCTGCTAACGAAGTCAGCACACTTTATTCTCATCAAGGAAAGTTTAACGTGGAAAAAAAAAAACTTGTCCAAATATACATCAACGAGGTAGTGACTCGCCACGGGATACCCACGTCAATTAACTCGGACAGAGACACTCGCTTCACTTCCAGATTCTGGAAGGCATTCCGAGAATCTTCTTGCACTCGATTATATTAAACACGGCTTACTATCCACGGACCGATGGTCAAAGCGAACTTACAATACAAATCTTAGGTGAAATGCTAAAAGCATGTGTTATTGACTTCGGAGGAAGTCAGGATAATCATATACCACTAACAGGATTCTCCTATAGCAATGGTACCGCGCTAGTATCAAGTGTGCCTTTTAAGCTCTTTACGAAAGGAAATGCGAATCTCCACTGTGTGGTTGGAACCAGGAGATCGACAACTACCTAGCACGGATGTAGTGCAAGAAACGATTGATAAATCACAACGATAAAGGAACGACTAAGACTACTAGAAGTCGTCAAACGATTTGCACTGATGTGCGCAGAAAAGATTTAGAATTTCAAGTCGGCAACAAAGTACTTCTTAAGGTGTCACCTTGGAAAGGTGAAATACGCCGCGGAAAACACTAGAAAACTTAGCCCCAGATACGTAGGACCATTTGAGGTACTCGAAAGAGTAGGTCCAGTTGCGTGTCGTTGGGAACTACCACAAGAGCATGATAACACGCATAACACTTTTCATGTGCCGATACTGAAAAAGTACTCCTCGAACGAAACACTTATCACACCTTTAGAAGAAGTACAACTAGACGAAAAGCTCCAATTTATCGAGGAACCGATTGAAATCATAGATCGCGAAACTAAGAAACTGAGGCATAGTAAAATCCCCATAGTGAGGGTACGTTGGAACGCAAAGCGAGGCCCCGAATATACCTGGGAACGAGAGGATCAGATGATGCTTAAGTATCCTCATCTCTTCACTTCTCCCACAACGAATACCACAAGTTGAAATTTTGGGACGAAATTCTTTCAACGTGGGGAGAATGTGACAACCGTCTAAACTAAGGTCGAGAACGCTAGCTTATAACTTCTAAGTGTTTATTTTGATGCCCGATATGACTAATTTTATGTGCTATGTGGTTACGTAGACATAACTCTTAAGCTAAGCTCGTAGTAACTCACACAAAACTCTTAAACGAAAGTTACTCTATTTTTTAACCTTTAAGCGCGGATCGGGATCGGAATCAAAAATCAACTTCGGAATCAAATTATGTAAGTCCTAATACCAAGAAAACACCTAGTGAACTTTCCTAAGTTCACAACGTATCATAACTAAGAACTTTCGGTTAACAAAAAGGTCCAACGAAGCAAAAACGTAAAAACGAAAAATCAGAAAAATACTGATAGTTGGCCCGGTGCGCAGCACCTGTTGCTTGGTGCGCAGCACCGGCTGCCAGAATTCAAAAACTTTACATTTTTAGTCCTTATCTCGTTTTTATAATGAATCCAACCAACCACAAACGATTTTTACACATTATTACTGAGTTTTTGGCAGAACATAGACCCCCTATACCATCATTTTCTTTTATTTTCTTTCTCATTTTTATAAAACACAAACACACACCAAAAACCCACATTCACACCTACACTCCCTTTTTCTCTCCATTCTCTCTCAAAGAGCTCCTTCATTTCCAGAAAATACAGCCATATAAACCCATCTTTTCACCATCAAAAATCATTCAAACAAGCAAAGGAAGCAAGGGGATCAAAGCTATTTCGGTTTCATAACGTTTTCTACACTTTTGGAGCTCTAAATCCGCCTAGACCATCATCTAAACACTTTCATTCGGTAGAAACTCTTCCTTTTTACTTATATTACTATTATAACCAATTGCATGTTAGATCTAAGCTATAAAAACAAGTTTTGATGAAGTTTTATAACCATTTTTATACAAAAACGGGATTTTAATAAATGGTGGTTAAATCTTTGTTTTTGTGGTTAAAAGTTACTTATAAACTGATATAATGACGATTGATAAGGTTTATACCGATTGCATGTCAAGATCTATCACTAACATAAACGATTTTGCAAGAAAAACTCAAAAAGGGGAAGAACAGCAGGGCAGGTGCGCAGCACCTATGCCCAGGTGCGCAGCACCGGCCTGCTGTCCTTCCCGAAAATCGTCGTTTTGGCCGTTTGAAATTTGGTTACACATTCTGACTTTTAAGGCTTGACATATGGGACTGAGTTTGGTAAAAATGAACACATTGGTGACTTGTATTGGACTTAATATGCTAAAAGAACATATTTAGAAACGTTATGTATGTATATGTGTTTTGTGAGCGGGAAAGTGTTTATATTTTGGACATAGAATTTGGGCGCGGAAGCGCTGCCCAAACTTTGTTAGAAAATAAAAGACACTTTAGCAAACAAAACATATTTAACATAATAACAATAACGCTAATTTTGGACTTTTGGACTAAAACAAAACGATAACCGTTTCGGACAATTCTTGGACGAATTGGACCTTGACACTTAAAGTTTAACTAAAAACTATCTATTATATCATTCTACAACATAATAACACTTGAACAAAACTTGGTATTATTAGGCTTTCGGTGATTCCCGACACGCGTTCCGACCGTTCCCGCTTACGATTATCTTCGCAAACAGTGAGTTACAAACCCCTACTTTTAAATGCTTTTAAACATATTTTTGGGGTGAAATGCGAGTGTTAGGCTTAAACACCACTTTTAAGCTGAAACATACTTTGAATACTTTACGAAACGATTTGATACTTGAATACTTTTACGAAACGATTTGATACTTGAATACTTTTACGAAACGACTTGATAGTTGAATACTACTACGAAACGATTTGATACTTGAATACTTTTACGAAACGACTTGATAGTTGAATACTACTACGAAACGATTTGATAGTTGAATACTTTTACGAAACGACTTGATAGTTGAATACTATTACGAAACGATTTGATACTTGAAAACTGTTACGATACGCTTTATTACTTGAATACTAATTCGAAACTATATTTTGCCGGCATTGTTGATGATTTTGCCAACAATGCCGAGGAAACAAACAACTATTTTGCCAGCATCGTTGATGGTTTTGCCAACGATGTTGAGGATACAAACACTAAATTGCCAATGACTTGGCATCGATCGACATGTTGCGGACGTTGTACAACATGGTCGTGAGATGCTACGAAAATCCCATGCACTCCTACATAACTAGTTGCTATTAATCTCTGGGAGAGGACAGATAGGATTTATGGATAGCGCTATTAGGGTAGTTGCAAGACCCTTACCACAACGACAACAACAGATGGTGCATAATATTCTAGTGGGTAATTAATAGGCTTAGCAACGCAACGATACGATCATTGGGCAATACTTAGGATTGTCACATAGTCGTGCTATGTGGTCAACGCCTGCGAACACGAACCCGAACACGAATACTTATATTTTACGCATTGCTATGCGTCAACTATTTGAACACTATATTTTACGCATGGTTATGCGACAACTATTTGAACACTATATTTTACGCATGGTTATGCGTCAACTATTTGAATGCTATACTTTACGCCATTGTTATGTGCATCGAAACTCTAATGCTTTACTTAAACTTTGTAGCTCACTAACTACGTCTCCCGTAGTTAACACTTGACTCGTATTTTCAGGTTACGATTAAGCTTGCTGATGACTTTACGCTTTGGGCTGATGACTTCAAGAATGGGAAAGGGTTCGGGTGGCTGGCTATGAACACTTAACTTGTATTTCGAATATGCAAACGATGCTTTAAACATTTGTAAACCTTTGAAGCTATGTTTCTTTTAATATAATTTGGTGTGGAATTATAAACTTGTGTATCGAATGCTATTGCTCTTCACACCCTGTATTCCGCTTTAGCGGGGTGTGACAGCGAATCGGTGCCCTAAGTTCGTAAAGACTAAGTAGAGTCAAATTTAGTCAAATTGTAGTTGCGGAATCAATCGCTAAAAAGTTCGTAAATTTATGCGTATAAGTAACTAATTAGATTTCTTGTATCAACCTCTTGGCATCTATAACTTAAGTGTTCACACTAATCCGATTGTTCAACCGTGAGGCCCCTCTTCCCGCCTATCCTACGGGAAGTTGTTCAAGTTCTTAGTAATATGTACTTAGACTGCCATCTAAGCAAGGAACGGTTCTTTCCTAAGTATCGATACCCATAATTACTAAACGGCTCTGTAGATAATAGTGTGTAAAGTTCTAGAAAAGTAGTCGGGCACTAAGTAGTTTTGTTTTAAAAGAGATAGTTGTTCCGTCACTTAAGATCATGTTATAGTTCCATCAAGGGTCGGTCCGTATACAAGCATCAATAATTAGTTTAGCCAAAAGGGGGCAAGCCGGTAAGTTCAGGTAGAGTAAAAGTGTTTTACGCATAAGAGTTCAAAGAGTTTGTCCAAAATAGTTCAATAAGTTCCAAAGTCAAAATAGTTCAATAAGTTCCAAAAGTCAAAATAGCTCAATATTTGTAATAAGTCAAAGTTCACAAAGTTTCAATTTGGTTCATATAGTTTTCAAATATAATTAATCTTATGTTTCCCCCAAAAATTCATGCAAAAAAACATATAAAAATAAGGGGTTGTAACTCACGGATTGCAAAGAATAAGATACGGAAACTCGGTCGAAAATGGAAGCCGGGAATCACGGATTGCCTAATAATACCAAGATAGTTTAATTAGTCATTATATTATTATGTTCTTTATATAATAATATAGATAAAATGTTATTAAACTTTAAGTGTCAAGGTTAAGTATTGTTAAAATAGTCCGAAAAGGTAATTGTCACGTTTTTGTCTAAAAGTCCGATTTAACGTTTTTGATTATTATGTCTTAGGTGCATTTGCTCGCTGAAGTGGTTTACATTTTTCTAAGGAAATTTGGGCAGCGCTTCCGCGCCCAAATTTCATATCCAAAAATGTACCTACCAATTCCGCTCACAAATCACCCTAAACACGATAACATACATAATATAGTCCATTTTAGTCCGATTTAGTCCATACAAGTCTCAAGTGTTATTACTTTTACATAATCAGTCCCAAAGTGTCATAAGTCAAAAAGTCAGCGGTCACAAATGGTCCAAACATGCTAAAAACGACAAAAACGACAAGTTTTGGAAAAATCAGCAGCTCTGTGCGCCGCTGTGAGCACCTCAACGGCGCACAGAAGCTGAAACTGTCACCCGCTGCGTCGTTGTGTGCCTTAGGACGGCGCACACGACGCGGATTTTCGAGTTTTCGTTGCAAAACGTATTTTAAGCCTTAGATTTCGACATGCAATAGGTTTAAACTTATTAAAACATCATTTTAACAGTTTATAAAGCATTTTTAGTTACAAAATCGTGGATCTAAAGGTTATTTTGTTTAAAAACGTTTTTGACCATAAAAAGTCATAGATTTGCTTAAAAACTTATTTCTAACCGTTAGATCTTACATGCAAGTGTTTATTTGTATAAAAATAGTAAAAAGACAGAAATCTACCGGAGGAAAAGCTCGGATGATGAGTTTTGATCGGATTTACGCTTCAAAAATCTTTACAAGATTAGTCCTTTTTCGAAATAAATGGCACCCCTTGCTTCTCTTGATGTTTGGAACGATTTGTATGGTTAGAAAATGGGTTTTGATGGCTGAAGTTACTGGAAAATGAAGAACTCTTGAGAGTTTTTAGAGAGAAAGTTGAGAGAAAGTGTGATTGTGTGTGTTTTTGTTTAATGAAAATGAAAAATGAAAAGGAAAAGTAAAGGAGTGGTAATGTGTGTATTGGGACAGTAAAAATCAGTAATTATGGACTGGAAATCGAGTGTCATTGGTTGAGAAAACGGTGGAATCGAGACATGCAAGAATTTCAAAATTCTTACAATTTTCGTCCTGCAGGACGGCGCACAAGGCATGTGTGCGCCGTCCAGGACCATTTTTGTAACAAAATTTGTATTTTGGCTGTTTTTGTATAAGTGTTTCGTTGGACCTTTTCGTTAACTAAAGTTTTAAAGTATGTTACATTATGAACTTAGGACAGTTCATCAGGAGTTTTCTTGGTATTAGGACTTATTTATTTTGATTCCGGTTGTGATTCCGACGTTGTCGCTGTTCCGATTAATGAAAAGTTAAAGACTAGTTAGATCGAAAGAGACATAGATTATAAAATGCACCTGGAAATTAGACGGTTGTCACATTCTCCCCGGGTTGAAAGAAATTTCGTCCCGAAATTTAGTTCGTCCCATCATGGAGAAGTGTTCTCGAATAGATGTGGGTATTTCTGACGGAATTGGTCTTCACGCTCCCATGTGAATTCGTGACCACGTCGGGAATTCCACCGAACCTTGATTATCGGAATACGGCTTTGCCTGAGCTGTTTGACCTCGCGGTCAACAACTTCGAGCGGTTCTTCGATGAAGTTTAGCTTGTTGTCGATTCTGACCTCGTCAAGAGGGATGACGATGGTCTCATCTAACAGACACTTTTTCAAGTGTGAGACATGGAATACGTTATGAACGTTCGCGAGAGCCTGGGGAAGTTGGAGACGATAAGCAACGGGACCGATACGCTCAATGACTTCAAATGGACCGGTGTACCTTGGACTCAGTTTACCGCGCTTCCCGAAACGGACTACCCCTTTCCATGGCGATACCTTGAGGAGCACTCTGTCGCCAACTTGGAACTCGAGGGGTTTCCTTCGGTTGTCAGCGTAGCTCTTCTGTCGGGTACGGGATGTCTTCAGCCTTTCACGGATGGTGGTGATCTTGTCAATGGTCTCCTGGACGATATCGAGTCTCGTAAGTTGTCGATCGCCCGCTTCGAGCCAACAAAGCGGTGACCGACACTTACGTCCATAGAGAGCCTCGAATGGTGCGCACTTGATGCTGGCACGGTAGCTGTTGTTATAGGAGAACTCGACCAAGGGAAGGTGAGCGTCCCAACTTCCTCCGAAGTCGACTACACATGCTCTCAGCATATCCTCAAGTGTTTGGATCGTCCTTTCGCTCTGGCCGTCGGTCTGAGGGTGGTATGCGGTGCTAAGATCTAGTCGCGTACCTAAAGACTTCTGAAGGACATTCCAAAAGCGGGAAGTGAATCGACTATCCCTATCGGAGATGATGGAGAGGGGTATTCCATGACGAGAGACGATCTCGTTGATGTAGACTTGAGCGAATTTCTCCATCGAGTGATTTTCTCGGACAGGCAGGAAATGAGCGGATTTTGTCAAACGGTCCACGATTACCCAAATCGTGTCGTTACCCTTAGCTGTACGGGGCAACTTGGTGACGAAGTCCATGGAAATTTGCTCCCACTTCCACATGGGAATTTCCGGTTGCTGAAGTAAACCTGAGGGCTTTTGATATTCCGCCTTGACCTTGGAGCAAGTAAGGCACTTGGCTACATACAAGGCGATATCCTTCTTCATGCCCGGCCACCAGTAGTACTCTCGGAGGTCCTTGTACAACTTGTCGGATCCCGGATGGATAGAGTATCTTGATCGGTGGCCCTCGTCCAAGATGAGTTTGCGAAGATCCTAAGATTTTGGAATCCATGCTCGACCCTTGAAGTAGTAGATTCCGTCGGACTTGCGTTCGAATTCTTTTTCATGGTTATGCAGCGTCTCGACCTTAATGTTCTCGGGTTTCAATGCTTCTTGCTGCGCGTTTGCAATTTGCGTTCGAAGGCTCGTCTGAACTTGAATACCCAATGCTCGAACTCAAGATGGCCTTACCGTTTCCTTTCGACTCAGGGCATCTGCTACTACGTTTTCTTTCCCCGGGTGGTATTTGATCTCGCAATCGTA
>CAJVGC010000589.1:21776450-21795400 GCA_910822075.1 Senecio squalidus
ATCTTGTTTCGGATTGTTGAGGGATTACCTGTGGTGGTGCTGGCTGCAGGGATGCCAATAGTTGAGCCAGGAGGTGATTAGATGAGGTTGGTGCGTAGACTAATGCTTCTCATTGGCTATTCTGAAATGTCCTTCTCTGCGTTCCGATGCTTGGGTCCTCTCCCGTTCCTTGAGTGCCGGGTTGGGATCCCGCCGAGGCAGGCTGCCTAGGGGCTTCAAAGCCATGAAGTTCTGGGACAGCCTGCCTAGAGGCTTCAGCGGCTTCTTCGTGCAGTGTTGAGGTACGGGACATGGGGATCTGAAAACTTGACACGTTTGGCGTTGGTATGGCAGATGCACTAGCTCCGGACACCCTTGTAGAATACAAAGGTCCAGTGGTTGTTGATCGATACAGACGGGCAGGACCTGAATCCCCTAGTGTCCAATCCTCCAAGGCGGAAAATCCGTGCCTGCCTGTCCTCCCCATAGGACCTCTCTCAAACACCATGTCTGTCTCCATGTCTGGTATGAATTGACTGGATGGAATAGGCAATGAAACATATGCAACGAGGGACGAAACAGTCGTTGGTATCAGGGTGGTACTCCCTTCAGCTTGGGATGTGGTCACAGCAGTCACTGGGGAAGGGGTTACAGTAGTCATTGGGGGTAGGGCTATAGCAGTCACTGGGGGTGGTGTTGTAGTAGTTACTTCTGGGACTGAGGAAATTATTGGTGAAGAGTTCATGTCTTCCATGATGAAAAAAAGAAACGAATTAAAGAAAAAACTTGTGAAAATCTGGAAATGAAGATGAAACACCGTTGCTAAAAAACGTGTCCCACGGATGGCGCCAATGTTCGAGCAAGAATCGACAGGCTCAGTAACTTGGGTTAGATTGATCACTCTCTTGGCCTCCTGCTCAAGCAGTGCAAACCTAACAGACTCTTGGCGAGTCTAAGGTGGACAAGAGATTGATCGGAAAGGCTTGACGGAATATGGTTAAGTATTCCGGTCAGTGAGTATGTGAGGAAGATGATGAAGCTGCCTCTCAAACCTGAAGTGTTGGGTATTTATACCCAACATTGCCAGGTACCAACAACAGTCATGATGATCATTTATTGTTCATCAATAGGATTCCAACGGGTATAAGTGAAAAGGTAACGCTCCTGCAATGATATAATCTCATCAATGCCTTTGACGGTTACATCCAAGCATTAGGCTTGGATGTCCGACTGGCAGAATGTCAGGAGCATGATACCTTGAGATGAACTCCAAAGCATCAGTGTTGGTCTAGAGTAATGCAGACATATGTACACAAGTCCTTAGACATGTCAGAGCATGAGTGTCGGACTGACCACGAGCGTCGGATGCCGGGGCAGATCTCCGGGCACGGGGCCAGCTAGGTGCCGGGGCACAACTCCCGGACACGGACACGGGGTGGAGCTAGGTGCCGGGGCACAACTCCCGGACACGGGGCGGCTAGGTGTCGGGGTCACGACTCCCGGACACGGGGCGCCTAGGTGCCGGGGCAAGACTCCTGGACACGGGGCGGAGCTAGGTGCCGGGGCACAACTCCCGGACACGGGGAGGCTAGGTGCCGGGGCCACGACTCCCGGACACGGGGCCGGAGCCCAGGTGTCGGGGCCACGACTCCCGGACACGGGGCGCCTAGGTGCCGGGGCCACAATTCCCGGACACGGGGCCGGAGCCCAGGTGTCGGGGCCACGACTCCCGGACACGGGGCCTTACTCCCGGTGTCGGGGCTTCTGGGTGTCGGGGCTCACGTTCCGGGTTCTGGTCCTTTTGTCAGATTGAGATTCAGTGGGCCGAACCCAAGTGTTAGGTTTGATAGGCTATAAGTATAAGCCATCACCTACTAACACTATCAATGTTAGTTAATAAAATTCCAATTGTATAAATTTAATAAAAGGTAAGAAATAATAGTTAAGGCTTTAAGCATATAGACTAGCATGTATTTAATTACCACAATAACAATAACTAGAATATTTCAATAATTGTTAGTGATTTTCTTTCATATAATAAAACTATTTTTATGTTTTGTTAAAAACTATATTGATATATTGATTAAGGAATTTATGATTTGAAACTAAATATCTTATATGAGTCCATACCAGAGTTATCGAGATTTACTTTTAAAGAAAATGGGACAAATGTTTGAGTGAAATTCATAAACAAATTTGATTACAAACTCTATAAAAATCAGTAAAGCTTGATAGAGTATGGAAAGTTGAAATATGTTCAACTTGAAAATGATACTTGAGTTTTTTTTGTTTCTTTTTAACTTTTTATAATAATAATATAATTTACATACAATTTTGATTAATAAGTTTGTAGATTTTGGTTTAATTGTGAAAAGATCATTTCTTGTGTATTAGTGTTTCTTAATTATTTTTTACACTCTTTTTCTTGCAGGGAATTGATGTCTCTCAAAAATTGCAAGGTTGTAGTAACTCATGTTTCTATAAATTGAGAAAAACTTTCAACATGATTGTTTGTGGGTAGCTTGACAAAATGTTATATGTCTTTCAATGTCAAGTTGATGATTTTCCTTTTAAAGTTATTGATCTAACTGTAAAGGTTCATATATTCACTATGTTTTGTAAATGTCAACGTGGATGTGCACTCGCAACTTATAAGCAGAAACTAAAACAATTCAAGTTGAAAACAAGTTTTTTGTTCTTTCTAAAAGACTCACACAAGTTCGATGGATTGACCCAAACACCTTTTATCCCTTATTATATACAATTTATTTTTCAAATAATTAATTTCTATAACCCGTTTGACGAGCTTACTAATATATATTCTTAAAAATTATGTGGGTGCAGGTTGCTCATAGACTTCAATGAAGAAATTATTCATTAATATTCTCATTTAGTTGTGCGGAAGTTGTTGAGGTATGATCAATGCGAGACGTTAACACGGGCTTTAACATTAATATTTATTTTTTTACTACAACTTTAAATTTTTCCAAGTTAACGGTTACACTTTTATAGTGTGGTTTGGTGTAAATTAACAAGTTGTAGGATTAATACTTTATATTGGTGGACATGGCATTTCTCAACTTTTATGAATTAGAACTCCAAAAAAATAGCTGGTGTGCTTCGACTTTTATAAATTGGAATTCTTAAAAGTAGATGATGGGTGGTAAACACATTCAAACTATGAAAAAATTAGTTTTGACATATTAAAACACTATATAAGTTCATTTTCACAATTCAATATTTTTGTTAGCAAGACATTGCGCAATTCAAAATAAACTCTGAAAGCAATAACACCAATTCACAAAGCTGCAACACTACCTCAAGAAACAAACCTCAAAGCAACAATATTTAAAACAACAATATTTAAAACAACATGAACAATGTTCCCTTGATTATTACACATATGTACGTAACTTATTTTCTGAAGAACATCTCTATGTCGCTTTGTCAAGAGACATATCACGTGGAAATAAAATGTATTAGTGAAGTTGTGAAAGATTCTGAACGGGACAAGTTATACTCCTCACATGTTTCTATCTAAAAGTTTACATAATGAATAAATTACATGTGTTTCAAAGTTTAATGTTATTCTTTTGAATGGATTTTGTATTTTCAGTTTTCACATAATGATTGTAGTTTTAATTCTTTGTCATGTTTTTTTATTTTTATCATTCTACATATTTAGTCTCCGAAGTCATATTCCTTAATGTAATTTTGTAAAATATATTTTTTTATCCACCCTTGCATCGCGCGGGTAACATACTAGTATATATATATATATATATATATATATATATATATATATATATATATATATATATATATATATATATATATATAGAACTTCGAACAATTCGGAGTCGGAAGATGACGAATCCATAACATCGTGATCAGTTGACGAATTCGAACTCATTTTTTGTTGTATATAGTTTTTAGAAAAAGATTGAGATAGAATGAGATTGAGAAATGATGTGATTTTTTGGTTAAGTTGTGGGGATATTTATAGGTGAAATTATGGTTTAAAAAAAAAAAAAAAATTTAAAATATGAAAACCAACGGTTATATAACCGTTGGTGTGTTTGTTTAATTTTTTTTTTTTGTTTAAATAATTCGACCGTTTGGTTTAAAAAAAAAAAAAATCAAAACGAGCCGTTTTCACCATAACGGTGGCTCACAACGACCCCGAGAACGAGCCATGGCGGAGTGATAACGACGGCAACCGTTGTTAGGGGTCTCACCACGAGCCCACAACAACGTCACTCCGGATGCTCTTAGTGGATTAATAATACCACTTTTTTTTCAAACTAAGCAATTTTGGGTGTGTGGATTCGTAATCCACAATATTTGGTTTATGCAAATTTTCATATTTTATCGATTAGAAATTATTTTAATTCTTCAATAGACAATTAATTTTTGTTTTTAGTTTTCAATCGTATTTTTTCTTGACTCCTCAAGTTACTTGAGGTTTTCCTTTAAGAGTTATTAAAACTCTTTTCCAGTAATTTCGGTTTTATCTGTAGTTATCCTACAAAACAATTCAATTGTTTTTCTGTTATTTCATATCAAGTTAAACATTTTGATACGTTTGTTATTAGTTGTTTTAAACAATTTTCTACGACTATTTTTTCCGTCTCAACCATTCTCAAATTAGTTGTTTTGTCACAAAACAATTTTCCTTTAAATACTTTGGTCACCGCATGTATAGTCAACCAAAGTTCATATATCAAATTCTTGAAGTTTGATTTTCTTGATTAAACCATACATCAGTCAAAGCTTCGGTTTGAAGATTAGTAGTATTTTTTCGTTGACAAATCAAAAGTTTTCTTTTCGGAACATCCAATTGAACGTTTCTTTATTAGTGAGTTATTATTCCATTTTATTATTTGTTGTCCCAAGTTAGGTTGTCTTCAACAAATTTTATATATCGTTCGACTTGAAGTTATTAACGGTATTTTTTCAAAAAGTTGAGTTGTTTGTTTTTATTAGATTTTTGATAGTCTTTTACCATCATGACTTCATTGAAGTATGCTTTTTCGATACTAGATCAAGATACAAGTTTTTCTTTATGGCAAATTAAGAGGCAAGATATGATCGCTTATGTGGATCTTGAGGATGATTTGCTAGATGGGGAGATTTTCACGAAGAGAGTTTGTTATCATAATAATTTGGCAGATATGAGTACAACGTCATTTCACACAAATGAGTTTGAGCTTTGTTCAAGTTTGGTTGGTATGCCAATCTAATTTCATTGGATTGTTGTCACACGATATTTTACGATGAGGAGTTCATGAATCTTTATGATTTTATTATTCACTAAAATTTGTGAATTTGTTTCAAAGTGGAGATAGTTGAAATTATGATCTAAATTCATAATATCTAATTTCAACATTTAGTTGTTTCCTGATACAACTCAAATTTATTTCTTAATTACAACTTTAAGTTGTTTTCTAATACAATTCAAAGTTGTTTCCTAGTTACAACATTAAATTGTTTCCTAATACAACTCTAAGTTGTTTATTACCTATGTTTGTACCTATATATAGATGTTATAGGTTACTATATTATAAATCATCTCCTTTAAAATCTTAATCTCTTAAAATTTAAGTAATTAAAATTATTAATCTATCATTTCCAAATTAAACACACGGTCCTCAATTCCTAAATCTTATCTTAACTATATTATAAAGAATCTCCACATACTCTTAATCTCTTAAAATTTAAGTAATTGAAATTACTTATTTACCCTTATTCAATTCAGACACATAGAAATTATAATTAAGTTAAATTAATTATTTACCCTTTCCTCATTAAATTCGATATCTTTATGATTTATTTCATAATAATGCATTTAAGGATTTTTGAATTTTGTGCTTTAAATAAGTTAACTTTTAGAGAAATTTATTTAAAATATTAATTTTCATAAAAAAAAAAGTTAATATTTGAATCCATAATTAATTTTTGGTATTTGATTTTTTTTCACACTATATGAACAAGTCAGATTGGACGGAGTTAACACTAAGAAGTAAGAATAAAGATTGTTTTAACATTTTAAATTTCTAGATAATTGTATTAAAATCCGAACAACTATTAATAATATTCTTGCCACATTATTTCGAAGATCAATTTTTTGTAATTTGTAGTATTTGCCAAATTTGTTATAATTATTTTACTAGAAATTGTTATGATGGTTATTTATGTTGCTTTTGTATACATATTATGTTTAAATGTTTGTTAAGAGATTTTAAACAAGTTTTCGGGTTTTTTAAGTTTTAATTCTTTAATAAATATTAGTGTTGATTATACAGTTTAGTTGATAATCATCTGTGATGATTATATAGTTTTTTGTGAAAAATTTAAAAAATAGATATACAATACAAATAAAATACATAATAAAATGATAACAATATGTGTATTTTTTATTTATGTTGTATAGTAAAGTATTTATAAATATTTAACATTTATGTCTCAAACTATCAAGAAACTTATACTATAAGACGGATTTTGTATTATACTTGATGCATATTAAAAAAAATGCATAGATTATAAGACATCTCAATAATCTTTATAAAGCCTATAACAATTCAAAACCATCTTAAATAAACATTTGAGATAGTGAACATAAAACGTGAACACTTGAATACAAGGATGGTAAAATGGTCATTTGATATAACTAACTGAAATAAGTTAATCCTAGTGGACTAAAAGAATAAGAAAGAGTGTGTGGTGTACTTTCAAAATCAAGAGGATTAAACATGTCCTATTTGTCAAATCGTAAGAAACATATTTCTAATTATCTATACTATATTATAAATCATTTCTTTTAAACTTTTAATCTCTTAAAATTTAAGTAATTAAAATTACTAATCTATCCTTTCCAAATTAAACACACGCTCCTCAATTCCTAAATTTTATCTTAACTATATTATAAAGAATCTCCTCATAGTCTTAATCCCTTAAAATTTAAATAATTAAAATTACTTATTTACCTTTATTCAATTCAAACACATAGAAATTATAATTAAGTTAAATTATTTATTTACCCTTTCCTCAATAAATTCGATATCTTTATGATTTATTTCATAATAAATGCATTTAAAGTTTTTTTGAATTCTATGTTTTAAGTAAGTTAACTTTTAGAGAAATAAATTTAAAATATTAATGTTCATTAAAAAAAAAAAAGTTAATATTTGAATCCATAATGAATTTTTGGTATCTGATTTTTTTTTTCCACACTATTTGAATAAGTCAGATTGGACGGGGTTAACACTAAGAAGTAAGAAGAGAGATTGTTTTAACATTTTAAATTTCCAGATAATTGTATTAAAATCCGAACAACTACTAATAATATTCTTGCCACGTTATTTCAAAGATAAATTGTTTGTAATTTGTAGTATTTGCAAGATTTGTTATATTTATTTTGCTAGAAATTGTTATGATGGTTTTTATGTTGTTTTTGTAGACAAATTATGTTGAATAATAAAAAGATATTGTGTAATTAATATAAAACAGAAGAGCAAAAAGTGGGATATATATTATCGTACTACAATTTTTCGTCGCTGCTGGATCGCGCAGGTTATATATTAGTAGGTTATAGGTTTATTTGCACTTTTTTCTACAATTTGTAACCCTCCTCATATTTTCTATTAATAATATCATCGTTTAATATTGTCCGTAGTTTTTTCCCATTAGGATTTTTTTCACATTAAACCTTTTGTGTTCGTTATCATCTTTTCGATTTATTATTCTTATTATCTGGTTGTTGATTTTTTAACATATCTTTTTCTGTTTAATCTAGAGTCAAGTTATATGTTGAATAATAAAAAGATATTGTGTAATTAATAAAAAACAGAAGAACAGAAAGTGGGGATTCGAAGGCATCTCCATGGCAGCATTTGATAAAAAGTTTACTTTTTTTCAACTAGTTTTTACTGACAGAATACGGAATAATTTGGTCCTTTTTCCATATCAACTTTAAATCCCCCATTTCAATCATTTTCTTGGCATATATATATATATATATATATATATATATATATATATATATATATATATCTTTAATATATAATAAAAGAGAGGCCTTAAATGCCACATGGCGAAGTAAGGACCCTTAGATGGGTTAACTTATTTGATTTCAACCGTTAGATCAAATTGATGATGTCATCAAACACTATTTTCATTTTAGTTGTCCCACATCGCTTCAGGTATGAAACTTTTTCATACTTCTAGCCTATATATATCATATGCCTTTAGTTTTTCCTACTTTGTCCCACATCGTTTCATGTATGAAACTCTTTCAGACTTCTAGCTTATATATATCATATGCCTTTGGATTAAAATAAAGTCCGACGGTAATTTTCGGGTCAATCGGGTCAAACCCGAAACCCGACAAACTGGAACTATTCTATCCGAAACCCGACCCTATTTATGAATCGGGTGTTGCCTTAAATGTCACATGGCGAAGTAAGGACCCTTAGATGGGTTAACTTATTTGATTTCAACCGTTAGATCAAATTGATGATGTCATTAAACACTATTTTCATTTTACACCATTTTACAAAACATAATTACATTATCTCTTTAATTCCAATCTCTACTTAAATAAAAACAAAATTCCAATTTACTTAAAAAAATTTCTCTCAATTTGAACTATGATTTACATTATTTTTATTTAAAATCTCCTAATAAAAAATATTAAAACATGTGTATAAACGTAAAAGTGTTTTTGTTATTATAACTATAAACAACATGTGTATAAACGTAAAGGTATATATATGTTATTATACGTATAACATTGTCTTTTTATAATAACCTAAAATTTACATAAACATAAAGTTTACAATTCAATTTTTATTTTTTTCCGCGCTATCGCGGGACAATAATCTAGTATATATATATATATATATATACCACTAGGGCTTGCCCAAGTGGTTATCACCTATCACCTTTGTGTGGGAGGTCACGAGTTCGAAACTTAGTACTGGGGTGGGTGACCTCCCAAGAAGATTTTCTACCAATGCTTGTGGCTCTTTCAGCAGGGGTGTTTTAACGGGACCAAGACTTCGTGCAGGCTGGGTCGGTCGGTCACAAAAGTGACACGGGCTTGAGAGGGTCCGCCAATAAACCCCCCTTTTATATATATATATATATATATATATATATATATATATATATATATATATACCTCATTGTGATCTTATATACACAAAACGAAGGTTTACTTAACTAATAAATTATCTTTTGAGCTAAAAATTACAATAGTTAGTGTACCTAACACTACAAGAAAAAGGACCTTTAGTGACGACTTTTTTTTAGTGACGACTCACATTTCGTCACTAAATGGAGATTTAGTTACCATAAAATATGTCGTCACTAATTTTGATAAATATTTCAAAAATAGTGACTAATACCAAAAATGGTCACTAAATGGATGGTTAGAGACCAAAATATGATAGTCACTACGTATATTCATTGAGTTAGGTAAAATAAGTGAGTTGAAAAAGTTTAGTGACCAAAAACATAGTCACTAAATGAGATTTTAGAGACAAAAAAAAATAGTCGTCACTAACTTGGATAGTTAGAGACCAAATATTGTGGTCATTAACAGATGATTGTTAAGTTGAAAAACTAGGTGTATTTAGCTCATTGAGTCGAGAATATGTCGATAGTATCAAGAAAATATTCAAACATGTGGTCACTAAACTAGACTATTAGAGATGACAAATAATCGTCACTGAGTTGGATAGTTAGAGACGACATATTGTTGTCACCAATGAGTGATTGTTAAGTAGAAATTTATTCATTGATTAAAGTTACAAGTAATGTTGAATTATAACCACTCACTTAGAATTATTATATATATATATATATATATATATATATATATATATATATATATATATATATATATATATATATATATATATATATATATATATGTTTTGAAGTTAAATACTTATATAAAAAAGTGTCGTCAGTAAATTTGATGGATAAACACAAAAAACGTCATCAATAAATTTGTTAACTGATAAATAAATGAATTATTTTTTTGAACCAATAATGTATTAAGTTGTTACAGATATAAATAGGTCGAAAGTAAAAAATAGTAATAAAAGTGATACACGGACAAACGTTTTGTATAACATATTTTATTTCTTTTAACTTTAATAAATACTCCATATCAAAAGTATTTATTGATATTTTGATTATTTTAATTTATTTTATCCCAAAAATCGAAGCGCTAGTGGCGATTATTAGAGATCCGGCGGAGATGGCGATTAAGCCTGAGATTCGGCACTTAAGCCTCAGAGATCCGGCGATTAAGCCTTAGAGATCGGCGATTGAGTTCTAAATGACGATGACGATGACGATGACGAGTCCTAGATGTCCAAATCTTCTCGCATACGGTTAGATAATTACGAAAATTTCTATTGCAGTTTCTGTTTTTTGTTTGAAAACTTAATTGATCTAATATCTTCTCTGATCTCCTTCGTTCCATCTATTATATCGCTTTTGAAGAATTTTCATTTGTTAAATTTTGATATCAGTTGGACTCATAAACTGGAAAATGCAAATTGAATGTTGAATTGGGCAATTGATAGGTGGAATTAGGTTTTTATTGAAGTCAATTAGATGATACACGATCGAATTGATATTACAGCTTGCCTATCCAATCCATAGCTCAAGCAACATGAGACGGTTCTCTTTACAAACTGGTAATTCTGTTACATGCCTATTACATGCTTTTTGACTTGTATTCAAATGCGACATGGCAATGCTAAGTACTCACTAACTCAATGAAGTCTAAGTGTTATGTACATCAACATTATGGCTGGTGAAGTACCGTTAGCTGTTTATTAAGTTTCAAATTCATTGGTTTACGTAAGAGATTGTGTGAAGTAATATTAACCGTAAATCTAGATATTCTCATACACTTACTATGTTGGTGGAGTAACTTATGAGTCAAGTGCTATGATTGGGAGCTCAAAGGCTTAAGTAGGGAAAGTATACAAATGCGGAGCAATAATTATAAAAAATCAAAGTTAGACTGCTTTAAGTTAACAAATGTTAACAAATAGGAATAGAGTTAGCTTAACTGAGAGGTAAATCACATGGTGAAAGTTAGGATGTTAAAATTACTCTAATTACAATGTTTGGAATGAAGTCATGGAATTGAGTTATTTCAGTGATCAATGAACTTTTGATTAATGTTGCAGCAATCTTTATTTGCATGTGGATATGATTCGAGGCATGGTGACTATTATTATCACTTAGTTAGTTTCAAATTTGAAATGCAATACACTAAATTTATGGTGGTATTCTCTTTGCAATTGTGGTGCAGATCTTGTTCATGAAGAATGTATAGCAAATATGAGGTTGATGTCAAAATTACGTATTCTATGATTAAGGACACACTTCAGGTAAACATAATATTCCATTTTATTTTAAATATATCTTTTTTGTTGAACAAATCACAGTGATGTTTGATCGTGTTTTAGAAAAAGAGTTCTCCGATAACTTGATGATTAAATTGTGAATGTTGAACGAAAAGAATTAACTGTTTGACACTTTTAGAGTCATAGTGTTATCTATTTTTGGTGGGCACAGTTATGTGGAGCAGATCTGTCAGAGGGTGTTTTTGTTGGTTGCTTCTTGTCAATGTCATCGACAGCAGTGGTTTGTTACCTGATCAATACTTTCAACTATTTTTCTCAGATATGACAATGCTGACCCATTCATCAATTTGGGTTTTGGTTTATCTTAAACGGTCAAATCTAAAATTTAGTCCAAAGGGGAACATGTCAAATTGGTTGAAAATGTACGAAGTCTTGTAATGGCACAAACCTCCGAAGTTGTTCTGACCTGTTACCCAACGAGCCCAATTCACTCGTTTTGCCACATGTAGTTTTTTCTGTCTGTTTTACTTCTTTATTGCTACAGTTTGAGAATATTTTCTTTGTTTTTCCTGTATTCAGGTGGTGAAGTTTTTGGTTGAGAAAAATACCAATAATGCTCTTCATGGTCAAGTGACTATTGGGACACTCATTTTTCAGCTAAATAGTAACCCTACCTTTCTTGGCTAAAGGAGTATATAAATATAATCAGAAACAAAGAAATGCATGTCTAAGATTTCTCTTATCCTCATCGGGTATTTTCAGGACTGTGCTGTTGGTTTACTATTTGCTTTGCTGCCAGTTCTAGGTGGCACTGGTGGGATTTTTCAGGGTATGGTCTCAATGGGAAGAGTGTAAGTCTTTCAATTTGACCTTTTGTATAAGTTTTATTACTGCATGCACTACGCAACCCTTTAACAACCCTTTCAGTTTCTACCTTGATTTGGTTATTAGAATTGATATTCATCATATTCTGAATAGAGTTTATCAGTTTCTAAAATTATAAGGTAAGGTTCAATTAGAAGTGGCGATTGTGACCCATTTACTTATGAATGGGTCGATTACGATTATTTTCATATCTCTAACGGATCAACTGGGGTAATCTAAAAAAGTTTGTTAAAAGGAAAAACTGGTTAAATGGGCCAAAAGTCACCCAAGATGTTTTTTTAATGCTTTACACCTCTCAAGTCATTTTAATAAGAAACTGATTGTTATTGAAAAAATATGATTTTCATAATAGTTTTTGACACAGTTTTATATATTGATAGAAATAAAAAGTTTGAACAAAAAGTTGTTCAGGTCAACCAAACTGAACCAAAATCGACCTTTTTCCCTACATATCAGACCCACCTTTGGAACCCTCTAGGTGTAATTCAATAGCATCCCGTCAGGACTGGAACACCGACCATAAGTTTTGAAACTAAATTGAAATGGAACATCGTATTTTAAATGATCAATGAATTTCTCTTTGGATTTTGCAGCACCCTTTGTACTGTTTGCATATGGATACGATTCAAGACATAAGTTTTGTTCTAAATTATAATATCAAACGCTTAGAGTCTTCTTCTTTTGTTTAAGCAAACTGTTTTAGTAGTGCTCTTGTATTTAGTTATGAGAAATTTATGGTACGGGAATGAATTTCATATTCTATATTTTCATTGTTGCAAATTACAAGAAATTCGAATGAATTTAATATTGTATCAAAAATATTGATTTTTTTTTGTATTAAAGTAGTTAGTGACCACTATTTTTTGGTCTCTAACATTAGACACCAACATATTTGGTCACAAATTAGAGTTAACGGAGCCGTTAACTCCGTTAATGGAGCTTAATAGTGACCACTTTCACTTGTTTAGAGACCAATTAGTGACCACTTTTTTGTCGTCACATATATAGTGACCACTTTGTTTTCGTCACTAATTAGAGACAAGTTATGTTTTTGGTCACTATAAAATTAGCCACGGACCTTTAGTGACCAAAAGTGACGACTTTTATTTTGGTCACTAAACTCCTTAGTGATGGAATTTTTCAACTGTTAGTGACCAAACGTGTTTTGTCTCTAAAAGCCTTTTTTCTTGTAGTGTAAATAGTGCACTCGACATCTATAAATATAAGAATTTATATTGTGGACATGAATGTGACGACTAGAGAAAAGATATGTCGAGAGAAATAAAAGAGGAAATAACAAGAGAATATAGTGTAACTCTTTTTTTTTTTCTTAATATGTAAATTAAACAAAGACAAGATGGTTAAATACTGAAAAACAACAACAACCAATAATGGTGTAACAATCGATAATGATCCGGTGTTTTGGACACCATTCAATCTACGATTTTCAAATGAGCATAAAACTAAAAAGCCCCCCTAGATTAACGTTTTAACTAATTAGCCTTTTGGGGTCAAAGAGTGATGAAGGTGCGGTCAACAAGAGGGTCAATACCGCAAATACGCTTGGAGCATATTTTTCTATTTTTTAGACTTTATTTTGGGCTTTTTCAATTATGTTTAGATTACGATTTTGTTTCCTTAATTTCCTGAACTTTTCCTCCTTTATAAGGACGATTTTTGGATCTTTTTTTTGGGCAGATCATTGAACCCTAATTCAGTTAATAAAGAGAATTTCTCGTTTGAGAATTTTCAGTTTAGTTCTTCTGTTGTTTGCTTACTTTTCTATTGATTCCGCATCATTTGGTATCAGAGCCTTTAGGTGATCATGGAAACACGTGGTAGGATAAAGATTAATGTGGAACCTGTCCGTGATCCCCGTGATGTAGAGATGATTGAAAGGATGCAGCAGCGAATCCAAGAACTCGAGCTCCAGCAGTTAAGGTCGGACTCGCCGACAACAGAGACCTATGATGATGCTAACTTTTGGGAAGCTAGGTCAGCAGAAGTCAATCCTTTTGGTCGGGGAAACCTTAGGAATTATGGTCGTCAACATCATCCACGTCATGATGACCATGTAGATCGCAACGATAGATATCGTGATGATCCTATTCGCAGTTTGGGATTGAAAGTTGACATTCCCGAGTTTATAGGTAAGGTTCATCCAGATGATTTTATTGATTGGTTGAGTACACTTGAACGAGTGTTTGATGTGCGGAATACTACGGACAGGCTGAAAGTGAAACTCGTAGCCATTAAGCTTCGACATCATGCTTCGTTATGGTGGGATCATGTTAATAAGAGGCGATGGATTGAAGGGAAGTCGAAGGTTGAAACTTGGGAAAAGATGAATAAATTGATGAAGGCTAGGTTTTTACCAGATAATCATCGTCAAGAGGCTTTTCTTGACTATCATAATCTGTCCCAACGAAACATGACGATAGAAGAGGTTATCAACGAGTTCGATAAACTTCGGATGCGGTGTGATGTAGTCGAAGAAGAAGAGCAGGTTGTCGCACGGTTTTTGGTAGTCCTTAAGCCTGAAATTGCTGATGTTGTAAGTCTTCAACCTTATTGGACTTATACGGATGTTTGTCGTTTAGGTTTAAAGGTTGAAAAACATATTAAGGCAAAGAGTAAGAATACCTCTAGTCGTTTCACATCATCCACCCCCAGAACCTCCTCCTCTACGGCACCTAAAACCATCACCCCAACAACCACGGTTACAAGCAATTCTAGAGAACGTATTACCAATGGCCCTCGTTGTTACAAGTGTAATGGGATTGGGCACTATGCACGTGACTGTTCGAACGTGAAAACTTTGGCTTTCGTACCTCATAGTGAATCCGAGAATCTGATTTATGATGATCATCCGACTTATGATACTGACGCAGATGATGAGTTAGATGAACCAAGTGGTGAGTTTGTATATCCCGATCGTGGATAAGCTTTGATTATTCAAAGAGTCCTAAATACAGCTGTTTCGAAATCTGTTGATGATAACTCGTGGCTACGTAACAACATTTTTAGAACCAAGTGTACTTCTAAAGGGAAAGTTTGTGATATGATTATAGATGGGGGCAGTTGCGAGAATGTTGTTTCTACTTATATGGTTGAGAAGTTGGGAATGAAGACACAAGACCATCCTGAACCGTACCAGTTAACTTGGTTAAAGAAGGGGAACGTTGTTAAGGTCAGTAAACGTTGTCTTGTGCAGTTTTCGATTGGTAAGAATTATAAAGATGAAGTGTGGTGTGAGGTTATTCCGATGGATGCAGCTCACATTCTGTTAGGGCGTCCATGGAAATTCGACAGGAGAACCAGACATGATGGTTTCAAAACACTTACAACTTTAAGAAGGATGGTGTAAACATTACTTTGGTTCCTTTTGATTCTCGTCAAACACCGACCGAGGGTTCTAATTTATTTATGAAGAAGACTGAGTTTGAGCGATTTATGTAAACCAGCCCTTATATGTTTACTCTTGTGGTTGTGGAAGAAAACCAGATTACCAGTGAGGTTCCCTTACAAGTTCAGCCATTACTTAAGGAGTTTGCTGATGTGGATCCTGATGACATACCCCCTGGATTACCGGCTATGAGAGACATTAAACATTGCATAGATTTTATTCCAGGTTCCTCTATTCCGAATAGACCAACTTATAGGATGAATCCAAAGGAGTTTGTGGAGCTTCAAAGACAAGTAACTGAGTTGCTAGAGAAAGGGTTGATTCGGGAGAGTATGAGTCCATGTGCAGTACCTGCCTTGTTGGTACCTAAACAGGGGGAACTTTTCGGATCTGTATTGATAGTCGAGCTGTGAACAAGATAACGATCAAGTATCGTTTTCCCATTCCTCGATTGGATGATCTTCTTGACCAATTACATGGTTCTACCATATTTTCGAAAATTGATTTAAGGAGTGGGTATCATCATATTCGGATGCGACCTGAAGACGAGTGGAAGACAGCTTTTAAAACTCGAGATGGATTGTACGAGTTGATAATCATGCCTTTTGGGATCTCTAATGCGCCAAGTACATTCATGCGCCTCATGAACCAGGTTTTAAACCTTTTATTGGTCACTTTGTTGTCGTTTACTTTGATGATATTTTGATATATAGCAGCAGTCTTGAGCAACATTTAGACCACCTTCGTCAAATATTTTCTGTGTTACGGGAACAGAAGTTGTATGCCAATGGGAAAAAATGTCATTTCCTTGTGACTGAAGGGACCTTCTTGGGGTATATTGTTACGGGTAGCGGCATAAAAATGGACCCAATAAAAGTTAAGGCGATTCTTAGCTGGCCAATACTTTCCACTATTCATGACATTCGGAGTTTTCATGGATTGGCGTCTTTCTACCGGCGTTTTATCCGGAACTTTAGTTCTATAATTGCGCCCTTAACTGAGTGTATGAAGGGTGTTCGATTAACATGGACGAGTGAGGCTGCCAAGGCTTTTGACATTCTAAAAGCTAAGGTAACCGAAGCTCCTGTTTTGGCATTACCTAATTTTGATGAAGTTTTTCAGGTTGAGTGTGATGCATCTGGAGTGGGCATTGGTGGTGTTCTACACCAAAATCAGCGTGCGATTGCTTTCTTTAGTGAAAAACTCAACGACGCGAGACGCAAGTATTCCACTTATGATAAAGAATTTTATGCGATTGTTCGTAGTTTGGATACTTGGAGCCATTATTTGCTTTCTAAGGAATTTATTATGTTTTCTGATCATGAGGCTTTGAAATTTATTAACGGGCAACATAAGCTGAAGCCTCTCCATGCCAAGTGGGTGGAATTTATTCAGGCTTTTTCATTCGTTATTCGAAATAAGGCTGGGTCGAATAATCAGGTGGCGGATGCGCTTAGTCGACGTCATTCATTAATTACCACTATGCAGATTAAGGTGCAAGGTTTTAATTCGTTTCGTTGTCTTTATTGTGATGACCCTGATTTTAGGGAGATATGGAGTAAATGTGGTACTGGTCCTTTCCATGAGTTCTCCAAGCTCGATGGTTATTTGTTTAAAGGTGTGCGGTTATGTATTCCTTTTTGTTCTTTGTGTGAGGCTATTGTGTTAGAGGAGCATGCTGGTGGATTAGCGGGGCACATTGGGTGTGATAAGACATTAGCCCTTCTTCGTGAACAGTTTTATTGGCCCAAGATGGAACGTGATGTCAATAGGCTTCTTGAAAGGTGTCGTACATGCCACATTGCTAAGACTCGTAGTAGTAATGCAGGTTTTTATACTCCTTTGTCTGTTCCTGTTGCTCCATGGGAAGATGTCAGCTTGGATTTTGTTCTTGGGTTGCCTCGTACTCAGCGAGCTAAAGATTCTGTTATGGTGGTTTTTGATCGATTTTCAAAGATGGCTCATTTTGTACCTTGTTCGAAAACATTCGATGCTAGTCAAGTGGCAAGATTGTATTTTGCAGAAATTGTCAAATTGCATGGTGTTCCTAAGACTCTTACTTCTGATCGAGATGTCAAGTTTGTGAGTCACTTTTGGCGTACTTTATGGACTCGCTTGGGGTCTAAGTTACAGTTCAGTAGTTCCCATCACCCCTAAACTGATGGACAAACTGAAGTCGTCAATCGGAGTTTAGGAAATCTTTTACGCAGTTTAATTGGGGAAAATGTTAAACAATGGGATCTTATTCTTCCACAAGTTGAATTCGCCAATAACCGGTCAGTTAATCGCACTACATGTAAGAGTCCTTTTGAAATTGTGTATGGACGGAACCCAATTACCCCTTTAGATATGATTCCTATTCCAGAATTGGGACAATCTAATGAGGAAGGGGCTGACCAGTCTGAGCAGATTAAGGAGTTGCATCGAGCGGTTCGAGAACAGATCGTGAAGCATAATGAACAATACAAGGAGCATGATAAACGTCGTAAACAGGTTTTGTATCGGGAGGGTGATCTTGTTTGGATTCACCTTCGTAAGGAGCGTTTTCCAGGAGGGCGTTTTGGGAAGTTAAAACCGCGAGGAGATGGTCCTTTCCGCGTTCTTAAAAAGATTAAATGATAATGCTTACAAGATCGAGCTTCATGGGCATTATAATGTTTCAGCTACTTTCAATGTTGCGGATTTGTCGCCATATAAAGGAGGTAGTGATGATGAGCCAGACTCGGAGTCGAGTCTTTTCCAAGAAGGGGAGGATGATGCAGGTGCGGTCAACAAGAGGGTCAACACCGCAAATACGCTTGGAACATATTTTTCTATTTTTTAGACTTTATTTTGGGCTTTCTTAATTATGTTTAGATTACGATTTTGTTTCCTTAATTTCCTGAACTTTTCCTCCTTTATAAGGACGATTTTTGGGTCTTTTTTTGGATAGATCATTGAACCCTAATTCAGTTAATAAAGAGAATTTCTCGTTTGAGAATTTTCAGTTTAGTTCTTGTGTTGTTTGCTTACTTTTCTATTGATTCCGCATCAAAGAGATTAGTTATTTTCCTAGTTTTGGAACATAGATTCGCTCTTCGAGAACACTTGCAAACCGTTATGCTCATGGACAATTCCTAATTCGAACTCCCGAACGAGTAATCCTAAATTGGTGTCCTCTTCACCACTAGCTAGACATCTCCTAAGATGATTTTATACTATATAATATAATGTAACATGTCCTAAACAATACTCAAACATTAAATATATATTATTTAAATGTCACCATGACTCTAAATAATAGTGAT
>CAJVGC010000589.1:21795500-22004340 GCA_910822075.1 Senecio squalidus
TGCATGTACGGGTCAGTCACGTGAGAATCAGGAAAAGAAAGTACCGGGAATTTTCGACTCAAAAACCGTTAACAATAGTAATTACGTTCCGTCCTTGCATAATCCATTTTGAACTAGGCATGGGTGATCAGGCCATGCGTAGTTAAAAATAAACATGTAATCGCGGAATTAATTCTCTAAAGTTTGGACCCATAAATGATTTTCCGAAAAAGCCTTGGTTATAGTTTGGTTTCGAAAATTTTTTTTTTTTTGAAAATTTTTTAAAACCGTTTTTCTCTATAACCTGTGCTCTGATACCAAGTCTGTCACACCCCGCTAAAGCGGAAACACGGAATGTGAAGAGCTGGAAGATCATTACACGGGTCATAAGAAAACATAACGGCATTCAAGTCATTTAAAATATTAAAAGAGTTAACAAGTTCAAGAAAACAACCAAGTCATAAGATTTAGTACACAAATACATAAGTTTAAAGTTCCAAAATAAAATTCCCAAAAGTAGTGAACAAGTCTTTTCCCGAAAAGGTTTTCACACGACCGCCTCGACCCGTCAGTCTGTCACACCCCGCTAAAGCGGAAACACGGAATGTGAAGAGCTGGAAGATCATTACACGGGTCATAAGAAAACATAACGGCATTCAAGTCATTTAAAATATTAAAAGAGTTAACAAGTTCAAGAAAACAACCAAGTCATAAGATTTAGTACACAAATACATAAGTTTAAAGTTCCAAAATAAAATTCCCAAAAGTAGTGAACAAGTCTTTTCCCGAAAAGGTTCTCACACGACCGCCTCGACCCGTCCATGCCATGCCCTTCATACTTACACTAAATTTCCTGAAACATAAGATAAAGTGTCAACTACGAAAGTAGTGAGTGAGTTACAGTTTAAGTAGTTCGGCAAAAATATAAGTAAAGTAAATAAAAGTAAAAGTTTCCAAAAGGAGGTTAGCGGAGAAAAGTCGCTTAAAATTTATATACTTTTAAAGTTCAAGTAACGGGCGAATCGGTGCCCTAAGTTCGTAAAGACTAAGTAGAGTCAAATTTAGTCAAATTGTAGTTGCGGAATCAATTGCTAAAAAGTTCGTAAATTTATGCGTATAAGTAACTAATTAGATTTCTTGTATCAACCTCTTGGCATCTATAACTTAAGTGTTCACACTAATCCGATTGTTCAACCGTGAGGCCCCTCTTCCCGCCTATCCTACGGGAAGTTGTTCAAGTTCTTAGTAATATGTACTTAGACTGCCATCTAAGCAAGGAACGGTTCTTTCCTAAGTATCGATACCCATAATTACTAAACGGCACTGTAGTTAATAGTGTGTAAAGTTCTTGAAAAGTAGTCGGGCACTAAGTAGTTTTGTTTTAAAAGAGATAGTTGTTCCGTCACTTAAGATCATGATATAGTTCCATCAAGGGTCGGTCCGTATACAAGTATCAATAATTAGTTTAGCCAAAAGGGCGCAAGCCGGTAAGTTCAGGTAGAGTAAAAGTGTTTTACGCATAAGAGTTCAAAGAGTTTGTCCAAAATAGTTCAATAAGTTCCAAAGTCAAAATAGTTCAATAAGTTCCAAAAGTCAAAATAGCTCAATATTTGTATTAAGTCAAAGTTCACAAAGTTGCAATTTTGGTTCATATAGTTTTCAAATATAATTAATCTTATGTTTCCCCCAAAAATTAATGCAAAAAACATATAAAAATAAGGGGTTGTAACTCACGGATTGCGAAGAATAAGATACGGAAACTCGGTCGGAAATGGAAGCCGGGAATCACGGATTGCCTAATAATACCAAGATAGTTTAATTAGTCATTATATTATTATGTTCTTTATATAATAATATAGATAAAATGTTATTAAACTTTAAGTGTCAAGGTTAAGTATTGTTAAAATAGTCCGAAAAGGTAATTGTCACGTTTTTGTCCAAAAGTCCGATTTAACGTTTTTGATTATTATGTCTTAGGTGCTTTTGCTCGCTGAAGTGGTTTACATTTTTCTAAGGAAATTTGGGCAGCGCTTCCGCGCCCAAATTTCATATTCAAAAATGTACCTACCAATTCCGCTCACAAATCACCCTACACACGATAACATACATAATATAGTCCATTTTAGTCCGATTTAGTCCACACAAGTCTCAAGTGTTATTAATTTTACATAATCAGTCCCAAAGTGTCATAAGTCAAAAAGTCAGCGGTCACAAATGGTCCAAACATGCTAAAAACGACAAGTTTTGGAAAAATCAGCAGCTCTGTGGGCCGCTGTGAGCACCTCAACGGCGCACAGAAGCTGAAACTGTCACCCGCTGCGTCGTTGTGTGCCTTAGGACGGCGCACACGACCCGGATTTTCGAGTTTTCGTTGCAAAACGTATTTTAAGCTTTAGATTTCGACATGCAATAGGTTTAAACTTATTAAAACATCATTTTAACAGTTTATAAAGCATTTTTAGTTACAAAATCGTGGATCTAAAGGTTATTTTGTTTAAAAACGTTTTTGACCATAAAAAGTCATAGATTTGCTTAAAAACTTATTTCTAACCGTTAGATCTTATATGCAAGTGTTTATTTGTATAAAAATAGTAAAAAGACAGAAATCTACCGGAGGAAAAGCTCGGATGATGAGTTTTGATCGGATTTACGCTTCAAAAATCTTTACAAGATTAGTCCTTTTTCGAAATAAATGGCACCCCTTGCTTCTCTTGATGTTTGGAACGATTTGTATGGTTAGAAAATGGGTTTTGATGGCTGAAGTTACTGGAAAATGAAGAACTCTTGAGAGGTTTTAGAGAGAAAGTTGAGAGAAAGTGTGATTGTGTGTGTTTTTGTTTAATGAAAATGAAAAATGAAAAGGAAAAGTAAAGGAGTGGTAATGTGTGTATTAGGACAGTAAAAATCAGTAATTATGGACTGGAAATCGAGTGTCATTGGTTGAGAAAACAGTGGAATCGAGACATGTAAGAATTTCAAAATTCTTACAATTTTCGTCCTGCAGGACGGCGCACAAGGCATGTGTGCGCCGTCCAGGACCATTTTTGTAACAAAATTTGTATTTTGGCTGTTTTTGTATAAGTGTTTCGTTGGACCTTTTCGTTAACTAAAGTTTTAAAGTATGTTACATTATGAACTTAGGAAAGTTCATTAGGAGTTTTCTTGGTATTAGGACTTATTTATTTTGATTCCGGTAATGATTCCGACGCTGTCGCGGTTCCGATTAATGAAAAGTTAAAGACTAGTTAGACCGAAAGAGACATAGATTATAAAATGCACCTGGAAATTAGACGGTTGTCACACTTTCTCTCTAACAGATCTTGCTTTGTCTTGATCATCTTCTTTATAAGATGTCCACTCATCACTCATTACCAAGGATTCGAGAGCACGCTTAATGAGCTTAAATCTTTTAAGCATGATAATAATAGAAGCAAGTCGAGTGTCAGCCACAGAAAGCAACTTGAGTGGGGTAAATTTGTAAATTTGTTGTACATGGACAACCTCATCGTATGATTCATAATAAAATTTTTATTTGAATGACTTCTCCATGAATTTCGGTGATCCATTGACAAGCACCATACACCTCTGAATTGTTTTCGGTGTTTCTAGCAGCACAAATGTTCTTCAAAGCAAGGTTAAGTGTGTGAACCACACACGGAGTCCAATAAATCTCTGGGTATATGCCTTCAATTAATTCACCAGTTTCTTTACAATTTGCGGCATTATCCGTAATGATTTGGACTACATTTTGATCACCGATCTCATCGTTGACATCTTTCATTAATTCAGCGATGCACTCCTTGGTTTTAACTTCACCCATACAATTGACGGCTCTAATGAACATTGGACCTTTTGGCGAAGTTGCCATGAAATTTATTAACGATCTTCTTTGAGGATCGCTCCACCCATCCGTGACAATTGAGACCCCTCTTTCTTTCCATCTATCATTGATTGGCTGTAGCAACCTCTCAACGTTTGCTTTCTCTTTTTGAATTAAAGTCGTTCTTAGTTTGTTGTAGCTCGGAGACACATAACCACCTAAATTATGATTTGCAGAAAACGTGAAAGCCTTCATATAATATGGATTTCTAGCAAGATTGAATGATAAGCCGCCGGTATAAAACATCCGTGCAATTTCTTGATCTAATTGCACCCTAGTATCATTATCAAACGCACTAGCTAAAGGAGACATGTTGGATTTTCTTTTCTTAGTAGTGGCTTCATATTCTTGTCCGCCACTAGGCAACGGTACATGTCTAGGGGCTGCATTTTTTTTTATGTTTTCGTATTCGGCGTCTTTGGTTCTCATCTCAAGCAAATTAGCATGTGTAAATTTCTTACACGTCGATACTCCTTTTCCAGGAAGTTGAAGTAAATGAGCTTTCACCCTAGAGTAGCTCCCTTGTTTTATTTCCTTGCAAAAATTATATTTATATTTACCTGTACCCCCTGTCTCAGCGGTCTTAGAGATTTTAGTAACATATTCCCACAATGGCCCTTTATCGGTAGATTAGGTTGAGGGCACACTAGCACTGTCACTAGAACTCGAAGCCATGATTTTACGAGTGAAAGTTTAAAGCTGTTCATGGATAGAGAGTTGAATAAATACAAAGCATAAATTAAAGACATATCGATTTATCCGAAAAGCAAATCATGCGTGACTGAATGAATGATATCATTTTTCTATATACTTATCAATTAATGTGTCATTATCATTGCTCATGCATGAAACCTGAATAAGTGAATACCTAATTAACTAAATACAAGTTATATAACAAAATTAAATCAATTTGTCTTAACTTAAGCTTGCCGCTTACATCCGTTTGTCTTAACTTAAGCTAAATCATGCATCTTTTTAAATAACGCTAAATCATGCATGACTAAATACAAGTTATATAACAAAATTATTAAATAGAATGTTTAGTTAATTAGCTTGTTTAATTAGATACACGTTCAAAATTATTAAATACAAGGAAACCTGCAACTATAGTTAATATATATGAAAAAAGGCGATCATTCATGTACGAATATCATATAATAAACTAACAATACAAAATAGATTATTACGTACCACGGTTTTCAAAAGAAGATAAGAGGAGAAAAAAAAAGAAAAAAAAGGTGTTTTTACTTGTATTTAAACCTGTAATACCATATAACACGCATAGGGTTTCAAAAAGCCCAAAAACTATTAAAAGCCCAAAATAAATGACAAATAAGTAAAGAAACAGGATTTTTTTTAAGGGAAACGTTTCCGACGCCGTTTCCGGCGAAAGCTTGCCGTTTCTTTCACACGTAAAACGTTTCCCTTTTCCCGGAAACGTTTCCAGGCGTTTCCCTTTTCCCGTAAAGGTTTCCACGCGTTTCCCCCGCGTTTTCAGGCGTTCGTGTTTCTGGGACGTTTCCGGTACGTGAGACGGCACGCGATAGGCGTTTCCGTGCAACATAGGCTACATCTACTTCGCATATGCGAACTCAGTGACCATATGCAAACTCACCATTGTTTGTGATTTTTTGCGTTTTGTTGTATTTTCATACTATGTTTGTTAATGAAACCACTTAATTAATTAAAATACTATATTTTGGAACATAGAAATACATCATATAACAAATAACTAATCATCATATAAATTAACCGATGCTTGAGATGATTGGATTTTTTTTTCTTCCACGAGATGTTGAAGCAGCTTTTGTTGAACGAGAGGTTGAAGATTGACTTGAACTTTGGTATTCTGGAATCTTTGTGGCACATATCTTTCTAGTGTGACCTTTTTTCTTACAACGGTCACATGTCACTGGTTTTGCCTCCCCTTGCGATAGTATATGGTCTTTATTTTTTGGAAGACCAGCCTGTCTTCTTTCCATGGATGGTGGGTTTTGGGATCTTATCTTGGCGTAACCATTCAGACGGATGTCCAATTGGGAATATGGATCCTGTATAAGTCCGTTTATAATTTTCTGCCTTGAACCAATGGTCTGCCCAACCCGCGACATCTTCCATTTTCGAAAACTTTAATGTTGCTTCATGGTGTGAACAAGGTATACCACACTTTTGCCAAACTTGACATGTGCATTTCTTATCACGAATATGGACCATTTCATTTTTCTTGTTGTCTAGCACCTCAAAAGTGTAGTCATTAATTGGTATGGATTTCCATCCGGAGCCTCTTTCTATCCTACCTTTTAATTTCTCTATAGCCCACAATGTAAATGGTTGATCCAAATCCTTTGTTAAAAATAAATAAAAATACAATAAGTTATTAAAATAGGAAATCGTACTTATTATGAGACGACAAAGAATTACCTGCAATTTTGCGATTTTCATGGTACCATTTTTAGTAGTTTCCCTCATAAAATCTAGAAGCATACAAATCGGAAGATTGCGTGCATGACGAGATATCGAGTTTAGAGATTCAGCATTGTTAGAAGTCATAAGGTTATAACGATCTCCGGGGAAATAAGCCCTTGACCATTTTGCCTTATCTAAGTTATCAATTATTTTCCTTGATTTGGCAGGAAGAATTAGTTGTAATTGCCTAAATGCCTCCAGAAATTCCGATTTATGCCTTACATGTCTTCCAGAATTGATATTCGTTGTCTTCGTTTGGTTGCGACTTAATTCGTAAGTTCATGCACAAATTTCGAAAACAAATGTCGTGAAGAACATCTGGGTACACTGTTCCTGTTGCGAGGTCAATGGAACTTGATCTATCAGAGATAAATACCAAGTTATCGATCTCACCTAAGCATTCTCTAAGCCTCGACAAAAACCAGGTCCAACCATATCCACTCTCGGTCGCCCCTACTCTATATGTGATAGGAAGAATATTGTTGTTCCCATCCATACCTACTGCAACAAACATTGTACCTTGATATTTTCCTTGAAGGTGAGCCCCGTCTATTACAATTATCGGACGACATGTATCGACACAACTACGAAGCTGTAAAGAAATAGATTTTGTTACATAATAGTATGATGAGATATCATGGAATAATAATAATTAACAAAAATAACTTAAAAACTCTTACCGGTTCACCGATTGCAACAAATAGCATTTCAAAACTTTTTTCACAGTCCCTCGTCATATGTGTTACGGTTCCCGGATTTTGCTGGATCAAATTGTGTAGATAAATTGGTAGTGGAGCAAATGATTCTTCTCGGGTCCCTCTAATATGTGTTATAGCATATTCTCTTGCTCTCCATGCTTGTTGGTATGAAATGCTAATGTTATGATTGATGTGTAAAATCAAGTCTTAAATTTAAATCTACTATTTCACTCAATTACACACTTATAGGCAGTGGAATTATTCGTACGTAATATAGTTTAAAAGTAAGTAAAGGTTCGTTCGCAGGGACTAATTTGTTTTAAATTCCGAATTAATAATACTATTTGTTTTTGGGGTTTTTTAACGTAACAAAAAGATTGATTAAAAGTTTGCTAAGTAAAAGTGATTATAAAAATCGAGTTGAGAAAATAATTGAGATTATCAAATAATTGAGAGAATACACTTGTTTGACAATTCACTTGTTTTCCATTTAAATTTACGAAATCGATTAAATATTAAACTTCTAAAATATAGTAAAAGTCCTCTCGAATCTTTTATTAATTTTAACTACCTCTAATTACACCGTTCCTCTCGAATACAGTTATAATTATTAATAATTAAGCAGTAAGTAACAAGCCTGTTTTTAGTGATTTAATCTTATAGAGTTTCCTCTCGAATAACTCCTCTAAATACTAAGTCCTTCCGAATCTTAACAAATAGACTTACTCAATTAAGTTTAATTACCTAAGTTGTTATTACTAAGTCCTCTCGAATCCTAGTAATTTTAAACCGATTATAGACCGACCGATTATTTCATATAAGTTATTTAATCTATCTAGATTCCTCTCGAATACCTAGAATGTTGATTAATTAAATTATATATAAACAACTTTATGATAATATGTTAAAACTTAAGCAAATAAGGATTAGCGATTAAACACAAAAACATAAATAATCGATTACGCAAAAGTAAACTTCAAACAAGATCCGTTAATCAAACAAATGTAAAAAGAGTTTAGTTGCTCATGATTGAAATAAAAACAGCAAATAAACAAGTAGAAACACATAATAGAAAAAGTCTTAAAAAGGAAACGAGAAACAAACTAAAAATTGCAAACGTGCCGTGACCGACGTTGAACGAAACTCCTAGCTTGAAATCTTGCCTCAAAACTTGAACTCCAGCTCTAGACTTGAATAATGATGAATGGGTATTTTCTGGCTGGAATTGGTTTGGTATTTATAGGCAAAATCTTGAGAAATTCGTATTCGAAACGAATTAGGAAACTGCAAAAAATAAGCATGTGTGCGCCGTTCTTCTTGTTCACAACGACGCACTCCTTGCAAAATTCAATTACAGCGTCGTTCTTGCTACCTTGTGCGTCGTTCATATGCCTTAGGACGTCGTTGTCTTTGAATTTGTTGTGACTGCGGCGTTGTTAAGACCTTGTGCGTCATTCTAGGCTCTTTTTTCACCATTTCTGAATTTTTGGTTTTGTAGCTCTCGCTTTCTTCTTTCTTCTCCAATTTGAATCACCTAAATCGGATATCGTATGAAGAAGTTATGATCAAAACGGTGGAGGTGCTACTGCGACGTCAGAAATCATTATTTTTCGTCTTTTAAGCTCATTTCTTCCACCATTTCCACTTCCCGATCATGTAAACCTGTAAAATGGACAAAAACACTTTTCCACACAATTAAATGTAAAAAACCTATCCTATTCACCGTGTTTACTATTAAATGTGACCAAATATCGCATATAAATAGTTATATAAATATGCGATATCAAATCCCCCCAAACTTGCCTTTTTGCTTGCCCTCAAGCAAAAACTGTTTTAAAAGTAATTATCAAAGCCAAAAAATTAACATAACCAAACACCTCACGATTTTTATGGGAAGTAAATTCACACAACTCTCAAAGTAGTCTAAAAAGGTGTGTAAAATATTTCTGTAGAATCGCTCAATTGCTCAGTCATGGTGAATATTCTATCATAGGCTTGATAACGTATCAAATCTCCACCACTAGAGTCTAGGTACAACTAAACGGGGACTTTTATTCGGGTTGTAATATACAGGTAAAGGCATGTGAATAATATATAATTGAGTGTAAAAGGGTAAAAATAAAATATACAAAAACCTAGATTAAATCCGAACTAAATAAATCTCTAATGAACTGGATTGCTCAATTTTCTTCAACTTTACTTTTTCTCTGAATATACAAATAGCGTATATAATACAAGATTCAAGATACACTATTTCTCTTAAACTATACAACTAATTTTTTTCGCTTTTTTGTTTTTTTTTTTTTTTTTTTTTCGATTTTTTTTTTTTTCACTTTATTCCAAATACAAAATAATATAAAGGCAATAATCATATAACTTCTTTTTTCATGCCTTACTAACTTTTAATTTATATACAATAGCAATCGTAATTTAAGTTCGGATCTAATCTAAAAATGAAACGAAAATAGGCGAGTGTACAAAATATATAGTAGTGTTTAAGAAACGAAAAAGTTTAGGCGCAAATGGTTTAACTAGAGTTTCTAACACTAAAAGTAAGTGTTACAAGGGTTAGGCGGAAAATATATAAAAGAAACGAAAAAAGCTAATCAAATGGGTTAATCCTAAATGCCCCTATCATTGTACCAAATCACACTAAGTTACCCTAATGCAATTGCTCATTTGTGGTCTCGAAATGTATAACAGTGTCAAGTTCTAAAGTCATCACCATCGGCACACTCAAAGAAATGAAAAAATAGCATAAAAAATAAATGCTTTCAAAAGCTCAAATTCTCACTATTTTTCTGAGTAGGGTTAAAATGCGTCTGGTTATGCTTAAAGTTTAAGGTATTTACCGACTAGACACGTTATATATATATATTTTTTATTATTGTTTCAATTTTTTCGATTTTTTTGTATTTTCTTCTATTTTCTGACTCAAAAACTGTACAAAATAACACAATCTAACACGATGGAAACTAAGCTAAGGGTCGAAAAATATAATTTGGAATTTCCCGATGACCCCCCCAAACTTAAGTAGCACATTGTCCCTAATGTGTTAACGACTCAAAACTAAGGGAAATTACAAAAATAAAATCTAAAAAGAAAAAATAAATACAAAATAAGAAAAGAAGAAAGTAGAACCCGGTTGTAGATATCGAATATTCTTCGTGAAAAAGTTGTACTGAACTTACTTCAAATTAGGGCTGAGAAATACCGACCGAAACCGACTGGCCCGACCGAAACCGACAATACCGACCGAAACCCGAACCGAAATAGTGCATCCGGGGCGGTAGTCGACGCGAATAATCACCGTTTTCGGTATTCGGGTCGGGTCGGTAGAAATACCGACCAATACCGAAAAAGCCCGATCCAGCCCGAAATATAAATAGGGTTATGTTTTTTGTTCTCTGTGACTGATGCAGCAGCTAGGATGGTGCCACTTATTGCTTTCATGATCTCAGATGCTAGGATGAGGGTTTCTTGAGGACATGTCTAGGGTTTGCTTTCATGATCTCAGATGCTAGGATGGTGCCACTTATTTCCTCTAGATAGCCATCGGTATGGATGATGCGGATTACGTCGAGTGATCCGCAAGGAAGAATGCAAGAGATGCAACATTTTATGGCGTTTTTCATGTCTATATTTCTTGCAATCTATTGAAGATGGATAGAAAGATGAAAGTAGATGAGCCTTTACCAAATGAGAGGCAATATTATATATATATATATCCATTACCTCTTTATACAGTATTCTTTTAAATATAAGACAATTAGGTAAAGTGCTTTTGGTATACTATTTACCTTAAGTTTTTGGTCTAACATTACCAAGCAAACTATATAATCTTACTTTCGTCAACGATTAGAGGCATAAGGTTCGATTCCATCGCAATATGTGACTGTTTTTTTTTCTTTGTTTTCGGTATTTTCGGTTAATTTCGGTTTTTTCGGTATTTTTCGGTATTTTTACCGAACCGACCGAAGCAAATTCGGTTCGGTTCCGATTTGATGTGTTGCCTATTTTCGGTTTCGGTATTAGTCGGTATCGGTTCGGGTCGGGTCGGTATTGGCCCGATGCTCAGCCCTACTTCAAATCTATAAAAACTAAAATAGAAACACTAAACACAAATATTAAAATCACAAAAGAAAAATAAAAGACAAATAAAAATTACAAAATACGACGGAAGAAAAAATATAGTAAAAATAGTAGACTATTTTTTTAAAGTCTAATAGAGGAAAATGGTAAACAATAATGTTAGAGCAAGGATTGACAGGCTCAGTAACTTGGGTGTTTGGGATTCAACCCCTTGACCTCCTGCTTAGCAGTGCGAACCTATCAAGCTCTTGGCGAGCCTAAGGTGGTCAAGTGGCTGGTTGGAGAAAGATGATCGGAATATGTTTACTGCGGGAAGTGTATAGGTATTCCGGTCAAGAGATACTGTGTGCAAGTATGAGAGTGGAGAAGATGTGTCCAAAACTTGAAGTGTTGAGTATTTATACCCAACACTACCAGGCATCAACAACGTATGGCAATGATGACCATTTATGGCTCATCAATAGGATTCCAACGGGTATTAACGTCTATATCATTATATAACTTTATTAATGCTCTGACGGTTACACTCAAGGATTAGGCTTGAGTGTCTGACCGGTAGGATGTCAGGAGCATTATACTACGAGAGGCATCCCAAGGCATTAGTGTTGGTTTAGAGGAATACTATACTTACTAGATGTAAAGTATAAGTATAGGTTCTGGAGTGTCGGACCGAGAGTGTGAGTGTCGGACACCAAACGTCTCGGGACGTAACTGACAGTCTGGTGTCGGATGACGGGTCCTGGTGTACGAGTGTCGAACGCCGGGACACGAGTGCCGGATGCCGGGTCACGAGCTCCGGACGCCGGGTCACGAGTGCCGGGCGCTGAGGCAAGCCTCCCGGATACGGGGCCGGAGCCCGGGTGCCGGGGCCAAATCTCCGGACACGGGGCCTTTCTTCCAGACACGGGGCCGAAGCCCGGGTGCCGGGGCCAAATCTCTCGGACACGGGGCCTAGCTCCCGGGCGCCGGGGCCAAACTCCGGACACGGGGCATAACTCCCGGGTGCTGGGGCCAAAGCCTTGGTGTCGGGGCCAGGTTTCCGGACACGGGGCCTAATTCTCGGGCGTCGGGGCCAAACTCCCGGACACGGGGCCTAACTCCCGGGTGCCGGGGCCAAAGCCTTGGTGCCGGGGCCAGGTTTCCGGACACGGGGCCTATCTCCCGGACACGGGGCCGAAGCCCGGTTGCCGGGGCCAAATCTCCCGGACACGGGGCCTGATGCCAAGTGTCTGGACGCCGGAGCCTTGTGTCCGGACGCCGGGACGAAATGTCCGGATGCTGGGGCCAAGTGTCCGGACGCCGGAGCCTAAGGGCCGGAGCTAGGAGATAGCATGCAAGCTTTTGTAAGTCAGGTTATGTGTTTAGGGGGTTAATGGGCTATGTGTATGAGCCATTCCCTACTAACACTATCATGCCCCCCAGTTAGGTTTTAAAATGGTTTTTTGAAGCCTAACTTTTTTTGTTCTTATTGTCTCTTCCGGCGATTCTTTGGCCATGCCTTTCTTGGCCGCTTGAGGTTGCCTTGAGTAGTTGTGACCGAGGCCATGTCCAATGTGTTTTTGAAAAATAATGTTTTATTGGGTGATCAAGCCAATAACACATTTTTAACTTGTTATCTTGGATGTTGTGTCACACCATCTTGGGTGTGCGTAAGAGTAATCATACTGAATTGTGTCTATGACACTCATTTGAGTACCTATGGTTCTTTTGTATGCCGTTGACATAGCTAGATGTTGGCATCTCATGTATATTTCATATCGTGCCGATGGCACTTTTGTTGGTTAACCTTCAATTTGTTTTACTCGCGAGTGATGTCGCTTCCCAATGAGAAGTGCTTGCCTTTTCCCGGTAGGTAAAAAGACGAATATGTGATTGCATGTTTGGCGTAGACTGAAGATGTCTATATGTGCCTTTTGCTAAATTTCCCTCCAAACGTAGTTTGGGGTGGTGCATCAGGTTTGTTGCCTTGTGGGATACATAGATCAGACCACTTTGTATTTTGAGGTGCATTTCTGTGAATGACTCTTTGAAGAGTGTTTTCTTATGGTGGGGCCAAGTCCCTGATGAGTGAGATGGCCAAATACCAAAGTTTGCCAGATTTCCCAGATATCCAGACTTGGCTAGTTGTTGATTGTCAAGGTGTACCATGTTGTAGAGACATCCGGACTGGCCGGCTGTTCAGGTTTTTTTTTTTTTTTTTTTTTTTAAACTATTGAAACAACTGTTGGCTAGGCACATTCTGACGGGTGTTGTGGTTGTAAGTGCTGACAATCAGCAATAGTATGTAAATATTAAACGTAGCACCTTGTTAGATTCATTGCATTCCATGTCCTAGGTAATGGTTGTCCATCTAAGTCAGACAGGGTGTAGGAGGCAGTTCCATGTGCTTCAAGGACACTATATGGGCCTTCCCATGTGGGACCCAACTTGCCCAAGTTTTCGGTCCTGCTAGCTTCATTCTTCAGCCATACGAGATCTCCCACTTTGAAAGATGTGTGTCGGACTCTTTGGTTATAATACTTAGCCATCTGTCTATGGCTTTCTGCTTGTCGGATGAGAGATATTTCTCTTCGCTCCTCGATGATATTCAAGTTCTCCCTTAGGGCTTCTTCGTTTAGCTCCGGATTGAAATGAAGGGTCCGGTGAGTAGGGATTGTAAGTTCTGGTGGGATAACTGCCTCAGTGCCATAGACTAGGCTGAAAGGGGTTTCAGATGTAGTTCTGCCGGGGGAAGTTCTATGTGCCCAAAGAATGCCTGGGATTTCGTCTACCCATGCCTTTGCATATTTTCCCAATCTGGCCTTAATTCCCTTGACGATTGCTTTGTTCATGACTTCCACCTGACCATTAGCTTGTGGGTGTGCCACAGAGGTAAATCGTTGTTGGATATCCATATCCTGACACCAAGTCTTAAATGGATTATCTGCAAATTTTTTTCCATTATCACTGACTAGGACGTGTGGAACTCCAAAGCGACATACTAAATGTTCCCAAACGAAGCTTATCATTCGAGGCCCGGTGATAGTTGCCAAGGGCTTAGCTTCAATCCATTTTGTGAAATAGTCCACAGCCACTAAAAGGTATTTAACATTGCCTACTCCAGGGGGGAATGGTCCGACAATGTCGATTCCCCAATTGTAAAATGGCCATGCGCTAGTCACTGGAATGAGGTCCTGCTTTGGCATTTTTGAGACTGACGCATGTTTTTGGCATGATTCACATTTTTCAATTTCTTCCTTTGCATCTCTGTGCATGGATGGCCAGAAGTATCCAAGTCTCATGACCTTAGTGGTTACCGAACGAGGGCCTGCATGCATGCCACAACTTCCACCATGTACATCCTGAATTAGATCCTTTGCTTGTGTTGGGCCGACACATCTTAGATGTGGACCCAAAAAAGACTTCCTAAACAGGTAGTTGTCTATGAGGAGATACATTGGTGCCTTCATTCTGATTTTCCTTGCTAGTTGTTTGTCTTCCGGGAGTTTTCCATTCTGAAGGAAGTTTTTTATTGGAGTCATCCAACAGTCTTCCTCCGTTATTGCGGCCACTTCCTTTGTTGGCACTATGGATTTCTCAGTTAGGACTTCCACCAACAATTCTTTCTTGAGGTGGGCGAAGGAGGATGCTGCAAGTTTGCTCAATGCATCTGCTATTTTGTTACGGTTTCTTGGCACTTGCTCTATGGTAAATTTTGAGAAGTCCGAAATGATTTTTCTGGTTTCTTCCAAGTATTGTAGCATGGAAGTTTGATTTGCTTCATAGCTACCATTGATATGATTAGCTACCAACTGGGAGTCCACAAAAGCTTTTATATTTTGAACTCCCATCTTTCTAGCTATTCGTAGCCCTGATAAGAGAGCTTCATATTCGGCTTCATTGTTGGTTGCCGGGAAGTCAAACTTAAGGGCGTAGGTATACTCGTTTTTGTCTGGATCTGTGAGTATGAGGCCAGCTCCTGACCCTTCTAGGCTGGATGCGCCATCTGTGAAGAGGGTCCAAGGAGGGCTGTCTGTCACTAATGGATCCTTTGGTTCTTCCATTCCTTCGATTTCAGCCAGGAAATCTGCCAAGATTTGTCCTTTCATCGAGTTTCGAGGTTGGAAAGAAATTTCATGTTCTCCCAGTTCAATTGCCCATTTTGCTAATCGTCCCGACACTTCTGGTTTTCCCAATATTTGTTTGATTGGTTTGTCTGTTAGCACTTGGATGGGATGTCCTTGAAAATATCTCCTCAAACGTCTAGACGCATGAACCAAAGAGAGTGCCAATTTTTCCAAACATGGATAATTAACCTCTGGGCCTTTCAGTGCCCTACTGATGAAATAGATCGACATTTGTGAGTCGCCCCTTTGGGCTACTAAAAATGCGCTTACACATTCCTTGGAAGCAGCCAAGTATATAGTTAGTGTCTCCCCGGCTATTGGAGCCGTGAGTGTTGGGAGATTGGCCATGAATTTCTTCATTTCTTGAAATGCCACTTCTTCTTCTTCAGACCATGAGAAGTCTTTTTTCCGAATGCATCCCTTTAAGGTATTAAAGAAAGGGAGGGATCGATCTGGGGCTTTGGACAAGAAACGGCTAAGTGCTGCTAGCTTGCCATTTAGGCTTTGGACTTGCTTTTTGGTGGAAGGAGATGGCATGTCAATGACTGCCTGAACCTTCTTAGGATTGACTTTGATGCCATTAGGTGTAACAATATGTCCCAAGAATTTTCCTTCCTCCATGCCAAAACTACACTTGGATGGATTAAGTTTCATGTTAATATTACGTAATGTTTGGAAAGTTTCCAGGATATCAGCCAACATGATGTCTTCCGTATTGCTTTTGATAACTATGTCATCTACATAGGCTTCTATGTTCCTTCCCACTTGATTTTTGAAAGTTTCATCTATTAGACGTTGATAGGTTGCTCCAGCGTTTTTCAAGCCAAATGGCATTTTTTGGAAACAAAATATGCCTTGGTCTGTGTGAAAAGCTGTTTTGTCTTCATCACCTTTTTTCATACAAATTTGGTGATAACCTTTATATGCATCTAAAAAGCATTTGAGTCTAAATCTATCTAAGGATTCCACTTTCCAATCGATTTCTGGTAAAGGATAGTTGTCCTTTGGACAAGCTTTGTTGATGTATTTGAAATCAACGCATAATCTCCAAGAACCATCTCCCTTCTTTACCATAACTAGATTAGCAATCCAAGTTTGGTATTTAACTCTCTGACAATCCCTGCTTCGACCATTTTGTTTACTTGGTCCCATGCAGATTTACTACGATCCGGGGCCATGCCTCGTTTTTTCTGTCGGATTGGCACAATATTGGGATTCGCGTTTAGGGAATGCTCTGCTAGTTCCCTTGGGACACCAGTCATGTCTGATGTCTGCCATGCAAAGACATCAAGGTTTGATTCTAGTAACGCTATGAGTTTAGTCTTTGTCTGTGCTGGGAGTTGTGAACCAATGGTCACTGGTTGTTCAGGGAAATTTTTATTTATAATAACTTTTTGTTCCGGACCATCAATGATTTCCATTGCCGGATCACTTTTGGGACCCTCTACCAGTTTTGGTTACCTGTTTGCACTCTTTAGGCCATGACGTTCTAGCCCTGACTGTGGCTATGCCAGCTGGGGTAGGGAACTTTATCATGCCATGAATGGTTGATGGAATTGCTCCAAATTTTTGTAATGCAGGCCTGCCCAGTAGGACATTGTAGGCCGATGGTGCATCAATGATTTCAAAATTAATCATTTCTAACCTATAGTGTGGATATTCTCCTAACATCATGTTTATTGTTACCTCTCCGATTGGCCAATGCGTCTCACCTGAAAAACCCCACTAGATGGAATTGTGTTGGACGCTTTGAATGTTGTACTTTTTCAGGGAGCTTCCTAAAACAGTGGGCATAAATAATGTCCATTGAGCTCCCTGTATCAACATATGCCTTATTCACTTCATAGTTGGCTAACCGGATTTGTATTACTACAGGGTTGATGGAAGGAGTTTCAATTGGTGGAAAGCAAATAGGCTCCATCACCCAATCCTGAAGGACTGATGCCTTCCTTTTGCGAGATGTAGTTTCTTCCTGCGCCATGTATATGTAATTAGGTGGGGTGGTGGATGGGGTATTGGTGGTTGTCTTTGGCTTAAGTGAACCGATTTGTGATGAGGAATTGCCTTCCATGGAGAAGAAAAAAATGGTGGTGAAACTAAGAAATGAAATGAAAAAAGATAGAAATGAAATGAGACACCGTTGCTAAAACGTGTCCCACGGATGGCGCCAATGTTAGAGCAAGGATTGACAGGCTCAGTAACTTGGGTGTTTGGGATTCAACCCCTTGACCTCCTGCTTAGCAGGTGCGAACCTATCAAGCTCTTGGCGAGCCTAAGGTGGTCAGTGGCTGGTTGGAGAAAGATGATCGGAATATGTTTACTGCGGGAAGTGTATAGGTATTCCGGTCAAGAGATGCTGTGTGCAAGTATGAGAGTGGAGAAGATGTGTCCAAAACTTGAAGTGTTGAGTATTTATACCCAACACTACCAGGCATCAACAACGTATGGCAATGATGACCATTTATGGCTCATCAATAGGATTCCAACGGGTATTAACGTCTATATCATTATATAACTTTATTAATGCTCTGACGGTTACACTCAAGGATTAGGCTTGAGTGTCTGACCGGTAGGATGTCAGGAGCATTATACTACGAGAGGCATCCCAAGGCATTAGTGTTGGTTTAGAGGAATACTATACTTACTAGATGTAAAGTATAAGTATAGGTTCCGGAGTGTCGGACCGAGAGTGTGAGTGTCGGACACCAAACGTCTCGGGTCATAACTGACAGCCTGGTGTCGGATGACGGGTCCTGGTGTACGAGTGTCGAACGCCGGGACACGAGTGCCGGATGCCGGGTCACGAGCTCCGGACGCCGGGTCACGAGTGTCGGGGGCTGAGGCAAGCCTCCCAGATACGGGGCCGGAGCCCGGGTACCGGGGCCAAATCTCCGGACACGGGGCCTTTCTCCCAGACACGGGGCCGAAGCCCGGGTGCCGGGGCCAAAGCCTTGGTGCCGGGGCCAGGTTTCCGGACACGGGGCCTAATTCCCAGGCGTCGGGGCCAAACTCCCGGACACGGGGCCTAACTCCCGGGTGCCGGGGCCAAAGCCTTGGTGTCGGGGCCAGACACGGGGCCTATCTCCCGGACACGGAGACGAAACCCGGGTGCCGGGGCCAAATCTCCCGGACACGGGGCCTGATGCCAAGTGTCCGGACGCCGGAGCCTTGTGTCCGGACGCAGGGACGAAATGTCCGGATGCTGGGGCCAAGTGTCCGGACGCCGGAGTCTTGTGTCCGGACGCCGGCTCCTAAGGGCCGGAGCTAGGAGATAGCAGGCAAGCTTTTGTAAGTCAGGTTATGTGTTTAGGGGGTTAATGGGCTATGTGTATGAGCCATTCCCTACTAACACTATCAAACAACTTTACAAATATTTACAAATTTTGTTTTTTCGTTTTTATAATTTTTTTTTTTTGTTTTTTCGTTGGTTTTCTTGGTACCTAAAAACTGAAACTGCAAAAGAGAATGTTAAAAATACCGAATACTAAATAAAAAAAATAAAGATAAAAGAAAATGAAAAAAATTTAACTACGAAAAAAAATAAAATAAAATAAAACCCGGGTTACCTCCCGAGAAGCGCTTGTTTTTCGAACGAGTCCTTAGCTTGACTCGATATGCTCCAACTTATGCCTTCATGTTAAGGTCGAGATTTCTCTCGCCTTTCTTTCCCACGTGCTTTCCATCATCCACGAATTGCTCACTCGATTCATATCCGTCATGGTCGCCAAAAGTCAACGCTTCCTCCATGACATCAAACATCTTGGTTCGCTTCACCCAAGCGTCATGCCACTCTCGAGCCTCAGTAATCAGTAATAAAACATCTCCAATTTCCCAAACATCGTCACATTTGCTTTCACTGAATTTCGTCTTCTTAAATTCTTCCCATGCTGTATCATCTCCGATATCCTCAAATTCCTGCAAAATATTCTCCTTTTCTCGACAAGTAAAAGAAAATAAAACAAAAGGGTCGTGAGAAATACCGTGACAATTTTCCCCCAAACTTGAGTTTGAATTCTCGAGCTCTTCCTTAAATGGAATCCTTTCCTCCAACAACGTTGCACCCGGATTATTCATTAAGTATTCAGTTTCTAATAAGTCTAAATCTGGGTCGGATTTTTCAAATGTCATGCTCGTAGAATTTTTCTCAAATTCTTCCAACTCCATTTTCAAGATGGGATCAAAATCCTCGAGCTCCTCAGCTTCCTCATCGTCAACAGCAATTTGTCCTCCAAGCATTTCCTGCACATCTAGGTCAAACATTTCATCAAAAACATCAATACGAAAACAAGTTTCATCAGTGGAGTATGAATGTTTTGGAGCTTTATCAACAGAAAATGAAATTCGTTCATCCCCAACCCCCAAAGAAATCTCCCTGTCCTTTACACGAATTATTGCGTCCGCAGTGTTTAAAAATGGTCGACCTAAAATAAGTGGCACAGTGACATCTTCATCCATTTCTAGAATCACAAAGTCAACAGGGAAATTGAATTTTCCTACTTTTACTAGCTTGTTTTCAGCAATTCCTAACGGATATTGAAATGATCGGTCGGCTAATCGGATACTCATTATGGTAGGTTTTAAATCTCCCGAAGCAAGTTTAGCATATAATGAATGTGGCATTAAATTTATGCTAGCTCCTAAGTCGGCCAATGCATTACAACTATAGGTATCACTAAAATTACAAGAAATCAGAAAACTCCCTGGGTCGTCCAATTTTGGTGGTATCGAGTTTTTCACCAAAGCTGAATATTCTGCGTTCAAGAAAGCGGCCTGCTCCTCTGATGACTTTCCCTTTTCCGTGACCAGCTCCTTGATGAATTTCGCGTAATTCGGCATCCCTGCAATCAAATCAACAAGAGGAACATTAATACGGACAGATTGAATCATATCGCAAAATTTACCGTAGTGCTCCTTCATGCGTGCCTTCCTTAAACGTTGAGGATATGGGACACGTGGCTCGTAAGCTTTTAATGGGACCTCCTTCACTGGTTCAGGTGTTTTGGCCTTGGGTTGCACTTGTGGTGCCTCTTCCTCGTCATCGTCAGAAACTGGTTCAGCAGAGGGGTGCGGCTCACTAGTAGTTGGGTGCGAAAAATCCTCATTTCCTCCTTTTTTGTCTTGATTAGCATATCCAGAACGTGTTGTAATTGCATTTACATGCTCTTCTCTCATTCCAGGAGGTTGATATTTTGGTCCTTGATTGTTGGAAGTATTCCCTTGATCCTGTGGTCGTGGATTCTGTTGCGTGTTGCTCGGTAACTGGCCCGGTGGCCGATTTGCGTTCCGCTCGTTCATCCTATCGAACCTTCTCTCCAAGTCTTGCATTGCTGCCTGGTGATTTCTCTGCCCTTGCTCGATGTGATCATTTAAAACTTTGAGGTGATTTGTGACTGCATCATTCTTTCCATTCTGAGTGTGAATAAATGACTTCATCAGGTCTTTCAAACTTTGGTCTTCTTGATTATTTGGTGGATCGTATCTTTGTCGTGGTGGGGATGATCGTGTGTTGTTTCGTTGCCATCCATTGTCCCGATTCTCACCCCGGTTGTAGTTACCTCCGTAGTGTGGCCAATTTGCTCCCCGATTAGGGTAGCCATAATTTGCATAATGGGCTTCCTCCACGCGACAATCACTTGCATAATGCGGTCCCCCAAAATTTTCGCACCCATGCTTGATCACATGTACCTCTTTCTCTAAATAAGTCATTCTTCTGTCAAGCTTGTCTGCTATAGTCTTGATCTCTTTCAGAATATTAGATGCGTCACTGCTTCCTTCTACTTGAGCTACCTGTCCTCTTGTACGTCGACCTCTACCATCGTCTCGATATTCCCTTGATAAGCTTATGACTAGTTTATCTTCCATCAAATTGTATGCTTCATTGGTGGTTTTGTACATAAAGTCTCCCCCGCCGGCTAGATCCAACTCATTTTGTGACTCCTTGGTTAACCCGTAGAATAAGATCTCTATGATGTTATCCTTGCCCAGACCATGACCATAACAATTCCTCAGCATTTCTTTCAATCTAGCCCATGCCTCAGTAGACGTCTCTCCATCCTCCTGTCGAAATCCTCGAATATCCCGTAGCAATTTCCTACCCAAGGCGGGTGGGAAAAATCGTTTGATGAAGGCTTCGCGCATTTGTGTCCATGTTGTTATTGAATTTTCCTCTAGCTCTTCGAACCAAACCTTCGCATCTCCGGTGAGAGACGAAGGGAACAACCTCAGCTTGACAATGTCGCTCTTACCTTGACCGTATTTGAACATCTCACAAAGCTCGTTGAATTTGGCTATGTGTTTATGCGGATCTGAATTGTATTGCCCATCGATAGTATTGTCTTGGATCATCTTGAGATGGTGACCCTTGACAACGAAATCATCACCCAAGTCCGGGGTGGTAATGGCTGACCCTCTGGTAGCTGGTACTGCAACGGCTGCAGCTCGTCGGTGCATCGGCATGTCCAATGGATCCATAGCCGCTTGCGGTTCCGGTTTATCTTCAAAGATTAACTCCTCAACCTCAGACTTTGTATGACTTCCTCCTCCTTCTGAAAACGTATTATCTTCAAACTTCACAGGTGAGAAAGGTCCAAACCCTGGTGGCGTTGGAATTAATGTGTTTCCTTTCTTCTTGCCTCGCTTCTTTGATACTCCTGGATTCGATCTAGGACTTATGAGCCGTAACCCCGAAGACCTTGTGTAGATAAATTGGTAGTGGAGCAAATGATTCTTCTCGGGTCCCTCTAATATGTGTTTTAGCATATTCTCTTGCTCTCCATGCTTGTTGGTATGAAATGCTAATGTTATGATTAACACGTATGTCCGTGATAATGTCTATTCCTTTGTATTTCTTGCTTGGATCTTCAAGTGCCTCTTTTATAAAACATGCCAAGACTTTGTTGTTTGCTTGTCGATAATTTGGATGAATTTGAGTTTTTGAACATGTATGTCTAGCGGTTAAATTTTTAACTTCGGAAGACAAGTGAAAATACAACTCAACTTTATTAATAGAGATTTTATTAAGAAAACAACATAATATTGAAAATACAAGAGCATAATTAAGACAATAATTTAAATAAGACAACAACAAAATCTAAAAAAAATACAAGAAAATTTTCTATCCAACAATTCAGTCGATACGCTTTGCATAGAAAGCTTTTGCCATCCCTTCTCTGAATACCTCCACTTTCTCGTTAGAGACATCAACAATAAATGTCTCACTTGTTTCATTGGTTAGTATGTAGTGTATAAATAAGCTAGTAAACAAAGCTGAATTTTGTCTACTATTTGGATATTGGGTAACTCTAGCGACATATCTGAATGGTTTTCGGGCATTTAGTGTAGGTCATCTAGGCGTATAATTGATTTCTTCCAAAAACCTTACGAGGTTTTCTTCGTAATAAGTCATGATACGAGACCGACGGGCATCCGGAACCTCTGCTAATTCTCTGTCAAAAATGGTCAATTCAAGAGTGGAAAGTTTAAGTTGTAGAAGAAACCAGTGCTCATTTGGACAACTTATCGGAATAAGGACTATGTCAACTTCCACCAAGCAGGAATATCTTCAAAATTCATGTTGATGTTTTAACAATTCTTTCCCATATATATTCAACAAAGTCATTGTTTAAAAAAGTTGGCATCACTACATACTTGGGTTTCAACATATTCTACCTCTCTATGGTTATATTATGAAGTACTTGTGACCGTCTTATCCAAGCATCAACATGTTCTTATTCACAAAACAGATAAACACAATTTATAATCAAGATTCAACACTAATTTTTTTGTAAAATTTTAAAAATGTAAAAATTGCCATCTCCCACAAAGCATTGTCTTGTGTGCATTCAAGCAAAACGCCCAACACTTAAAACTTTTTCCTAAATCAGAAGTATAACAATATTGTTCTTCGTCACCTTTCCCTCTATCCCCTTGAAGAAAATGTTTTTCAGAAGTTGCCGCTAACACAATTGGTTGTTCATCGCTATCCATATTTTGGGAAGATACCGTTTCACGTTGTTGAATATCAGCTAGGAGTTGTTCAATTTCGTTGCTCAATACTTGTCTTCGCACGTCTAGATTGAATGTGTGTGTAAAATGGAAAATAATGTTGTTTGAATTTTAAAGATAAAAATATGTTAGCTTTTGTTATACTTAAATAGGCCTTTGAATGAACTATTTTTACAAATATTAAATTTGAAAAGACTAGACACTTTAATTTGACCGTTGAATGTACTTTTTGTAAGAACTTTACCAAATTGATTACACCTCGCATTATTAGTTTATGCGAAGTGGATTATTATGATATGAGTAGACACTGTAATTTTGACAGTTGAATGTTATCTTTGTACGAAATGTAAGTTTGATTTTACATGTCAGTGTAATTTTGACCGTTGAATTTACTTTTTGAACGGATTTTGCATAATTGATTGTACCTCACATTATTCATTTATTCAAGGTGAATTATTATGATACGACTAGATACTATAATTTTGACCGTTGAATGTACCTTTTGTACTAATGTAAGTTTGATTTGACATGACACCGTAATTTTGACCGTTGAACGTACTTTTTGTACGGATTTCGCATAAACCTCGCATTATTAATTTTGACCGCTGAATGTACTTTTTTGGACATGCCTATAAAGGGAGTAGCTTGTCTCAAACAGTTATCACTACAATTTTACTTTCGCAGTTATGTCTCTCAAAAGACAAAGAATTTTATACTTACAAGAATGAATTCGTGAGATGCAAGAAGAAATTAGGCATATAGAGGAGGATATAGAAGAGAACGGAGATGATCCAATAATCGAAGACACGATTGTTGAAGAAGGGATCGTTAGCCTTTCTGACAACGGAATGCCTAATATGGATTTCAATGTAAGTGTTAGAGTTGCTACCGTTTTGGACTTCTATCACGTTAAGGATTCCGCTCCGAGTGAGCATTACTGTCATATTAAATACCTAGGGGATCATAGATAGTAGAATGTCTTTTGGGGTATTGCTAGGATTAACCGATGATAATGCATTGATATTTCGGGGATGTTTCTAACTTTTTTGTTAATCACACTACAATATGTAAAAGTTTCTAATAATACAAGTTTCTTTTTTATTATTAGCATATAGACGCTTGGATTACATGAGCATCATTGTGTCTACAAAGGCAAAGGAGTGATGAAACATCCTGCGGAATGGGCCATCTTGCGGACATCTTTCAACAGAAACTTTAAGTTTCCATTTCCCGATGAGATTGTGAAATATGGCGATGGAAGTACCAGTCCTTACCCTGCACTTTGGAAAGTGAAAAACGTTAGTATTTTCTCATTTAATATTATTTATTATAATATAATGAAAATATTTATATATTTTTATTTTTGTAGGTACTAATCTCGGTATGTTTCCGTGAAAAATATTGGTGTCTACTTCATTTGGACTAGAGAACACATGTTTATCAAATTTATGACACAAATCTATCATATATATATATATATATATATATATATATATATATATATATATATATATATATATATATATATATATCTAATACAGAATGAAACTGTCTTTTCTCTCATTATAAACAATATTCAAGACTTACTTATATTGGGTTAACTATTGGCCACGTGGAGAAAAACTAGAATCTAACCCGGAATTTCGGTTCGCACATACGAATCAATGTTATACAACCGAGGAAGATTCTGGAGTGTTTCTTTGTATGTTTTTACAAAATCTCATTACATGCAAACCAGTGACGTTAGAAGAAGGATCATATTCAAAGAAACCTTAATGAAATTTCGAACAAACATGGGTCATAAGCTCTATCTGAAACGTACTTAAAACACTTCTTGTTTGTTTTACTTGTTACGTCATATTCTTTTTATTTTGCTATTATTTAATGTTATTATTTATTTATGTTTTATGTAAGTTTGATTTAAGGTATATTGTGTAAGCTTTATTTGTGTAAACTCTTTTGTTTGCACAAAAATATAGTACATAACCAAAACCCAAACAAAAATCCATAACCAAAATCTACATAAAATCCAGAACAGTAATAAAGTACTACTCCCTAAACGTATCAGCGGAGCTAGTCACCGGCTTGACCGGTGGGTCTGGGTACGGGTCTATGATCGCCATAAATGTAAAAACCACCAGCGACACGCAATCGATAGTTTTTTGCAAAACTCTCCACATCCGTGGACGACCTCATACGCCGACCCCTGATCTTGTTTTCCATATGTATCATCACCCAAACACCACGATCACCTAAGTGACCTCTCTGAATCGAGACCTCCCCACCAAAGTCAACTCGATCATCATACTGCGGCCCCTACCCGATATATCCCAATATATGATATCATCCAAAAACTTAGGCAACCATCGCCCAAACCTATCAAATTTCTCTGCAACACTAGGATTTATGACCTTCGATGACAGACTATCGAAAATACTGACCCTCCACGTCAGTTGGTCCAAAATCGCAAAAACCCAGTGAGTGTTGCCGATATTCACCGGCATCATAACCTGCAAACTAATGATATTCAATATATTAATATTATTACTATATAAACATACTATTTTAATAGTTAATTTTCCAATATAACTTTACTCACATAATCTACAGCCCCCCAAGCCGGTAACGACTCTTGGTTCTCGTCTGCAAAAAGACCAGGGCTGGAGTGCTCCTTTTCGAACATATTCATCATCAACCGCTTTGTACCGACCATCTGGAGGTGTGGGATCTGTAATACAGATAGTGACACCAATTCAACAAGTGTTGTTAAAAAGTAAGAAGAAAAAGTAGTAAACAATAATCTATAACGATTAAATACACTTATTAACTAAATAATAATTAAATAATACATACCAGTTCATCGATCCAACCATTCCTAGTGTCTCCCATCAGTGCCCACCAAAATTCTCTCGTGTATCGGAAGCTCGAGTCGGGTAATGAAAGGTAACACGCACTCGGGGTAGATATATAGAACTATGTGAACAACACATAATCAATGACATCTGGTGGATGGCCTTCAGGGTCTCCTCCCCCTCCCTCTGGGCCCGATCCCCCTCGTCCTCCTCTGGGGCTCGATCGCCATCTTCCTCCTCCGTGGCCCGATCCCCTTGTCCTCCTCTCGGGCCCGTATAACGTGGTCGTGAAAAGGGTGTGTGGGATCTCAGGTAGATACTACCAACGATGATGAAGATGGTAGTGATGATGATGATGATGGTAGTGATGATGATGAAGATGATGATAATGAAGATGGTACCGATGATGAAAATGATGGTGGTAGTGGTCGTGACAGTGGTATGTGAAATGTGCGTCGCCCCCGTGATGCGGTGGATGGTAATGATGGTGATAATGATGTCAGATTAGGTGGTGGTGATGATAATGATGCCATGGGGTATGGGTGACAGTGATCTACGTGGTGATAGTTGTGGTTGTGGTCTAAGTGATGGTGGCGATGGTGAAGAATGTGGTCTGGGTGATAACATGTGTACAAGTGATCATGTACGTGTCTCGGGTAATGGTTTAGTGGAGGGTGTGGCAGTATGGCGGAGAGTGGCTTTAATATAATCACGTAGAGGAATACGAACCGTGCACCGATCACGACCTCGAGCTAAACCTGGTGTCTGTATACGCGATATATCGGATTGATCAACATTCTCGTCCGACTGCTCATTAACATCGTCTCGGTAAAAAAAAACCCCCGCCAAATCCTCCATGACGACCTGCGTAATTTTTTTTTTTAATAAATTACAAACATGCGAAACAAAATAATGTTACAAATATTAGTTAAATAGTATTATCGAGATACGATCCTCTATATCCTCCACGCGATTGAAACCTGGCGTTGACGGGTCAACCTGAGGTGAAACTATACCCATAAGGAGCTCCACTACATGAAGACGACCCTCCGAGCTCGTCATCCGACGCTCCAAATCAGCAGTATGAGCCTCTCGAGGCGTCTCCTGAGCCGTCATACGACCCTCCAACAATCTCCACCGATCAAAATCTGGAGGTCCCGTCTCCGGACCTCGAGCGTTATTCGAAGAAGGCTCAACAATATCATCAAGAAGACCCTTGTGACAACCGTCTAATTCCAGGTGCATTTTTATACTCTATGTCTCTTTCGGTCTATCTAGTCTTTAACTATTCAATAACCGGAACCGCGACAGTGTCGGAATCACAACCGGAATCAAATTATATAAGTCCTAATACCAAGAAAACTCCTAATGAACTTTCCTAAGTTCATAATGTAACATACTTTAAAATTTTAGTTAACGAAAAGGTCCAACGAAACAGTTATACAAAATCAGCCAAAACACAAAAATTATTACAAAAATGGTCCAGGACGACGCACAGAGGCCATGTGCGCCGTCCTGGAGGACGAATTCTGTAATAAATTTGAATTTCTTGCATGTCTCGATTCCAACAATTTTTCAACCAACCAAACTCGATTTTTGACCATGATTACTGCCCATATTGCAGTCCCAACACACTTCATTATTATTACCTCTATATTTCCTTTTCATTTCTCATTTTTATTAAACAAAAACACACACATACACCATTTTCTCTCAACTTTTCTCTCAAAAACTCATCCCCTCCAGTGATTTCCAGCAACCTAAACACCATTTTAACCCATACAAAACGTTTGAATCATCAAGGGAAGCAAGGGGTGTCGATTATTTCGAAAAAGGACCATTCTTGTAAAGGTTTTTGAAGCTAAAATCCGGCCAAAATCACCATCATCCGAGCTTTTCCTCCGGTAGACTTCTGTCTTTTTACTATTTTTATACAAATGAACTCTTACATGTAAGATCTTACGGTTCAAAATGAGTTTTTATACAAATCTATGACTTTTTATGGTCAAAAACGTTTTTAAATCGAAATAGTCTTTGAATCCACGAATTTGTAACTAAAAATACTTCATAAACTGTTAAAATGATGTTTTAATAAGTTTAAACCTATTGCATGTCGGAATCTAAGGCTAAATAAACGTTTTACAAAGAAAACTCGAAAACCCGCGTCATGTGCGCCGTCCTAAGGCACAGAACAACGCAGTGAGCACCAAAAATTTGTTTTGTGCGCCGTTCTGGTGCTCACAGCGGCGCACAGAGCTGCTGTTTTTCCCAAAACTTGTCGTTTTTGTCGTTTTTAGCACGTTTTGACTACATTTGACCGCTGACTTTTTGACACATGATATTTTGGGACTGAATAAGTAAAACCAATAACATTTGAGACATGTATGGACTATTTGGACATAAATTGGACTATATTATATATGTTATCGTGTTTTAGGTGATTTGTGAGCGGAAGTGGATTGTACATTTTTGGATATGAAATTTGGGCGCGGAAGCGCTGCCCAAATTTCCTTAGAAAAATGTAAACCACTTCAGCGAGCAAAAGCACTCGTAACATAATAATAATAATCGTTAAATCGGACTTTCCGACAAAACGTGACAATTACCTTTTCGGACAATATTAACGATACTTAACCTTGACACTTAAAGCTTAATAATATTTTATCTACCTTATTATATTAAGAACATAATGAGATAATAACTATTAAACTATCTTGGTATTATTAGGCAATCCGTGATTCCCGGCTACCGTTCTGACCGAATTTCCGTGTTCTTACTCTTCGCAATCCGTGAGTTACAACCCCTTATTTTATATGTATTTTGCATGATTTTGGGGGAAACATAAGATTAATTATAACTTGAAAACATTTATGAACATTGCAACTATGTGAACTTTTGACTTATTACAAACTTATGAACTATTTTGACTCTGTAACTTTTATGAACTATGTTGACTTTGGAACTTTTATGAACTATTTTGACTTTGGAACCTTGTGAACTATTTTGACTTTAGAACTTTATGAACTATTTTGACTTTGGAACTTTTATGAACTAATTTGAACAAACTCTTTGAACTCTTATGCGTAAAACATTTTTACACTACTGGCTCACTTGAACTTACCGGCTTGCCCCCTTTTTTCGGCTAAACTAATTATTGATGCTTGTATGCGAGACCGACCCTTGATGGAACTATAACATGACTCTTAAGTGACGGAACAACTATCTCTTTTTAAAACAAAACTACTTAGTGCCCAGCTTCTTTTTTTTAGAACTTTACACACTATTAACTACAGAGCCGTTTAGTAATTATGGGTATCGATACTTAGGAAAGAACCGTTCTTTGCTTAGATGGCAGTCTAAGTACATATTACTAAGAACTTGACAACTTCCCGTAGGATAGGCGGGGAAAGGGGCCTCATGGTTGAACAATCGGTTTAGTGTGAACACTTAAGTTATAGATGCCAAGAGGTTGATAGAAGAAATCTAATTAGTTACTTATACGCATAAATTTACGAACTTTTAGCGATTGCTTCCGCAACTATGATTTGACTAAATTTGACTTATTTGGTCTTTACGAACTTTAGGGCACCGATTCGCCCGTTACTTGAAACTTTAAAAGTATATAAATTTTAAACGACTTTTCTCCGCTAACCTCCTTTTGGAAACTTTTACTTTTATATACTTAACTAATATTTTTGTCGAACTACTTAAACTGTAACTCACTCACTACTTTCGTAGTTGACACTTTATCTTATGTTTCAGGGAATTTAGTGTAAGTATGAAGTGCATGGAATGGACGGGTCGAGGCGGTCGTGTGAGAACCTTTTCGGGAAAAGACTTGTTCATTACTTTTGGGAATTTTAATTGCAAACTTTAAACTTATGTATTCTGTACTAAATTCTATGACTTGGTTATTTCCTTGAACTTGTAAACACCTTTAATATTTTTAAATGACTTGAATGCCGTTATGTTTCTTATAACCCGTGTAATGATCTTCCAGCTCTTCACATTTCGTGTTTCCGCTTTAGCGGGGTGTGACAACCCGACCGTCGGTGTACACCTATACGTGGGCTAGATGTGGTAGCCTCATCATCCACAACATGCTCCACCACAACCTATCAACCCCATCAAAAAATCATCTACTCGCCTGATACCAGGCGGTCGTAGTCTCCCGCTCGGTCGGTATAATCTCAAGCGGATGATGGGCCTCCTATAAATTTAAATCAAAATATAAATATTTATTCAAACTAATTATTTTTAAATACAAAAAAAAGTTTATGGTAAAATAACTTACATCCTCAAAATCAAGAAAGATCAAGTACGACTCCCACAAAAAATTGATGTGTCAGCGCCATCCAAGTGTCCGTGGTATAGTCTTCCTGTATGTAGTAAAAGATCTCGCTCTCGAGAACGTCTCGAATATCCATATCTACAAAATCAAACACAAACTCAAGTTATTTTATTTCTAAGTTAAAAATTGATAAAATAATAATTAAAATATGAATTAAAGTTTAAATTACATACCCTAAACGCATATATAAATCCTCGAATGTTATATCTCCGATGGTTTTCCTTTTTGCCTTTTTTCTGCGGCTTCCTCGACGCCAACATACCCCTGCGTCTCTCAAAATTATCCTTGCGTTTCGCCAACGCCCAAGAAAGGCACCGATGTGTCTGTGGCCAAAGAAAATATCCCAACGGAACCGAGTTCCACGACTCAAAATCCTTAACCAAACGTAACATTCCGGTATGACGATGTCATACTGAACTCCCAGAAACTCGTGACGCACCAACATCAACAAACAAACCCTAACCGCATTCGCGTCAGACAACCGAGCAAATCTAGCCTCATCATCAAACAACTCTTATATATGAGCACCTTTATCGTGCGTAGTACCTAAATCTAGAGTCGGAAATACCCGTCTCGCAAACGCAATGTCACCAGTCGAAGGGATTGTGCGTAGTCCAAAACGCATCCCGGTAATGATAAAAAAAATCCTCTCGCGTAAACGTAACAACATGAACGCCCAAAGTAAATACCAACTCCTCATCCGACAGGACCTCTGGGGTATCCAAAGTTTGAAGAAAAAGATGAACTAACAAGCGGTCCTTCTTCCTATCCACAAAGTCAAGCCAAAGACCAAAACACGTACTCTGAAAAAGTTTTAACCGAGCATCTACCACCTCCAACCTACGTCTAATATCTATACCTATCTGGAAAATACCACGTATAGTAACTACCGCGGGTACATACTACAAAACCAACAAAACGAATGGAGAGTAATTGTTAAAGTTTGACTAAACTCGATCGACCACTATCTTTATCATAAAAACTAATATTTTAGTCAATTAAAAGTAAATTGTATTGTTATTAATTCAAAATGTTATCATATTACAAAATATCATTTAAATAAAAAGAAAAAAGAAAAAAAAATTATTAAAGAAACCTGAAGACCAGTTAGCATAAATTTGGGTTGCTTATTATGTAAACTGGCTGAGTAACAAAATTGGGCAATTATCACACCTAAAATCAACTAAACCTCCCAATTAACTAACTCTGTGACATTTGGTATGTCCTAAATAAGATTTATAACTAACAAAACATCACTAATTTAAACCTAAATACCTACGACAGCCGATTACAACAATTTAACAAAAAAAGCCTTTGAAAAAATGTAAATTTATACCTGATTATCACGTATAGGGTGCCCTTGATCCATCTCCGTTGATTGGTTGCCTTCAATTTGGTCAGTTTTTGATTTTGCGTTTTTAAAAAATTGGGTATGCTAACTGATTTTGGGGATTTTCGGGATTTTGACCAGATCTTGAATCTCTTTTATACCCTACATGACGTTATATGCTAACTGTTGACGTCATGTAGCATAAAATCATATTTTTTTCAAAAAAAAAAAAAATGGAGTTCGCAATGCTAACTGGTTCGTATATGCAAACTCTGTAATATTTTGTAAAATAGTTGTGAAATTTTAACATTTTGTAAAATATCCCATTCCCATTTGACAACTTAATAATTTTTCTTATATATAATTGGTAGATACAGGGTAAATGAATATGTGACACCGAATTCGTTGTTAAAATAATAATGGCGCATTAATTACCAATAAGATGAAGTATATGAATTTTTAATTTTAACTAAATGTTTTTATCAAATAATAAATGATCACTTTCAAAAATAATATTAAAACGTGAGACTTAGGATTGTATTAGAGTCGTGGATGCACTTACCCTCTACCCATCACGTGTAACATTTTCTACCGGGGATGACAATTCAAGTCGGATTTGGGTTGGTGGGTTCAAGTTAGTAGGTTGTCGGATTGAAATTACTCAACCGGATCGAACCTAACCTATTAACATTATCAGGTTATCAGGTTTGGGTTAGCAGATTGTCAGGCACAACCCGAACCTAACCGGTGTAACCCGTTTATTATACATGTTAGTGAATTGACTAGCTAATTTTAGCGAAATTAGTTGGTTTCAGGTCAATAAGGTTAAAATGAGTTTAAATTATGAATAAGTTAAGTTGTTTATATTTAGTTTTTGAAACCACTAATGTTGAAAAATATAATGTAGTTTCTAAAAAAAAATATATATATATAAACAGATTGAGTACTATCATTAAAATAAAATAAAAGGTTAGTTTAGTTTAATATGATAGAATATAAATTTACTTTAATATATTATTATTTATAAAAAATATTTGAGAGATTTACATCTACGTCCTTACAAAACTTCAATATTACGTCAATGTCTTTGTAAAAATCCAATTTACGTTAATATCCTTCCAAAACATGAAAAATTCTCATATATATCCAAAATAATAAATTAATAATATTTAAATAATTTTAATATTTAAATTATTCATCTAAATATTAATTAAATGATTTTAATATTTTAAATTATTGAATAAATCAATAAAACTAATCCAAATGCTTATTTAAACAAATATGTCAATGAAAAATCAAATACTGAATTAACTAAATAGATTAAATTCAATGAATAAATTGTTTTAAACATATATTACAAAACATTAATCAATCAAGACGAGGAAGTTTTGTAACCTTTTTATTCCGGTTAATGCTCAAAATTATAGAAAACAATCTTTTTTAAATCTATATCGCGAGTATATGAAATTGAGCTACATTGGTTAAAGTTGGATTAAACCTAAAGTACTTGAGTAAAAAGTTTAATTAATATTTGGATTAATAATTTAAATATTAAAATTATTTAAATATTATTAAGAGTTAATTACATGGCTAGTCCCTATGGTTTGCATCATTTTCACCGGTCGTCCCTATAACTTTTTTATTACACCACTCGTCCCTAAGTTTAAAATTTGTTGCTTCGCAAGTCCTTAAAATGGATGGACCGTTAAGTTTTCCGTTAGGGCATCACATGTGAATTACACGTGAGGGTATATTCGCAATTTGCTTATTTCATTATCATAAAAAATGAAAATCTCTTAATAAAATATTTGTCCCTCTTCTTTTCACTTTCCAAACACAGCCACAACACCATTATCTTCAAAAACCCCCCAAATATATACATATTATAAGTTAAAGTAAGAATGTTGGATCAAGAAACGTAAATAGCGACTTTCGAAAATGACGAAGGTGAAGATTTACAACAAATATTCATATATTTAACAAATCACACTGAAAATAACAAACCTGAATTAGTAAAAGAAATAATATATGTGAAAAAGTTTATAATTTTTCCGACTATGAAGATGGTTGTAGCGACGAAGTAGTGGTGGTTTAATTCCGGCGGCGTGGTTTAACTCCGACTATGAAGATGAAGGCAAAAAATGAAGGCTAAGTGGTGGTGGTTTAATTCCGGCGATCGCGTAATCCGATGAAATGGTGGACGTGGTCGCGTAATCCGACTAAGCAGTAGAGGGTGGTCGCGTAATCCGATGAAATGGTGGTGGTTCAACTCCGGTCTTATGTGTGTATAAATATATATATATATATATATATATATATATATATATATATATATAGATATGGAATATAGATATAGATATGTATATGTATATGTATCTAATATAGAGAGAGAGAGTGTGAGAATTTTTGGGGTTGGTGAGAATTTTAGGGTTCTTAGAAATTTTGGGAGGAAAATGGCGAAGAAGATGGTAAAAAGACAAATTTTTCCTCACATGTTTCTCACATGATACTTAACGGCACACTTAACGGTCCATCCATTTTAGGGACTTGCGAAGCAACAAATTTTAAACTTAGGGACGAGTGGTGTAATAAAAAAGTTATAGGGATGACCGTTGAAAATGGTGCAAACCATAGGGACGACCCATGTAATTAACTCTATTATTAATTTATAATTTTGGATATATATGAGAATTTTTCATGTTTTAGAAGGATATTAACGTAATTTTGATTTTACAAGGAAATTGACGTAATATTGAAGTTTTGTAAGGACATAGATGTAAATCTTCCAAAATATTTTATAAAAGTTTTCGGATTATCAGGTTGACTCATTTAACCTAATGACCAACCATAACCTAACTTGAAAATAATTCGGATTATCAGGTTGACGGGTCGAGATTATACAACCTAACCTATTATTTTTCGCGTCGGTTTCAGATCAGGTTTCGTGTCGTGTCGAATATTATCACCCCTATTCCTACCCATAAAATCAAGACATTCTTTGGCGGGTATTATTTTATACCCATTATTACGACCCATGGATTTATGTCAACGAAAAAATTATAACTAAAAATATATTAAATATATAAGTAAGACAACTAATAATGAATTTTTGAGAAATTAATTGTTTTTGAAATATGAAACATGTTAAAATCGAAACAAATAATATGATATTGTCAATTCTTTAATATGTTTTTTTTGTTAATTTTACCGACTAGATGTTTGAATATTAATATCTTTTTCTGGAATGATTTTTTTTCTTTACTATACTATAAGCTAGATTAAACTAAAATGTATAACAAAACTTACATATTATACAATAATACCAATGAGTATAGTTTTTTTGAGTTCACGGGTTAGTCCATACCCGTCTCTGCCCGGGACCCGTTCGCATTATTGTACTCATGGTCTAAAATACGGGTGAAAAATTATAGTTTTATCCATCAATAACTAGCAGTCAAAGGTCTTTTTTCACCCTCCCTACACCTACGTGAGATCTATTCAAAGTTTCAAATACTCCATTGCAACAATTTTATTTATCTGAAAGTCTGAACATGATAATATGTCGACCAATACTTTCAAGTTTACGATTCCCAAGAAATACTAATATAGCCAATATAAAGCAGGACTGAAATTGTGAACACAACCTTAAAAATAAAATCTTAAACGAATATAAGACAGACTGCATTATCCACTGGTACCATACCATACAACCAACCACAACACACTCAATTCCCTTAAAATCAAAGCATCCCCTTAAAACTTTCTACACTTTCCTACTAAACCAAATTGCTGTCCACACACATAGTGATCACCACAACCACCACCAACACCGCTACCGACAACCGCCATCATGTCCGTCAAAGAATGCTCTCACCACAAGAACAAAAAAGGCAAACTCCTCCGAAAACTATTCGCCGGGTTCTTAATCCTAGCCTTCATCGTACTCCTAACTTTCCTAATCACATGGGCAATTCTCCAACCTAAAAAACCAAGATTCACTTTACAAGATGCAACTATATACAACTTCAACGTATCCGCTCCAATTCTCCTGTCGTCCAATTTCCAAGTCACTATCAATTCTCGAAACCCTAATTCACGAATAGGGGTTTACTATGATAAACTTGATGTGTTCGCTTCATACAGAAGCCAACAAATCACTTACTTCACTGGGATCCAACCAGTGTACCAAGGACATAAGGACACCAACGTGTGGTCTCCTTTTGTCTTTGGTACAAATGTCCCAGTTGCCCCGTATAACGGGGCATCTTTACAAGAAGATCAATCTAACGGACAGATTTCGCTAGTGATTAAATTAAATGGACGGGTGAGATGGAGAGTAGGAAGGTTTATTTCCGGAAGGTATCATATCCATGTTAACTGTCCCGCGTATATTCCGTTTGGGAATAAACAGAATTCTGGGATTATTGTTGGGGCTGGAATTAAGTATACGTTATCACAAAGATGTAGTGTTAACGTGTGAAACCGAAGATGACAGATTGATGATGTCATGTATCAAGACTAGAGAAAACGGCGTCGTTAAGATGTTAAGTTTTCTTTTTCTTTTTAATTACACTTTTTGTTATTATTATATCTCAAAATCAATATCAATATTAATTGGAAAGAAGCATAGTTGGATGAATTTGTAAATTTGCTGGATAAGGAATAAAGAAAAAGATGGGTATTAAAAGAAGCCGAAAGTTGTTGAAAATTTATAAATGTTGACAACCTGTATTTTCATGATGAATTGATGATGAATTATAAATGTTTTACATATTTTTTTTGCTAATCAATAAATCTTTCTACTTTCTATTACTTTTTTGATTGTTATTGTTTTTTCGGTAACATTAGCCCCGTGTTATGGTCCGATGCCTCAGTAACAGATATGATGTCGTTAGACCAATGATTAAGTGGTTGATCTTTGTTTTTCCGGTAACGTTAGTCCCGTGTTATCAGTTATGGTCAGATGCCTTAATTAGTAACATATTTGATATCGCTAGACCAAAGACAAACGGATTTTGTAGATTATTGTTTAATTAGTTCTAGTTTCAATTCTTTTTGTTAGATTAAAATGATTTTTAAAAGTCTCGGGACTTCAATGATATATGTGAAAATCTACATTTCTAGACGACGCGTGAAATAAAGAGAATCGGATGCAAATAATTGAACGCCTTTTCTGTTTATGAATTGTGGGTCCATGGAAAATTTGATGGTTTCTTTATGTTATTGTGATGAGGTTTGGTTTAATTAGGTATATGTGCAAAAGTATGTGACAATATTAAATAAATATAGGTTTTATGCATATGCGTATATGTATTAGAGCAAAATTAATAATTTTTTTTTACCAATATTTATGTAAAAAATACTTTATTTGTGTCAAATTTAAACAAAACATAAAAGAAGAGTGTTCGTTTTAAATTTGAAAAGTTTAATTTAAATTAAAAATCATGATCTTCTATAAGTATGATAGAGTCTCGACAAAGCGAGTCATAATAAAAGAAAAAAAAAAAAACAAATACCCTCACAATAAAATTATGTCTATATAACATAAAATACAGTCGTTACTTAAAATAAAATATTATTCTACCATTTTTTTCCTAACCAAGTATTAAAACTCTATTTAATCTCATAGGTTATTTTATATAATTCTATTGCCAATTAGATATTAATTAATATAAAACATTAAATTTTGAGGTTCAAAAAATATTTGAGGTCATGGACGGTCGTCTTCTTGTTCATCCTTAAACATGACCTGTTTAAAATAACTAAGAAACATTGTATGATACAAAGAAAGTTAAAGATAACTAAAGAGAAACTATTTTTTGTTCTTTTTATCGATATTGAAATATTGATATAGGGTGTTCATATAATATAGAAAGTAGATAGATATGTTTCAAAAGGAATTTGTTTCAGTTGAAAATGTGTATTTTTGGTGTAGCTTTACTAAACTTAGAAAGTTACAACATCAATGCTTACCAGCCTTTGCTCTTTACTTTTCTATTTTGTACTAGAATCGAATTCATTTTTGTACACATCTTTTTGGCTTTAAGCTATATCTATTAAATTATTCAAACAAATAAACTAATTGTTTGTCATCTTCATAAAATATAATTTTTTTTAAATAAATTTAACAAAGTAGTTTTTTATACCATCATCAAAATTATTACCGGAAATGCTTGTATTTTTATTTTATTTTAGTTAAAAATATATATGAGCTGCTTATTTTGAAAGATGAGATATAATTCCATTTAAAAAAGAAAACCCTGAGAAATGTTGATTTGTAAACTTAATCTCTTCATAAAGAGAAGGTTTTATATTATATGATAGAATATACGCACATATTAGTATCACATCATATAGATACTATTAAGTCGGTTTAGTAAACTACTACGACACTTGAAAGATGAAAAAGGAATTTGATTATAGAACTTTCCTTTTTTTAAAAGATTAACATGACATCAATCACACAAATCTATGCCGATGCAACATGTGAGTTAGATAACACATGCGAGATAGACGAAGACGAGATGGTTAACTTGCAGCTCAAGGAGATCGACTGAAGTTGTTTGGTCCAAGATTGTTTTTAATTTATTTTTAGTAATGCAATAAAGCCCAATTTGTGTTTGATTGGGATTCTTTTTACTTTCCTAAAAGTGAGGATTTACTTGCTTATTAGATGCTTGATTTTTGGTTTTTGACGTTGTTATGAATTTTTGAATAAACTGATTATTCCGAGAAGGAAAACTTAATCGAGAGAATCGATTTTCCTGGTTCCCTTCGTGTCTTCTTGTTGTTCGTATCTAGATCCTCATCACAAATATTTATTGTTTTTCGTTTTCTTTACGAGAGTCGAACCCATATATATCTTCTAAATCATGAATCAACTTATATACCCAGAAGTCATTTGATATGGAAGTAAGCAAATAAGAGCATATAAAAGCTTGAAACTTACTTCTTTTTATAAAGTTAAGCTCTTAGCTTGTTTGGTTGAGAAACTTTGCCAAATTTATAATAGAAAAAGAAATTTAAGATACATTATTTTAAATAATTTATAAAGATAAAAATAAAAAGAAATAAATAAGCAGCTTTAAATAGTTTTTATAAATAGTTTAAGCTTATGATATATTGTAGTAAATTGAACAAATACCATTCATTAAAGAATTAATCACCAGAATAATCACCTATTACTTACACTTTACAAAAATAATCTCCTGATTCGTGAAGAATTTTTCGCGACACTTTATCGTCGCGAGAAGTACATAAAACAAAATCAGACCAATAAAAATCAGACACGTCGTCGTGAAAATGAATATTGACACGAGAAATGAATAGTGTCGTGACAACGTGTTGAATTTGTATTGGTCTGATTAAAATATATGTACTTTCGCGACGAAAAAAATATCGCGAGAAATCCGTCGCGAATTAGATGATTATTTTTGTAAAGTGTAAATGATAGGTGATTATTTTGGTAATTTGCTCTTTATTAAATTGATTTATCTTAATTTATTATTGGGTAAATGTAAATTACATCATAATATGGCCAATTTCCTGTATTTCAAAGATAGAAAAACTCCAACTTAGTTGTTTTTAAAATTGAATGATTAATTCTCTCCTATTATTATTATATTTTTATATCATTTAATGTTTTTTGCAAAATGAATTACACCCTCAAATCAAATTTGGCATGTTAGTTTGATATATGGATGAGCAAAAAGCATTACAACCACACTACTAATAAAAAGAAGGAAGCATATAAATATATATACTAGTATGGTATCCACGCGATGCAGCGGATGAAGAAAAAAAAATCATATTCAACAATTTATAATGGGTGATTTATGGTAGCTAATCATTTGTCTCGTTACATATATATGAAGTGTAATAGTTTAAATTTCTGCCGTTTAGGCAATATAAAAAGAATGTTGAGGTAACAGTTTATTGTTCGACCATTCAACGATAATAATTATTATGTCGTATGATCGATTTTCTCAAATCTTATCCACTAACCTAATGAATCTCAAATTTGTAACTAAAGAAAAATTTAGATTACAACGGATTTAAATTCCGTCATAAACTTCAAACAAACATGTTATGGAAAAAGAATTCAATTCAAATTCACTCAATTTTTTGTAGATTTCGTAAAACAAACACCCCCGCAGAATATTTTCCGTTCGGATAATTCAACCCATTTTGGATAATTCGACTCATTTGAAGATTAAGCTCATTTGCGAACATAACAAAAGTCTAATTTTTCAGGTCATTTTGTTTTTTTAATAGGTGGCATTTAATAATTTCACATTCGGTCAAAAAGAGAATTAAATATATTTCCTGAATAGTATTCTCGTATAAACCAATGTTTTCTATAAACAAAATCTAATTTTCCTTCAACGATGCAACAACAAATTAAAAATACATTCAGACACTACGTTTTCTAATCGTTTATCGTTCTGCTTTTCAAGCCGAAAAAAAATATTTGCCTTCAAGACATTCAAATTCAGTCTATTTCCATGAATCCAGGTAACACATACTTTCGAATGTTGTAATGAAGGATCATCAATATGATAACAAATTTTATTAACCTTAAAAGTATCAAATGTAATACTACTCAGCTTATTGGTGTTAAGACTTATTGGTGACCAATTGAAGAATATAAACTTCTGATGATAACCATTTTGCTAGAATTATAGAGCAACACGAACCACAACACTATCAACTAACTTAATAAAATTTAGATTATAAATCAAATATTTGATAAATTTACTCCATCAAATAACGTTTAAAGTTAAAAAATAATAGTTACATGAATACAAATTTTATATCAATTAATTTAAATTGCCTTTATTTTATATGAGTATATTTTTTTTATGAAATTAGTAATATAATTATTTAAAGGAAATTAAGATTAGTTTATATGTTATATTCGGGTATATTACTATTTATACTTACTTAAAAATTTAACATTTTAATAAAAAGTGAAAATGTTTTATATATCAGTAAAGATAAAGATATATTTATTAGTTATTTTTGTAATTAAGAAAATGTCACTAATTGTAAAGTGTTTTAAATAATGAATTTTATGAAATGTATAAAAAAGGGTAAAAAAGTAATTTCAATTACTTAAAATTTAAGAGATTAAGACTTTTAGGGAAATGCTTTATAATATATTAAAGATAAAATATCTTATTTTCTGAAAGGAGATGAGACGAGCATAGCTTGGGCCCGAAATATGTCTTTGCAAATTTAATCTTTCCAAACTCGAACTTAGTGGAGCTTGGGCATAGATCAGCTCGTTTACATCCCAATATTTTGTAACACAAACATGTCTTTTAAATTTGTCCATTAAACTTGATTGAAGAATCTCCTCCCTAAATGAGTTCGAACATCACATAGATGTCTTCATGTTGTCGTAGTTTTTTAAATTTGTCCATTAAACTTGATTGAAGAATCTCCTCTCTAAATGAGTTCGAACATCACATAGATGTCTTCATGTTGTCTTAGTTTTTGTATATAACATATTAAAATTGTGGAACGCAATTTGGACTGTTTGAATGACTTACATTTTACCTTACTTTATAAATAAATAAACACTTACCTTTTAACATCCAAATTGATTTGATTTTGTATGCATTTCTTTTATTATATATTTTTAAAATATACGATCCTAAACACTCAGGAAGCGATATAAATCTAATGGTTCAAATTTTAATAGAAATCTAATATTTATTTGATAAATACTAAGTGAGCTCGATTTTATCATTGTACTACAAGATCTTTTGCTTGATTACTAAACATCTCCAAGGGACTTTGTGCATAGATATATAGATCTGTAGTTAATAAGAATAGCAACTATTATTGAATGTATATCTCGATCTAATATGTCTATAATAGAATAGTATAAGTTGTAATCTCTTTTTTTCACACAACCTCCGCATTGATATTATAATGTGAATTGTTTTGCAAGTTATCATTGCGTGTTTCCTAGATACATCATGATGCTAAACTTTCCTTTCCATTTTACATTCCAATTCCAATCATTAGTAAACCATCATTTTAACAAATTAAACCCGATAAAATATATAATGGACTCCTTTTATTTAAAAATGATATTTTAAATATTTTATATGTTTTTGTGATTACGATAAGAATGAGTTAGCAACGTGTTTAAAGATGAAGTGGAGCAAAAGAAAAAATAGATGTCATCACTGGTAGGTATAATTATATATTCATGTTTTGGGTTAATAGAATTCATACATCAAACTAGAGGTGTCGAAATCGGTTTTGACCAAGAATCGGACCGGGTTTGAAAACCGAACCGGTTTCTGGTCAACCATGTCAAACCGGTTTCGGTTTCAAACCGGTTCGGTTCCTATCGGTTTGGCGGTTCGAAAATCACAAACCTATGAAACCGGTTCGCACCGGTTTGAAACCGGTTCGGGTTCTAACCCGGGTCCAAACCGGTTTGGACTAAAATTTAATAAATAAAAAAAGCGTAACTTGCATAAACACGTTAAAATTCGACTTTTTTTATTTTTTTTTTCTCACACATCATACATAAACGTTGTATTCTACTAAAAAAGCTTGAAACATATTTTCAAAACTTAATATTTCGATAATTATTAACGAAAACGTGCGAAACAAGTACTATTTCTTATAGAAATGTAACTAATAACATTGGAAAAAAAAAAAACCGTAACTTGCAAAAACACTTTAAAATTCGATTTTTTTTTAAAATTCTTGGCACACATCAAACATAAACATTGTATTCTACTAAAACAACTTGAAACAAATTTTCAAAGTTTCATATTTCGACAATTATTAAACAAAGCGGAAAAAGTATTAATAAGTAATAACATTGGAAAGTCATCTTCGTCTTCGTCTTCGTCTTCGTCCAATCTTCATATTTATTCATTCTCATTGTTGGTCTACTTGAATAAAGTCATCTTGAACGGGAACTTGTTCTTCTTCGGAGCTATATGCTCGGTTAGCTTCATCGAAAGCGATTTCTTTATCGGAAAGTGATATTGCAACTCCTTCTTCCACCTCGATATCGAGTACTTCGCCTTCATAATCTAGTTCACCTTCAAGATTTTGGTGGTCTTGTGTACGTTGGGCGGCGTCTAAGTAATCCTTCAAGCAAATGCACATCTCCAATGTCGTCGGTGTGAGTCTTGTTCTTCGTAAAGATAATACCCTGCGACTAAGAGAAAAAGCGGATTCCGAAGCTACCGAAGAAGCTTGGGAGGTTAGTAGATCTTTGGCCATGGCGGATAGAACGGGATATTGAGCTTCCCGTGCTCTCCACCAAGCCAAAACCTCAAAGTTGGTGAAATCTTCAACCCCTATAGTGGCTAAAAAATCCGTTCCCGTATACCTCCCATATTCGGTATTTGTTTGGTCACCCCCCTCCCCCCTAGCACGTTTAATGTTTTCTCGTCTTAATTGGTTATACATGTCAATTTCCGGGTTCGCGCTAGTATAGTTTTCATAGGTCGAGGCCATAGAAGAACTTGATTCACCCACATTTGATGTTCTAAACTTGTTAAAATAAACACCAAATAACCCTTTAAAATAATTATCAAATTCGACTATGGCTTTATCGGCAAATATTGGACATTGGTTGTTAACAAGATTCAATTTTTCAAAGATAATTCTTATATTGTATTCCACCCCAATTTTGTTCAAACACGGGTTTAGTGCGGCGGAAACGGTAATTAAAGGTGACAATTTAGAAAAATATTTTCTCATTTTTTCTTTCATCGGGGCTATCATTAACTTATACAAATTCCCTCTATGTTCATAATCGTCTAACTTTGTAGCCATAAAAGTTAGTTGTTTAAGGACTAAATGACTCGTGGGATAATAAACACCCGATAACAAAGTAGTTGCGGTTTTAAAAACTTTTAGCAATTCAATTATTTTACGAATAATTTCCCAATTATCACTCGGAAATGATTCAATACCCCGATGCGCTACCACTAAGTCGTTATGAAAATAAGTTAAACTACTTTGTTGGCGTAAACCACAAATAAGCATATTGTAGGTCGAATTCCATCTTGTAGGAACATCCCAATTAGGTGCCAAAAAGATGGAATCCGTATCCTTACAAAGTTTCATATATGCCTTGTATCTACTTTTGCGGTTTGAAAATATATCGTGCAACATTTTTCTATAAGCATTTATGGCGTCTTTTACTTCGGTGACTTCTAGTCCGACTTGCACAACCAAATTAATAATGTGTGCAACGCATCGACCATGATAAAAGTCACCGTCCATTGGTGGTTTGTATTTTAGCTTTAGTTTACCCACCGCATTTGTATTATTACTTGCATTATCAAATGCAATTGGAAACACTTTTTCTTCCAAATCAAATCTTTGTAAAACATCCGTTAACATGTGAAATAAGTTATGACCCGAGTGAGGATAAGGAAATTGGTCAAAAGCAATAACCCTCTTCATCATTTGCCACGATTCGGGATCACACCAATGTGCGGTAACGCAAAGGTATGAATCGGGCAAACCATGAGGAGCCGACCAAACATCGGTTGTTAAGTTTACATTTGCATTTAGATTTTCAAAACCTTTTAATATCATTATTTTAGCTTTTTTTCCAAATTTTTAAACAATCACTACGAAGAGTATTACGACTTACATGAGTATATCGCGGTTGGAGGCACCTTTGAACCACCCTAGTGAATCGAGGGTTGTCGAAGTGATTGAATGGCAAGGCGGATTGAATCACAAAACCCGCAAACTCTTCACGCATCTTCTCCACCGAATAAACAAAAATACTCCCGTCTTGACCCATCGATGATTGACCCGATTCCGGTGCTTTATGGAGAACTTTGCAATGCTTCTCGACATGATTCTTCAACGTCGAGTTGGAATTATGTTTCAAAAAAAGGCCGCAATGATTACAATTCTCCATCGTTTGGCCATCGGACAATTTCACCAACCGGTAATGTTGCCAAACATTTTGGTTTCGGGTTGTTGCGAGAACCTCTACGATCGTTCTTTCACTTGACGAACCACAACCGGTTGAAGAGGTAGAGCTTTGAGTTGCCATTTGATATTGTTGATGATTTTTTGAGAATTTTTCTAACGTTTTTCGAAGGTATTTTTTTGCGTTTTTTGAGATTTGAGAGTGTTTTGAGAGAGTTAGAAGTGTCTATTTAATCCCAAACTCAAACACATATTTATAGTAAATTTGGAATGGCAAAATGGTAAAAAAAAAAAAAGCAAAAAAAAACGGTCAAAAATCGGTTCTAACGGCTAGATAACGGCTATATAACGGCTAGTTGGACTTTTTGACCAAAACCGGTTCCACAAACCGGTTTCCAAAAAACCGGTCCCAAACCGATTTACAACTTGAAAAACCAAACCGGTTCCAAACCGCCGGTTTCGGTCAAAACCGAACCGGTTTTGGTCAAACCCGGTTTGGACCGGTTTCGGTTTCGGGTTTTTTTTCGGTTTCGGTTTCGGTTTCGGTTTTTTTCGACACGACTACATCAAACCATAAACTCCTACAATTATCTATTTATGTAGGTTTTTGTATGATATGTAGCCTCTAGGTTGTTTTATACATAACCCTTAGAAATCATCCTAAATAAATCCGGAAATCACGAATCCTAGATGACTTGTGGATACGTACATCACTTAATATATATTAAGTATTTTTTTTTCTTCTTAATTCATATCTCATTATTTGGCATATTTACTAATAAGTACATAAACTTTTCAAAGTTTTAATTTTGAAAGTTTATTTATTTGTTTATTATTTTCATATTATATTATCGCGGGTTTTACATAAATTGTGTTGGACCTTACACGAAACCTAAATATTATATCAAATGATAACCTTATTAACAATAGAAAGCTTGCATGTCTAGTGGTAGTTGGCCAAGGGATCTAACGACTAGAAAGTGATGGTCTTGAGTTGTGAAGTTTTATTCCGACCTAATAGTCATGAAGCCACTATGCACACAAAAGAGCAATGCCCCCAAGGGAAAAGTCGATATCCCAAAGTCATGTTAGCATATATAGATGTGGAGTAAGTCATTCATAGACCGAATCAGTGGATGATTTGGACATGTACGACATATGCGACCGCACAGGATCAACATATTTTTAGGGCCTCCAATATTTACGTGTCATAGTATAAAACTTTGATTTAAAATTATATATTAGTTAAATAAGGCCTTAAAAAAAATCATTTCTTAATTTCGTTCAATAAATTTACAAAAAATGGTTCCTAATTATAAAAAACGGGTGATGTTAATTTACTTCATTGCGTTTGTTTTATCTTTTCCACTTTCAAAGGCCTCCTATTTGATTAACGCACCAGACTACCAAATCCATTTGCCGACCCTGGACCGAACCACAAAGTCTCCGTGTTCTTTGTGTGTTTTTTCCCAATTGTCTTGATTTCAACATACATACATGGTCCCGTATCCACATGGCTCTTTCAATTTCCTAAAATAGAGGGCATGTGCTAAGAGAGGGGCTGGTTCGTGTAGGGGTGGGTGGGTGAATGTGTATTATACAAAGTGATGTACACTATAAGAGTATTAGATTAGATAGCTCAATAGTATTTTGATATGATTTGCAAGTGGTAGCTAATTAATATATAGTAATTGTTTGCTTGTGGAGAAAGCGACATTAAAATCATTAACAATCGATCATTTCTTATCTTTACATATATTTTTCATTTCTTGTTTTCAAAGCCATCTTATCTAACCTAACATATATTTTTCGTTTCTTGTTTTCAAAGACATCTTAATCAATATGTTTTCATTTACCATGTGAATCTAGTGGCATTTCTTAATCATGGACATTTCTTAACTATGCAATTTCAAATCACGCTTTTTGTCTATACCAAATGTTTGATCAAATACATTCCTAAATCATGGTTTATGGACAAACATATTTAAAGCAAAATTAGTATGGGTAATAGCATATTCAATATAACAAGATATAACCACTAATCGTTTCAACAAGGAATATGTACCACCTTAATCTCAATGTTTCACATGTTTCATCAAAAGTTAGGTTGATGAAAGATTAATTTGCAAAATGAGATTGAAATCGACTTTCTCTATATTTGTCTTCTAGAAACAATATATTTATCTGATCCTAATTTTCTTCAATTAAAAAGAATCTACCAAAAGATAAGTTGATATATCTTCTTTAACTTTATACATGAAGACAAGTTTTTTCGTATTCTATTTTGTTACCATGCTTTACTCGGACAATTTCCCGTGAACAAACAGTTGTACCATAACTATTTTGTTTGCAATTTGGATACCATTCATGAGAGCCAATAATTTTAGCATATGATACTGAAAACATATTATCAAAGTGTATTTGGTAAGTTTTACAGCTATATGTTGATACTAAAGAAAAACATCTTTTTGCAACTTTTTTCCTTGACCAATCATATATCATAATGGGATGGCCTTTTTTTATTTTGTGCCTTGGTTTTTGGGTTAAAGGTGTTATATATCTTTTTGGGTTAAATGTGCTATATATCTTTTTGTTATTACTTTGTTCCTTTCCCGTGAGAATTGTGGATAGTGTGTGATAGACACTTTATTCTCTAGTAAATGTTACTAAGCCAGTAAGCCTGAAACTTAAATTTAGACTAAACACCAAATTACTAATTTGTTTTAAGTTGCAAGGAGAGCTTGAGTAGCCCAATTCGGAAAATGAACCAACCCACTTTTAAGTGAGCTAAGTTTCTTTTCAAAAGTAACCCATCTAAACCATAACGGGCTCTTACCAAATTGGGCCCATAGTGTCTCCAATATTTTCTTATTCCTTTTTCGCTATGACGAATGATTAGGAGACCTAATTAATTTTAACCAAATGTATTGTATGTTTATACCTTATGTATTGAATGTATCATATTTTTTCTCTCTACTCAAATGCAATACACAATGAACAACTTTTTAAACCATTAGGTTGATTTTTATGCCCATAAATTGGGTCTCTCTATCATCTCGCACTATTTAAGATGAAACGAATTTCTAGGTGTTTGACAATTTAAAAATGAGATAAACTCTTTTGCTGAAACTGAAAGCAGGGATGTGCATGGTTCGGTTTGAACGGTTTAAGACTAAAATCATGACCAAACTGGTAGGGATGTGCATGGTTCGGTTTAAATAATTTAAGACTAAAATCACGACCAAACCGGTAACATCGATTTGAAATTTTTCTAAACCAAACCAATCAAAATCACTTTATATAACCGAACCAACCAAACCATAAAACATGGTTTGGTTTGATCGGTTCAACAGTTTGAGCCATTTATATTATTTTAAAACATTTACATTTTAATTTATATATTAAAACTACAATCGTATTTTATGTTTAAGTATCTTTTTTAAGTTATAACCATTTCATACTTCTTTATAAATAAAATGATTATAATGTATAACTCAACGTTATTAAAAAGTATGATTAAAAAATGAAACATTTTTCCACTAATATAATCATATAAACAAAGTTTAGTGAAAGTAAGTCCTATAATTTTTTCTTTTCAAAGATATAAACATTTACCACTAATTAACAAATATATTGATATAGTTATATATTTTTGTGACATAACATATTTATAAGCATTTATAATAATTTTTATTTATATATATATATATATAGAGGTAGATTAAAAAAGAAAGCACTAAATAATTAGGAACCATATAAACCATTTTAACCAATCATTTAAATCAAGTTTTTTCTAAAAGTTATTTGTACTCTAGATACACTAATTTATAATTGGAGTTGCTTATTAGAGCCATTAATTTAAAGTTTGAAATTCGAATCTTGTTGGAACATTTACATGCTCAAAGAATCATTAGCAAATATATATATATATATATATATATATATATATATATATATATATATATATATATATATATATATATATATATGGTTTAATGGCGGCCCCTCTAAATTCGTGTCCCTTTTATGACCGACCCAGCCTGTACGAAGTCTTAGTCCCGTTAAAACACTTTTGTCGAGAGAGACACGAGCATTGGTAGAAAATCTTCTTCGGATGTCACCCACCCCAGTACTAGGTTTCCAACCCGTAACCTCCCATTCAAAGGTGGCAGGTGATAACCATTGAGGCAAGACTCAAGGTCATATATATATATATATATATATATATATATATATATATATATATATATATATATATATATATATATATATATATATATATATATATATATATATATACATATATATATATATATATGATAGTGTTGGTAGAGTCTAAGTCTATGTTTATAGGACTCAAATTGTAGAAATACATAAAAGCCCAACACCCAGAACTTGGGAATCTTCCAATCATCCAAGCTTCCAAGCACCCAAGCTTCCAAGCGTCCAAGAGTCCAAGCAAACAAGCAAGGCACGACCAGCAACCAAGCTAGGCACGGTTGGCGGCCAAACAAGACCCAGCCGACTACCAATCGAGGCTCATCCGGCGGCCAAGCAGGGCGAGAAGGCCGCCAGCAAGGTCCAGTCGGCGGCCAAGCATGGCAAAGCCGGCGACCAAGCGAGTCGTGGCTGAATGTCGCAACTCTTTGAGCAAGATTGGCCGGCTGGCAATATCCAAACCGTTTGGTTCAACTCATTTGTAACGTCTGCAATAACTACGACATTATCTATGAATAATGTTGTGAACGTTAGGCCATTCTTAAACTAATCAATGGTGACTTAAATAGACGTTAATATATGTATGTTGGAATGCTGAGGAGTATATATACCCAAGCTATGGTCATTTTCAGGATCATGTTATCTCGCATACACATACTCTTCCACACACATACACACTATAGTCTTATACTCCTACGCTCTAACACACATAACATATTATCATCTTGCACATCCATCACTATCAAGATCATACCACCTCCCAACCTTGATCACCTTAAATTCGTGAAGAACTTGTTAGGTTTGCAATGCTCTATGAGGAGATCCAAGGTTGAAATCACCCAAACATCCCCATTTATGTGTTTGACGATCTTTTGATCGAACATTGGTGCCATCTGTGGGACCGTTTTAGTCAACGGTTTCACATTCCATTTTTATCATTTTCTTTTCATTTCTTAATCTCACCACCAGTTCGTCTTCTCCATAGAAGGCACTCACCCATCTCAAATAAGTTCAGGTAAATAAAAAACAACCACCACCCCATCCACCGCCCCAGCTAGTTTCATATACATGGTAAACGAGGAAGCTACATCTCGTAAAAAGAAATCATCAGTCCTAGAAGATTGGGCGATGGAACCAATTTTATTCCCACCAATTGCAACTCATTCTGTCAATCCGGTGGTGGTACAGATCCGATTGGCTATCTATGAGGTCAACAAAGCATATGTAGACAATGAAGTTCGATGGACATCATAACACTGCTTCAAAAAGCTCCCTGGGAAAGAACAACATTCCAAAAGACCAGCACAATTCCTTGTGGTGATATTCTCAGGTGAGACACATTGTCTAGTCGGCGAAGTAATAATACAAATGATGTTAGGTGAATATCCTTACTACATGATAGAAATGATAAATTTTGCAATAATTAGTGCACCATCGGCCTAAAATGTCCTACTGAACAGGCATGTATTACAAAAATATGGAGCAATCCCATCTACCATGCATGGCATGATAAAGTTCCCTACCCCAGTTGGCATAGCCACAGTCAGGACTAGAACATCATGGCCAAAGAATGCAAACAGGTGGAAAAACCCAAGTTAGTGGAGGGTCCTAAAAGTGATCCGGCAAAGGAATTACTTGATGGACCAGAACAAAAAAATTGTTATTAACATAAATTTCCCATAACAACCAGTGACCATTGGCTCAAAACTCCCATCACAGACAAAAAATAAACTTATTAACTTACTAGAATCAAACCTAGATGTATTTGCATGGCAGACATCAGACATGACTGGTGTCTGTCACACCCCACAGTTGGCGGAAACGTAGGGTGCAACCGATTGGCGATCGTCATAACACATTGTACGTTAAATAAAGAATATCTAAATAAATGCATTAAATAAGAAATATAAAACGTGTCATAACTTCGCATAATCACAAGAAATGACTTATGTACTGTCGAGTCAATCCACAACATAAAATAATAATCCAAATACATGATCCAACACCAACAACTTGCGTAGAATATAATATTCATAACAATACATAAAAAAAAGTCAAATGCAAAACTAGGAATCATCTTCTAGGTCCAAGCATCCTAGCTCTCTTCTAGGTTACATAAAGTTGAGCGAGTTCGCAGTTTGAATAAAATATCACATGTTGTTTCAAAATAACATGTATTGAGTAAAATATGTATTGTAAGTAAGCAAACCATGTAAGCTCACACAAGTAATATGTTCAAAAACATATAACAATGACATTTCTGTACATATAGCTTCGTGTAACCCAACAAGTTACATATTAGTATGAGTATGTCAATATACCCGCAGTACATTGATCGTATTGCATATAACCAAACTAGTTATATGTTGAGTGTATGTCAAGGTCATCACAGAGTCTTGATCGTATGTCAAAGTTTTCCGTACTTTGATCGCATTGCATATAATCTAACTGAAAATACGTTTGAGTGTGTCAAGGTCATTACAGACTCTTGATCGTATGGTTTTTCCCAACCATTTGTATTGGTTTTTCCCAACCTTTCGTAAAAACTTGTTTATAAAATAAATCATAGTTATTCAAAAATGATTTATATAAAATTTGTATTGTGATTTCACCTTCCCCCAAAACATTTGTATAAAACTGTAAAACATATGGGTACGAACTCACCTTAGTTCCTTGAAAATAAGCTAAGATATGAATACACGCAATGCAGGTAATAGAGTGTTGAGCTTCCTAGATGAAATGATATACTTAGAAACATTAGAAATATTCTAAAAATTATTTTTGAACACTTTACTATATTAACAATACCCAAAAATTGATTCGAGAATTGTAAACCCTTGTAAGCATTTTATATACGTATGATAAAACACGATACGCAAAATAGTGATTTATTAGGACAGCAGGTCCTAATTGATTTTTTTTAAAATACTTAAAGACATCCAAAGTTCAAAAAAATATTATTTTTAGTAGTGAACTCCGTATAAAACAACATATCCAAAAACCAAGGTCTAACTCTTCTGTATGACTGAGATAACAATTATACAAGTTGACACAAGATCATACGTTTCAAAACTCAATATACACCAACGTTTGAATTTTACCAGTTCGAATGACCAAAACTAGGAATTACGAGAAAAACCTTATATTTCCAAAACATATACTTAGAGCACTACAACTTAGCATAAAGATTCAATCAAAAACATCTTTTTATGGCCAAGATATGATCAAATGAAGTGAAGTGAAACTGTTTAAAATTCAGCAGAAACTTTTATAACATATGTCGTAAAATGTTTTTAAATATCAAACGATGACGTAAATTCACCCAAAAATTCAGATCATGAATTTGATATATAATTAAGGACTTTATGTTTTAAAATATCAATTTTCACACCTTTAAGACATAGAAAAGTGCATACAAAATCGGATGTAGAAAACTCACACAAAACTTAGTTTAGACCCACGTTCACTAAAAATCAGTTTCAGAGAGTTTGGAAATGAATTAGACCATGAAAATTACATTTTTAAAAACTAGACTCCTAGTTCTACAAGATGGATATGTATATCACTCAAAAAGATGAAATTAAGATCTAGTTAAGGCTATGTGAACACGACTGGAATTCTGATAAGCAAAACATAAAGTTTACAACGAAGACTCTAACATACCAATAACGTTTTTAAACATACGCAACCTTAGATTTTAAGACCTGAACTCGAAATATATTTATATACCCTTAAAAAACAGATTACTTAATTGAAAACCACCAAAACGCAATCTCAAACTTTTTTTAAAATCAAACTACTAGAAACATTTTTATACGCAAAACCCTAATAATAAACTTATAAACGAAAACTAAAACTAAAACGACTTCATAGATAACGAAATTATAATATTGTGACATAAGAAATCAGAATTATAACAATTAGAATGAGCGTAAATAAAAGGATTAAATCTAGGGTTTTACCAAGAATGCCAAACGAACGAAGGAGACGAGTATGAGGAGACTTGCGGCTGAAACCAAACGATAAGGAGAGCGAGATGGTAGATGTTGCTGCTGATTCACGACAGGAAAGAGAAGAGGATGATGGTTGAATTGATGCTGGTGTCTACCAAGGAGAAACCAGAATAGGTGTCGATCGAATGAGGCAGGGAAAGAAAAGAAATCGACAAAATGGTTTTGGGAATATGGATGTCGACCGAATAGGGTTTCTTTGGGGGGTTTGGGTTTGGTTTTTGGGTTATTCAAATGCGGTATGGGTAAAACTTGGGCATGGGTTATTTATTAATAAAAATGGGTTAAAACCATGGCATTAAATAAATGCCCAATGGATTGTAAATAGGGGGTAATATGAAACGAGTTAGACTACAAATACTTAATCCATGAACATGAGAATGACTCGAGAATAATAATACGAAACAAATTATGAAATATGAATTGGGATTAATAGAACAACTTAAATAGAAAGTTTATTTATCCACTTTAATTATAACAAATTATGAATACGTTATTCGGTATAAATGGTCGTAGAAGCTCAACCTCATGCAAATGCGTTATTCGGTATCTAGCATGCAGACTTTATTCTATTGAAAGGAGATATATAAATAATCACTCGAGATAAAACTCATATATAAATAGTGAGTTGCAATATAATAGTAAGCAAAACACATAATTTCAAACGACAAGGAGGCTAAATAGACGTTGACTAACGAAAAACAATTTGTTGACTTGGCGGATTTGGTGACGGTTGTCACAGTGTCCCAAGAGATCTAGCCGAACACGCCTTAAAAGCAAATCCAGACATTGTACCAATCCGACATAAGAAGCGTGGTATGGCCCCAGATAGAAGCAAATCTGCATGTGACCAAGTAAAAAAAATGGTCGAAGCTGGGATTGTTAGAGAAGTAAAGTACCAAACTTGGATAGCTAATCCTGTCATGGTCAAAAAAGGGGATGGGACTTGGATATTATGTGTTGATTTCAAATACATCAACAAAGCTTGTCCAAAGGACAACTGCCCTTTACCAGAAATTGATTGGAAGGTAGAATCCTTGGATGGTTTCCGCCTAAAATGCTTCTTGGGTTCATACAAAGGTTAATACCAAATATCCATGAAGAAAAGGGAATACAAAACAACCTTACATACAGACCAGGGCATATTTTATTTCCAAAAAATGCCATTTGGGCTAAAAAATGTCGGAGAAACCTATCAACGTTTGATAGACAAAGCATTCAAAAACCAAGTGGGAAGAAACATAGAAGCCTATGTGGATGACATAGTCATCAAAAGTAACTCAGAATATATCATGCTAGCTGACATAATGGAAACATTCCAAACACTACGTAGCATCAACATGAAACTTAATCCATCCAAATGTAGCTTTGGGGTGGAAGAGGGGAAATTCTTAAGGCATGTTGTCACACCCAGAATAAAATTTAATCCAAAGAAAATACAGGTAGTCATTGACATGCCATCTCCCACCACTAAAAAACAAGTCCAAAGCCTGAATGGCAAACTAGCGGCGCTTAGTCGATTTTTATCCAAAGCGACAGACAGATTTGTTCCTTTCTTTCACACCTTAAAAGGATGCATAAGAAAAAAAAAAGACTTCTCATTGTATGAAGAAGCAGAAGTGGCATTTCAAGAAATCAAGAAGTTCATGGCCCATCTCCCAACACTCGCAACTCCGATAGTTGGGGAGACGCTAACAATCTACCTACCTGCTTCAAGAAAATGCGTTAGTGCAGTCTTAGTAGTACAAAGAGGACATCACAAATACCAATCTATTTCATCAGTTGGTCACTGAAAGGCCCAAAGCATAATTACCCATGCTTAGAAATATTAGCACTTTCCTTGGTCCATGCATCTAGGTGCTTGCGTAGATACTTCCAAGGAAATCCCATCCAAGTGCTAACAGAAAAACGAATCAAATAAGTGTTGGGAAAACCAGAAGTGTCGGAGAGACTAGCAAAATAGGCAATCGAACTTGGAGAATATGAAATTTCATTCCAGCCTAGAAGTTCACTAAAGGGACAGATCTTAGCAGATTTTATGGCCGGGATCGAAGGAGTGGATGATACAAAAGGAGCCATCATTGGCCGAAAACCCTCCTTGGACTCTCTTTACTGATGGCGCCTCAATCTTAGAAGGCTCAGGATCCGGCCTAATACTCACATATCCAAGCAAAAATGAATACACTTATGCACTTAAGTTCGGCTTCCCAACAACTAACAATGAACATAGTATGAAGCTCTCTTATCAGGGCTACGAATACCTAGAAAGATAGTTTTTGTGGACTAGCAGCTGGTGGCTAATCATATCAATGGTAGCTTTGAAGCAAACAATACTTGGAAGAAACCAGAAAAATCATTTCGGAATTCTCAAAATTCACGCAGATGCATTGAGCTTCATGCGCCCATCCCAAGAAGGAATTATTGGTAAAAATACTAACTGAGAAATCTATAGTGTCAGCGAAGGAAGTGGCCGCAATAACGGAAGAAGAATGTTGGATGACTCCAATAAAAAACTTCCTCTAAAATGGACAACTCCCGGAAGACAAACAATTAGCTAGGAAATTCATAATGAAGGCACCAATATACCTTCTCATAGAAAGCTACTTGTTCAGGAAATCATTTTTTGGTCCACATCTGAGATGTGTTGGCCAACACAAGCAAAAGAGATTATCAAATATGTACATGGTGGGAGTTGTGGCATTCATGTGGGCGCTCGTTCGATAACCACCAAAGTCATGAGACTTAGATACTTTTGGCCATCCGTGCTTCAGTCTGCAAAATGCCTAAACGAGATCTCATTCCAATCACCACCGCCTGGCCATTCTATAAATGGGGAATCGACATTGTTGGACCATTCCCTCCTCGGCTGGGCAATCAAATACCTCTTAGTGGTTGTGGATTAATTCACAAAATGGGCAGAAGCTAAACCCTTGGCGACTATAATTGGTACCCGGGTGATAAACTTTGTCTGGGAACATATAGTATGTTGATTTGGAGTCCCACACGTCCTCGTTAGTGATAATGGAAAACAGTTCGCAAATAATCCATTGAAAACTTGGTGTCAAGATATGGACATCCAACAACGAATCACCTCGGTGGCACACCCCCAAGCTAATGGCCACGTAGAAGTCATGAATAAAGAAATTGCCAAAGTAAGCAAGGCCAGATTAGGAAAATATGAAAAAGCATGGGTGGACGAGATCCCATGCATCCTCTGGGCACAAAGAACTTCGCCCGGAAGGACTACATCTGAAATTCCTTTTATCCTTGTCTATGGGACTGAAGCAGTCATCCCACTAGAACTTACAATCCCCAGTCACCAGATCCTTCACTTTAATTCGAAACTGAATGAGGGAGCTTTAAGAGAAAACTTGAACATTATCGAAGAGCGAAGAGAAATATCTCTCATTAGACAAGCAGATGGCCACATACAAATGGCCAAGTATTATAACCAAAAAGTCCGCCACACATCCTTCAAGCTAGGAGATCTTGTGTGGCGGAAGAATGAAGCTATCTGGGTAGAGAACTTGGGAAAACTGGGTCCTACGTTGGAAGTCCCGTATAAAGTTCTTGAAGCGCATGGAAATGGTTCCTACACCTTTGCTGACTTAGATGGGGAACAATCATCGAGGACATGTAATGCCATGAACTCAAAGAAATGCTATGTTTAGAAAATATGTGAAGGAAGCCATAGAAATATTAAGTCTACGCCAAACATACAAACAATATAAACACATAAGGCCACACATGGATATTTTAGTCCAAGCCAAACATGAATATTTTAGTCCAAGGCATGATAGTGTTAGTAGGGTCTAGGTCTATGTTTATAGGACCCAAACCCTAGAAACAAATAAAAGTCCAACACCTAGACCTTGGGAAGCTTGTAAAACACCCAGAACTTGGGAATCTTCTAAGCGTCCAAGCGTCCAAGCAACCAAGCAAGGAACGACCGACAGCCAAGCAAGGCACGGGCGGCGGCCAAGCAAGACCCAGCTGGCAGCCAAGCGAGGTTCATCCGGCGGCCAAGCAAGGCCAACATGCGGCCAATAAGGTCCAGCCGACGGCCAAGCATGGCACAGCCGGCGGCCAAGCGAGCCGTGGCTGAATGTCGCAACTCTTTGAGTGAGATTAGACGGCTGTAAATATCCAAACCGTTTGGTTCAACTCATTTGTAACGCCTGCAATAACTACGACATTATATCTCAATAATGTTGTAAACGTTAGGCCATTATTAAACTAATCAATGGTGATTAAATAGACGGTAATATATGTACGTTGGAATGTTGAGGAGTATATATACCCAAGCTATGGTCATCTTTAGAATCATGCTATCTCGCATACACATACACTTCCACATACACACACTACAGTCTCAAACTCCTACGCTCTAACACAAATAACATACACCATCATCTTGCACATCCATAACTGTCAAGATCATACCACCGCCCGACCTTGATCACCTTAAGTTCGTGAAGAACTTGTTAGGTTTGCACTGCTTTTGAAGGAGATCTAAGGTTGGAATCACCCAAACATCCCCATTTCTGTGTTTGACGATCTTTTGATCGAACAATATATATATATATATATATATATATATATATATATATATATATATATATATATATATATATATATATATATATATATATATATATATATATAGGATCTGGATCCGGTGATAAATGCATTTTCTGTAAGAAACGTGAGAAAGGACATTGATTCAACAGACTTCATTTTAATCAAAGTTTTCGAAAATAAATATTCACAGAAAGTGTGAATCGAAGTTAAAATTTGTAATTTAATCACTATTTTTATGGATATATTGAATCATAAGTAAATAAAAATGATATTTTTAAAAGTATAAAATTATGAATCAAAATAAAAATATGTTGAATCAATGCCTTTTCTCACTTTCTCACCGAAAACATTTCTCACCTGATCCTCCTTCTATATATATATATATATATATATATATATATATATATATATGATCTGGATCCCGCGAGAAATACATTTTTTCGGGAGAAACGTGAGAAAAAAATATTGATTCAACAAATTTTCATTATGATTCAAAATTTATGGGAAAAAAATAATCAGAGAAAGTGTGAATCGAAGTTATAATTCGTAATATAATCACTATTTTATAGATATATTGAATCATAACTATATAAAAATGATATTATTAAAAGTATAAAATAATGAAGCAAAATAAAAATATGTTCAAATGAAGGGAAAAGGAAATCGAAGAGAAATGTGAGCTTCTTGAAGATGAAGAACCCCAGACTATCAAATCTATTAAGAACACACTACCAAAACTGGTTTTAAACACAAAAATTTAAACTGAAATCCACCAGCACATATCCGAATTCAGCCATGGTTGTAAATCAAGAACTGGTATCAGATTTTGGTTAGGTACCGATGCTGCCGATGATGTTGGTGACTGGTTTCAGATCCCGATTCTCAACAGATCCAGGGTCTCAAGGGAATCTAGGAATCTCGAATCAAGATTTTTAAGGCAAGAGTGTATTGGGTCTCGGATCTATGTCATGACAGCCGTGAGTCGGTGACTGATGTCGTCCGTGGCTATGTTTAGAACGTGGTGTGGAACACATAACACAGTTGTAATCGAAATTTAGATCTACAGAAAACAATAGAGAGAAGAAAAAGGACAGAAACAAAGTTGTAATCGAAATTTTAGGAAGTGAAGTTTGGAGTTGACCGGCGGCTGGTGTAATAGGGTGGTGGTGCCAACGGCGGAAACCGGCATCGTCGATGGTGATTGTTTTGTGCTCACGACCTTCTAAAAGAATGAAACGTTTATGTTAACAACTATTAATAATTAAAATGGTCATTGTAAAATTAATGACCAAATTACCCCTCGTTTAACAGTTAAAGTTAACGAAAGTTATAAAGTGGTCATTGTAGCCAAACATGTGTGAGAGGGAGTCGACCCGAAAGAATTACGACCCATGGATGATACCGGTTAAATTGAGACAAGCACATGGACCATTCATGTAATTAACTCATATATATATATATATATATATATATATATATATATATATATATATATATATATATATATATATATATATATATATGAGAGAGAGAGAAGAAAAAAAAAAGATAGTTGGTTTCAGATGAGAACCAATTAAATATTTTGGAACCACTTTTTAACTATTTATTTAACAAAATCCACTTATTTTCAAAAATAAATATATTTTTAAATTATAAACTTTTACGAAACAAAAAATATACTGTTAGAACGGGTATTTAATTCTCCTTTGGAAAAATATAAACTTTTTAATTTTGACCACTTTTATTTTTTTATATATACACTGGTGTATATAATACAAATTCCGAAATTTTTAAAAAGTGCGTATATACAATGATTAATACCATGCTATACACATGTGTATATATATGTGTTCAGTGGTGAATATATGGTTACAGTGTAGGTCACGAACTACTTAATACACCGGCGAATACAAGTGTATTAAGTTGTGCATACACTGGTTTATATACTGAAACCAAAAAAAAAAAAAATATAGTTAAAAATATATCAAGTGGGTGCTCGTTGGAAAAATAATTAAATGTTTGTTCTAATGGTGTATTTAGTTTTTCCTAAAATCTAGTTAACTCTAAATAAGTTAATTTAAAGTTAATTAAGAATTTAAAATGGATTAGAACAAACATTTAATTATCTTTCCAACGAACACCCAATTGATATACTTTTGACATCTTTTTTTGTTGGTAAAAAAAATGCATCTAATATAAATTAAAAATGTATCTAAAGTTTTTGGCCTTTTTAACAAAATTATTATCATAAATGTATTATATATCTCTTTTATGATTAAAATACATCTAAAATGGGTAAAATACATCACTTTTATAAAAAATGCATCTAACTGAAAAAATGTATCTTAATTCGAAAAATTATAAAAAAATGTATCTAATTCTAAAAAAAGGCATCTAACTTTTTCTTAACTTTTTGAATAAATATTATATTAAATGTATTATATATCTTTTTTATGATAAAATTCCATCTAAATTGTGTAAAATACATCGCTTTTATTAAAAATGCATATACTTGAAAAAATACACCTAAGTTCAAAAACAAAAGTTACTAAAGTTATTTAATTAAGATTCTCAAAAAGAAAATATAAAAAAATATATTTTGATAATTTATTTATTGATTATGATGTGTTTTGGGTTTTTTTTTACCATTTTTATACTTGAGGTTTTTTTAAATGAACATATATATATATATATATATATATATATATATATATATATATATATATATATATATATATATATATATATATATATATATAGTTTTTTCGGTTTAAGTGATCGATTTGATGCCTCAAACCATAAACCAAACTATATTAACGGTTTATAAAAAAACAAACTCACAGATCGTCTTTTTAGTAATTAAACCGGTCAAACCAAATCAATTACTTTGGTTCGATTGTTTATACGGTTTAAGCCAAATCATGCACATCCCGAACCGAAAGTAAGGAGATTTAACATAAACGATTTACCAAAAATGAAAATAAAAAGTTGAGAAGATAGTTGGTTTGAAAGGAAATAATTAATAATTTTTAAATATTTGATTAAATCCTAACATTTCAAATCATTACCATAAATCTCATAATCATTAAACTTCATAGTGCACTACAACAAATATATTAATTATACACATTTACATTTTTTCACTTTTAAAAAGCCTCTAAATTTTTATAATTTATTCACATTTATAAGGGTGTTTAAAGAAATGAATAAATAGAAAAAACTAAGCCCTTGTAAGTGTAGGAAAAAAAGTTACACATTAAAATATGTTCAATTATATAAAAGTTCACACTAAAATGTATGGAAACAAATTTGCCACGCCATTTTCCTTCACACTCTTGGTGTGTGAAGAAATTGGGTGTTACAAAATTTTATATACATGTTTAAGTGTGGATAAGTTATGCATTTGTTCACGATTTTAGATGTGTATATTTTTTCAAACAAATAAAAGTGTGTAAATTGTAGATGTTTTATATATTTCTTTACACTTATAAATGTAATAAATTTATACACGCTTAAAAATGTGAAAAATCAACTAAAAACTACACACTTTACATAAACGTGAGAAAAAAAGATATTTAAATAACACTTTTCTTGTAATGGTGGTTTCCTTGTAAGTTGTCCAACCATTTGTTACTTTGTTTCGGCATATAAGAAAATCTTTATTTCGTTTCACTATTCATATCCCAATCACTGCATTATGTCTAGGGTTAGAGCTAGAATTGTGATAAAAAAAAATGCAAAAGTATATCAGCGATTGACAAATACACCTATAGTATACTATTTAGGTCATAATAAACTTACACTTATTTATAGGTTTTCGATGCTTACAATTTTTACGGTTATTAATAATAAATGAATTTATGTATAATTTAGTTGAATTATAATTAATGTAAATCTGATTCTTAAAATACAAAGTGTTAGTTTTCGGTAAAGTATAAAAATTAAAATATATAATAATAAATGTTTAAAAACAACTAATATGGTTGTTACGATCAAAATCCTATTTTTTTTAAGTATGTAATATTCTTAAAACATATATGGAAACTTTAGCTTTCAAAAGCTTTGTATCAAAATTCATATAAAAAGCTGTAATCATATTTTACACAATTCTATCACGTAACAAAAGTCATTATTTTAGACCCAAGAAATGTGAGTGGTTGAAAAGTGATAAAGACATATGAAATAGGTGTTACTTGAATAGGAATAAGACAAATAGAAGCGCGTAATTGTTAATGCGGATATTAGGTAATCCAACATTTTATATCACAACAATCTTTCAAAAAGATGAAATTCGTTCGCTTTCTTAAGTTTCACAAAGAAAACAAAATGGATCTTATAACAAACATCTATTTCTCATCTTTGAAACAATCAACATCGGGTCTAAAAGCATGCAGTAAAGATGACCGTACATAATCCAAAATTTATAAAAGTCTTTATATCATATTAATTACATATGTATATATGTAGGCTAAATCTCAGTTTTCATACATATAATTATCCTATTACTACGTAAAGTGCACTTATAATATATAACACATCAACTGTTATAACATTTTTTTAAATCCATATAAATCATAGTATATTTATAGGATCGATTTTTTTTTTTTACACAAGACATTCAGATTTTCGAACCCAGCCCAGGAAACAATGAAACCTGGACTTCTTCAAAAACAAACAAAAGTTATTGAAAAGGTAGTGTAATACTACCAGCTTTGAATTTTCTAGCTTAACTGATAGTATTATTTTTAAGGGTTAATTGTTTGAAATTAAATCGAACTTTACATTCAAAACTATTGTATGTATTCATCTTTTAAATCGATCTATATAATATTATATTAAAAATAAACAATAACTTTAAATTCTCATTGGGTTCATGCCAAATTAATTATTACCTTATAGTTTAAATTGCAAAGGGTTGTTGGAGTATGTGCCGTTAATGGGCTTTAACCCGTTTTTGGGGTTCTTTTTGTGAGCCTGTTAATTAGCCCAACGGTGTGCTTTGTATTTTTATTTTTTCTGTTGCGTTGTCAATATCTTTACCACGTGTCTCTTCCCTGTGTTTTTCAGCTAAGCTCTCGGCCTCTATCTTCTTGGTTGTTTTTTCGTTTCGAATATTCAGCTGTGAACGTAAATCTTCGTTTGTTTTTGACAAAGGTATGACGGTTATCAATCACATGATTTTTTTGACTTTTATTTTTGCTCGACTTTGACTGCAGAGTTTTAATTTGATATTGTCTCTTATGTGGTCTGCGTTTGTGTATGCAGTGGTTTTTGTAATTCTGCGTCTGCTTTCGATTAAGGTATGATGTTCTTCAATGATTTGGTTTGTTTGGTTTTTTTTTTTGTTTTTTTTGAATAATCTCATTTGTATAAACTTCGTTTTTTCCTGAGTACGTTTGCGTAATATGATCCTGTGGGCTTCAGTATTTTTTCAACTCTTGCTGCAGAGCTTTGGATAGAGGTTCGACATTCTTGATTTCATAGTGTAATTGCGATTTGGTAACTATTGTTTTCTTTTAGTAGCTTCTGCGAATATTGTATGTATTGTGTTTTATGTTTTTTTGTTCGTCCCCTGCTTTGTATGTTATTTAATAGATTTATAGTAAACAGCAAATACATAGCCACTATACAAAATTCCACAATTAGAAAAACTGCTATATACATCAGTTTGTTAATAATCGATTTGTATAAGCACTAATAGCCGATGTCGTTATGGGTATGTAGAAGACATTATGTTGTATTTGACGTTTTTTTAGTGTACCAGATTTTTTTAAATTACGGACATTTATATGATTTTCTCGCATATGTTATCATTTGAAAATAAAAATCGATGTCACTGACATTGAGCTGTTGCTTTCGTCGCAGTCTGCATCTTTTGTCGATTACATAACGTTTCTGTTTCGTTTCAACTTTGCCTTATAATTCCTGCTATTTTGTATTGAAGCACAACCCATTTATAAGTAAACGGGTCACCACATTAGCATTAGTCTCAAGATACCATGTGTTTGGTTTTATGAAGGAAATGCTCTTTTAGTGAATCAAGTTAACTAGACTCGGGCCTAGGAACAGAACTAGAGACATATATATGGATCTTGATGTTCAATTTTGGTGAATTATCTTAATAGAATTATAGAAAAAGGAAATAATGAAAAATTGGCATTAATCGTGTTTGTGTGACTTATATGAGGAAACGTTATATGAATAAACGTATTAGGTTTATTAATGCTTTGTAATCTCCTCTTTTTTGATTTAGTCGATCAGATAGGATGATTTGTACAAAGTGTGATGGATGTTTTTTCTTATCTGTTGTTGGCTCACCCTCGTATGTATGTTCATGTAAATAAATGAATGCATGCATTCTTATGTCCGTTTTCTTGAGATTCAGCTTGTGTCCTCACATAATATTTTGTGGAGAGAACTAAAATTTAAACAGAACTGATGGTAACACATTTCTTCTACATATATATGTAATCTTTAATTATGAAAATGCCAACTAATGCTAAACTCAGGACTTACAAACAAATAAATTTGGAATACCGTTTTTAGTTGATATACATAGTAATGATCTATGAGAAATTTGTGAGGTAAAAACGACGGGTTTGGGTTTCTTGTGATTTTTATATATGTAAGGGGTGTTGTTCCACATGTGTCTCTGCAGACTCTTAATCTTTAAATGATGGACAAGCTTTGAACCCAAATACATTACCTACAATAGAAGTAAACATGTTACTAACAGAACCTTCTTCAAAGTCAAATGTTTTAGTTTGGTCGATTGGTTTTACATACCCATTTTCATGATAGCTTTAGTTATGTTATGATTACCTATTGAGGTTTATATGGCTAAAGAATTTTTTTTTGGTTGGTCGAGTCTTTTGACATTGTTGTAGCGGAGGTTTTGCGTACATGTATTAGATGTCGCTGCATTTACGTTGACAGTAGGTATCATTTTGTTGTAGATGGACGTTAGACTGTAAGTCTATTTTGCATATAGTGAACCCATTTTGAGAAAGTCTGCGTAAAATAGTTTAGCATTCCACTACAGATTATTCATTGCGTTTATATACAAATCTATAACTTCAGTTTATTTGTCTGTGTTGATCTAATTTAGTTACTTTTGTTTTCTCTATGTCGAGTTTTTTATGTGTATGTGTTTTTGTTGCACAGTTCGGCAACAAAGATATAACACAGGAAGCACTCAGCAACTCCAAAGAAGACATACGGCAAAAAAATGAATCCACGTCAAGTGATTGGAGACCAGACTATCGAAATCGTGCAACGCACGATCACTTTCTAGTTATCTTTAAATTCAAATTAACAAGCATAGAACTGAAAAATGGTATCATTATTATCAAAAACAAAAGACAATATCTGCACATCCATGTCACGATGACATAATATTTCATTAGATTATCAAAACAAACCATTTAAGAATCCACTAAATATGTTATTATACTGATAATAATAATAGATATTTTAATGACCCATAAACCTTGCCAAGTCAAAGAGACGACGGAAGTTACTAAGAAGGTGGTAATGAAAATAAAACAAAACGTAACCAAAACCACATACTCTTACGGTTAAACCCACACCGTGTTTTCCCAATCACAACGCGTTATTAGAATCCACTATATTATAAATACACTCATACCCTATTCATTACTTCACATACATATAACCATTTCCATCATGTCCGATCAAGCTCATCTTAACGGTGCTTACTACGGCCCATCAATCCCACCTCCCACAAAGAAATCCCGATCCTACAACCGCCCTAGCCGCGGTGGAGGCGGCTGCAACCCTTTCTCATGGTGTTTCAGTTGTCTATGTGGTTGTATCTTCAACCTCATCTTTCAAATCCTCATCACCATTCTCGTCCTTCTTGGTATTGCGGTTCTCGTATTTTGGCTAATCTTTCGTCCTAATGCACCCAAGTTTCATGTTAACGATGCCACTCTCACCGAGTTCACGTTATCACCAAATAACAACACGCTATACTACAACCTAGCGGTTAACATGACGTTTCGAAACCCTAATAAACGTATTGGGATATACTATGATAAAATCGAAGCTAATGCGGAGTATCATGATAAGAGATTTGCAACAAATGATCTTGATAGGTTTTATTTGGGACATAAAAAGGAGAATGATTTGAGTACCGTGTTTAGAGGAGAGCAAGTGGTTGTTCTTGAAAACGATGATAGATCGGATTATGATTCGGATAGGACTAATGGGGTTTACAATATTGATTTGAAGTTGAAGCTTCGGGTTCGGTTGAAGGTCGGGTGGGCGAAACCCAAGTTTAAACCGAAATTCGAGTGTGATTTGAAGGTTCCGATGACTACTGGTGGCCGGGTTGCTTCCGGTGGATTTCAAAGGACCAAATGTGATTTCGATTGGTAGATTCTTGGATCGAGTACGTTATTGTTTCCATTTTGATTCATTGAGTATCTAGATTATCTTCATTGTTTGTTCATTAGGGATTACTATACATTATTATTTCCATTTTTATGTATATCGATTAGATATTATTCATATTGTTCATGTTTATAAATAAAGATATTTGTTTTTCGATTATTATATCATATCTAGTATCTAATTCTAATATTAGAGAGTAATAAAATTCAACTAGTGAAATAGGATCTAGAAAGAAGAATAATGACTCATTCTTGTAGACTTTTATTCGAATTTATTTAAAGGTGTGTTGTCATGTTACATAGCATTTGTGTATATAAATTCTATGACTTGATAAACCATGAGACCTTTTGTTGGTCGCCTAAACCGAATCTCCTTTGAACCATAAAAGCTATTGATTGCGGAATAACCAATAACTATAAGTAAAACGGTGAAGAACAGAAGCAATAACCAAATGAATGATTATATTAAGCTTACGTGTTTGTTTACAATCACGAATAGAACCTAAACACTCGATTACAAGACTTTAACACTCAAGAACAAAGAGTTACGTTCACTAAACCCTAGCTCACGTAACTATGCTTGACTTGACTGCTCTGACAACTTTCAACAACAGCATTTATGATCCCGAGGCTGCTATTTATAGGCAGCACGGAATCCCAGACGAGTTACGCTCACGTAACTATCTGGGAGTTAGTTACGTGCGTAACTCTCCTAGTTACGCACGTAACTCACTAGTTACGTGACCGTAACTCAGTTACTTGACGTAACTGTTTTCGTAAATGCGTTTGGACTTTACAACTCGATCTAATTACATTCTAACTCTATGACACGTTCAAATGAATACAAACTACAGACATTATGTTCCAACAAACTCCCCCTTGGATGTAGCTTGTATTCTTCAAAATTTTCTTGAACTTTTGGTGTCGATAGATCGAGAGTTGGTCCTTTAAACTTCATAGAGACTTGTACGGTGTAAAGTTTGCAACCGATAACTTGCGAATCTCTCTAACAGCTAATCTTCATCATTAAGCAACGCGGCTCCATGAATATCAGCTTCGAGTCCTTGACTTCCAAGAAGTGCTAAACTCTTCAAGATCCGATCCTTAACTTTGTAAAACCTGGCTTACAAAGACAAAACTGACCAAATACGTGTTTTTGTTCTTTAAACTGATAAAATTTCTCATTTTTCAGAAAAACACGTGATAAAACCTTTTAACCATGAACGATACGTGACAACGAAGAAAATAAACGCAGGAATAAAATCTTTTTGGGTTTTTGTTTGTTTTCTTAACCTAAAACCGAAACTCTTTTTGTGGTTTTCAACTATAAGCTATTCACACTACTTTAGCAACCTACAAAAGGGCAAATCTTTTTGGATAGGGATTAGTTTGCTTTTAGGATCATATCGCAGAAGTCGAATCAAAAGAATCAGCCGATTATTAGTATATTTGTCCTCTTAAATACAACATAGATATCATATAAAAAATCTTCCGATTATTTAATTTACAACTGTTTATATGGATCCCACTTATATTTACACTTAGCTAAATCCGAACTTCCCTCAAAGCGTCATCAAACTTCCAGTATTTATTTAGGAAACCCGTCACCTTATTCTTATTTTATTAACTACTCTAAGTATTGAAAAAGCATACATATAGTATAAAGTTTTAAGCACTTATGCATTTTTCAATATTTTTTTTTTTTTTTTTTTTATTTTTTATTTTTGAGCTTAAAAAGCTTTATAGACTCGTGAACTCCTCCCTCTGTCTTTGCCGTTTATCAAGTAAGCATCAAGAGTTATGGAATTCTTATTTGACTCTACTCTCCCCTTTATACTAACTGCAAGGAAACTATGATTTCGCAACCTTATAGAATCCAGGAGCGCCTCAAGGATACGAGTTTTACTGTAATTATTTATAACTCTTCACCTTTATACTAACTTCAAGGAAACTATGATTTCGCAACCTTATAGAATCCAGGAGCGCCTCAAGGAATTTTTGAGTTTTTAATAATTACATTAATAGAAAACTCTTTGAGTTTTAGAAAAAACGATTTATTATATTTTTTTGATTTTCTCTCAATTTTTCTTTTCCTCGCTTTTTCTATTACTCTCAGATACTTATTTATATATATATAATCCTATGGTGACAGATTCCAGGCACACCGAAAGTTTTCAGCTTATCACTGAGATGAACAAACTTAACCGTGTTACCCATTAGAAACAGGTTCGGAAAATTGTTTATATGATATTGGCCGTACCTACTAATACATCGAACAAACACTTATGATTCTAAGTTTTAAAATCCGCGATGTACTATCATTTCCTAAGGTTTTCACAAACTTTCTCCCCCTCTTTTTATGTTTTTCTTAATTTTATTATTTTTATAACTATACAAGTCCTAAAAACTTAAAAAGAAAAGTTTCGAAGTCACGATCAAAGATTTAGGTTTTTATCATTTGGACACTTGACACTCAATTGAGATTATTTAACTTTGACTCAATGAGATTCAAAAACTTTAGACTCATCCGAGATTATTTAACTTTAGACTCGATGAGTTTCAAAACTTTAGACTCTTTTTGAAAATAGTTTTGCATTTAAGCAAAACGGTTTTTGTCCGAGTTCGCAACTGTTATATGTTGCGAAGTCTAAACGCTTTAAACTTAAGATATAATCATGTAAATTAAACTTGATAGTAGAAGTTTGAACGCAAACCGGACTACATAATTCAAATAGGAATCAAAAGCCTACCGAATAATGCATCACACACATTACAAACAAACACTCAAGCAAAATAAACATATATATATCAAAAGATGTTTACAAATATTACAGTCATAAGAATATAGTTTGAGCTGGGAATAGGAAAATACCAAAAACCAGCTAACACCTGCAAACTAATATCTATACTGCTTCTTCAACCACCAATGGCAGATTCTGCGAATGATAACCCTTTTCGACGCAAATGTGAACCACATGCGAGAAGATCATGCCAAAAGATTTTTCCTTTTCGACTGAATAAATCCTCTTCTCATTAAGTCGCTTCAGATCTGCTTCGGAGAGGCAGAGGAGATGGATAGGATCATAGATCCTCAGCAACACCTTTCCTTCTTTGGCAAAAACCACTGCCTCCCGAGTATTTTCGTCGAACCCCCAAGCCTCAAAATCAGTCAAGAAATCCTGAGGAAGGGAGGGCATCCTGATCCGCCTGAGCTGCTTGACCTCAGGGTAGATGTGTTCCAAATCTCGCCTCCCTGACTTTTTATTCCTCTTCTTTGCCTTCTGGATGATAGGCATGGTGAGTTTGAAGTTCTCAAGCTTTCCATAAAAGATGTCGGATCTCAACTGTTTGTAGAAAAGCTTGGCTGCATCCGAAGTCAGGTTGGTTGGTTCCAAATCAGCAAGACGTTTCAGCTCATAGTGGGGAAGAGAGTTGAACGTCGCGTATTTCATTCGCATGTACTGCACACCATCAATCCGCAGCAAGACAAAATAGTCGGTGTTATCTATGTAACGCCATGCAAGAATGAGCCTCTTGCACTGGCCCACTAGATTACAACCGACGATAACTCCCAGTTCCCCAAATACTGAGTGATCGATCTTTCTCCCTCGGCTATCAATATAATGAATAGGAGGTGGCACGAGAGGAGCGGGGACAACTGGAGTTTCCGGTGCAGCTTCTTCTTTAGACTTCCCCTTTGAACCAGCGGGGGAAGCAATCTTGTCTTTAACACCAGAATGAACTTGGGATGCAGTGACTTTCTTCAATCGCGCGGAGTCGACCTCGTCCTCAGAGTCCTCAAACATACGACTCTCCTGGACCATTGAGGCAGCATCTCCTTCTCGCATCGGCATAGCATCAAATTTAGGAACTACACCGGTAGAACCTTGGAATGACATCGCCGGCTGTGCGGACTGAAGTTGATGAGATTGGGTACCTGCAGAGACTAAAACAAAATCAACGTTAAGGTTAGCAGTCTCCCCCTCAATTGGTGCTTCATTGGCTGGAGATCCCTGATCTTTGGCAGAACCAGACGCGGATTCACCGTGTTGCGCCTGTTCTGAAGGATCGGCCATTCCCTGATCACCCGAGCCCATAAAAGATTGAGCACCCGCATCACCACCATCATCAGGTTGATCTTGATCATCATCATCCTTCGGCTCATCGTCCTTGGCATCATCATCATCCTGATCATCTTCATCCTCATCATCTTCATCGTCGTTCTCCTTTTGTCTCTTAGCTAGCAGCTCATCTAGACGATCATTGAAGATTTTATATTCTCCCCGAACCACCGAAACATCATTCTCAAAACCTTTAAACTTCGTCTCCAATAGCTGGAAGATCAACGACGACCTGAATCGGAATCGGACCAGATGAAGTGGACGGTGATGCATCTTCACTTTGAGTGTGAAATTGATTAAAGAACGTATCATCAATTCCTCCCCCTTGCATCACGACCGCTTCATTTCTTGCAACCGGAATGGAGGCACTAGGATAATCAAGGTTGAAAGACTGAAATAACGAGTCATAATCGAAGAAGTGTGCCGGACCATCACCAGGAGTAGATGGAGTATACCGGAAACAGGTCACCTCATAGGCTTCTTCAATTGTGCCCGTGGTCTTATCAAATACCCGTCTACTTGGAGACTCTGCCGACTAACCGAGAAAGTATCCAGGATGCGTCTTTTCACCAAACTTGGAGATCCTTTCTTTGGTGATCATGATCTCACAAGGGCATCCAAACGGTTCGAGGAATTGCAGATTCGGTTTTCTTTTGTTGATCAATTCATAGCTGGTCTTGTTGTGACGTTTGACCAAAGAAACCCGATTGAGAACATAGCACGCCGTATTGACTGCTTCGGCCCAGAATGATACTGGCAGTTTAGAATCCGAAAGCATTGTACGAGCCGCTTCGATGAGAGTTCTATTCTTCCTTTCTGCAACTCCATTTTGTTGCGGAGTTCGAGGAGCGCTGTACTGGTGAGAGATACCCTTAGATATACAAAACAGCTCCATGTTGTTGTTCTTGAACTCCGTGCCATTATCGCTCCGAATAGATCTGACCTTTAACTCGAGAAGGGTTTCTAGTCGAAGAAGGAGAAACTTTAGTCGTTCAGCTGTTTCATCCTTCCTCGCTAGGAAGAAAACCCATGAGAATCTCGAGTAGTCATCCGTGACCACCAAACAGTACGATTTGCCTCCCTTACTCTTTACACTTACAGGACCGAAGAGATCCATGTGAAGTAATTCCAGTGGAGCCGAGATGGAGTTCACAAGCTTTGACGGATGCGACTTCTTGTGTTGCTTCCCCTTAACACATGAAATACATGAGTCGTTCATCGCAAAGCTCATCTTGGGAACTCCGGTAACAAGCTCGTGCTTCACCAGATAGTTCATCCTTCGAAAGTTAATGTGCGCCATTCTTCGATGCCACATGATTGACTCCCGCTCCGAAGCTTTAGACACCAAGCACAGATGCTCCTCGCTTGATGTAGCTTTAGACATATCCAGGTAGTAGATGTCGTTGACTCTCGGAGCTCTTATCACTACCCAGGATGGGTCAATTACAAAACCTTCACGCAGAATCATACACTCTTTGCTTGTGAACAGCGTAGAGAACTTCTCATCACACACTTGTGAAACGCTGAGAAGATTATGCTTTAACTCCTTAACGTAGTTGACATTTTGGAAAGTCACTACGCCGTTGGAGATATTTCCCTGTCCCGTTATCTTGCCACCCTTTTCCCCCGCAAACAGAACATTGCCATCATCAACCTCAATGTGATCGGTCAATAGATGACAATCTCCCGTCATGTGCCTGGAGCAACCACTATCGACACACCAAATATTCTTGCCGCTCGGTCGCTTAGTTCGCCCCTGCACATTAAAATAGAGGATTAGTTTTGAATGGGGACCCAAGCCTTAACAGACTTGGGTCGTCCATTGACATCGAGAATGACCACATCAACCAATTTTGTGTTTTTCTGGTAGTTGGTTGAAGTTGATGTGTCATTCTGACGTTTAGGTGACTTTTGTTTTTCTTTAACAACTTCAGTCACGACTTGTTTTGGCCCAGTCTTGACTTGGTCTGAAGAAGAATCAACTTTGGAGACTAGTCGATCCTTCTTAGGTGAAGCTTTACGTTTCAAAATTAAGTTTTGCAAACGTGGACAAACTTTGGCAATGTGGCCCTCGTTTCTACAGTAGTAGCAAGTTCTCGGATCATTTGACATGTCCATATGAGTCGGAGAAGTTTGAATCTTCTCGTTTGGAATTGCTACATGAGACACGTGTGGAATACGAGGTGGTGCCATGGTCTGTGGAGCTGGTCGAGAAGTAGTTGGTCGGGACACCTTGGGAGGGAAATTTGTAGGCTTAGAAGAAGAAGCCACTCCCTTAGTGAAAATCGTGGACATAGGGGTTTGAATAGTGAGAATAGGTTCCTCAACTTTTTCTTTACCCTTAGACGTAGATTTTATGGACTTTGACTCGGACTGCTTAGAGTCGGATTGTTTAACAGTCCGTTTTCCTTCTCGCACCTGAAGTTGTTCAAACTTCTTGTCCATCTTAGTGATAAGACGGCTTTCAAGGCGCTGAAAGACTTTCTCAAAAATTTCTCTTGATGGTCAGTGAGGTGGACGTCTTTCAAGTCCTTAAGGTCTTTGGACAGGTCTGGGCGTGTTTGAACGACTTTAGACTCAGTGTCACTGATACTAACTTCTGGACCAGTTTCTTCGGCTTTTGGAGCCTCACAGGTCAAAGAAGCAGATTGAGCTATCTCTACGGACGAGCCATCGACTGGGACTGGGGTGAAATTCATTGGAGGAGGCATACTAGAATACCCCAGTCCACCCTTGTCTTTTGTGTTCGTCCGTTGAGATTCGATCAATTGAGCCAAAATCTCTTTAGAGTTTGCAATTGCAGCTAACTTTGCCTGCAGAGAATCAATTTCACTCTGTTTCTTGGCAACATTTAATTTTTCAGCTGCAAGAGCATCAGAAAACTCTTGGATTTTTGAAATGTGTCGAGTAATAACAATTTTTAGATCAGAAATTTCAACTTGTTTTTCTTTCTTAAAAGTAGTTAAAATTCTGTTTTCTTTGGACAAGGCATCATTTTTTAATCTAAAGTCATTAACCTCAACACTTAACTCTCTAGCCGTGGTACTCCATACAGCGAGCTGGGCCTCTAGCTCGCTGCAGTTAGTACAAACGGGTGTAAAAGGATCGATATCTACCTCAGGTTTAGGAGATGTAGCATCTGAAGTAGAGACCATAAGAGCAAAGTGCTCCATTCTCGGTGCGATATCCTCAAAAGCATTCCAGTCAACCCGGTTATCCACAGCCATGAGTGCACTTGCATCCTTTTCTGCATCTTGAATTCGGAGATTCCTATATGCTTGACCTTGATATCCTCCCTGTTGATAGCTTCTTCCTTGATTAGGGGCTTGAGGACCTTGGTTTTGTCGACCATATCTTTCTCCCTGATCATGTCGAGGGTCTTCGCGTGAATGTTGACCACATTCACGAGCGAAGTGGCCGTAATTGTTGCATTTAAAGCACTAAACCCATGCCACTCTTTCGATCACCCCCGATAAACTTCTTTCCGGTGCGGTTGAGAAAGCCTTTGATCCTCTTCGTCATCATGGCCATGTTCCACCGAATATCCATTTCCTCTAGATCGTCGGGATGAACCTGCTCATAATCTTCCTCGTTGAGAGCGGAACTTGCAATCCTTCGTCGATCAAGTCGTTATAGGCTGCGACGAAGCATGACTGTAAGCGATCAGGTTCCATATTCTGGGAACTAGAAGCACTAAATCCCGTTTCCTTTCCTCTCCCTTGAGACTTTAGGAGGGGAGCAGCAAATGCCGTATTCATTTCCCGTCGCGATGAGCAAGTTCTACAAGTAGAACATGTAGGACAGAGTGAATCGGTCGAGCTTGACACTGGAGGACTGTCTTGAACACTCGGAAAGCTGGGAGTCGAAGGCAAGTAGCTAAAAGATGGAGGTACTTGAGTTGATGAGATATCCGAGAGGAAAGCAACTCCCGAGTTATCCCTAAGCACCTTTTGAGCAAACGCGTTACTACCATAAGCCTTTTCTTGCATCTGCAGATTGGCTATACGAAGCTTGTCGATAAGATCCTCAAAGTCATAGTCTCTTAGCTCAGGCTTATCTTTCAACAGAAGCACCCGAACTTCCCAATGTGGCGGCAAGCTATCCAAGAATCGTAGGTTCGTCTGGAGCTTGCTGAACTCAACCTTCAACTCAAAAAGATCGTTAATTAACCGACTAAATCTAGAGATCAACATATCCAGAGTCTCGTTCTCTCCACACTTGAAGTTGTCAAATTGCCTCTTCAAGATGTCGGCCTTAATTCCTTTCATTGCCTCCGTACCTCCATATCTCTTCGCGATAGCATTCCACAGATCGTGTGGATTATCGAGCATCCGGAAAATAGCTCTCATCTCATCGGTTAGACAGAACTGAATTGTTCCCAACGCTTTCTGATTTTTGAGAAAAAGAGCTTTCTCATCATCGGTATAAGTAGACGGAGCCCGATAGGTTCTAACACCGGTGGCTGTGTTGACGTCGGAGGGAGCTTCATACTTCGTAAGGATAGGAGCCCACATACTCGGATCTGTACAAGCCACATACGTCCTAAAGCTCATCATCCAATCCTCTACACTTCGGTTTGGGTTGTATAAAGGAGGAAGTTGAGGATTACGGCTTGGTTCCATGTTGAATGTATTCGAATTCGTAGAGAGAGCCATCACAAATTCACACCAAAACCCAAAAACAGCAACTAACGAATACCCGAAACCCTAACCTAACACCCACCTAACGTTTCCAACGAAAAATGGGCAGAGTAACGGCTAGAAAATGGAGTAAACGTACGATTTCAGCAGCCTAGTTACGTGCACGAAAGTCTCCAATTACGTGCGTAACTTAGTAGTTACGTGCGTAACAAACGTCAAGTAACTAAGAATTACGTGCGTAACTTCCTTAGTTACGTGACCAATTACGTGCGTAACTCTGAATTACGTAATCAAGTAACAGACTTACGTGATTGAGAAGCTTAATTACGTGACAAAATACCTCAATTACGTGACGAACAGCAGAAACTTCTTAAAACGGCCGTAAACGAAGAAATACCCAAAACTAAGCTCCCATCTTCTGCAGATATCAAATACACCCAACTGTAGACGTAATATCTGAACCCCAATACCAAACTCCGGCTATAAATGCCTAGATCTAAAAAATCCGAAATAAAGTACACTTTACCCAAATCCTAGATCTAGCCTAAAACAACCTAAATCTTCACCAAACGGATTCAAAGACCTCTATAGCAAGTATAGAGGCTCTGATACCACTTGTTGGTCGCCTAAACCGAATCTCCTTTGAACCCTAAAAGCTATTGATTGCGGAATAACCAATAACTATAAGTAAAACGGTGAAGAACAAAAGCAATAACCAAATGAATGATTCTATTAAGCTTACGTGTTTGTTTACAATCACGAATAGAACCTAAACACTCGATTACAAGACTTTAACACTCAAGAACAAAGAGTTACGTTCACTAAATCCTAGCTCACGTAACTATGCTTGACTTGACTGCTCTGACAACTTTCAACAACAGCATTTATGATCCCGAGGCTGCTATTTATAGGCAGCACGGAATCCCAGACGAGTTACGCTCACGTAACTATCTGGGAGTTAGTTACGTGCGTAACTCTCCTAGTTACGCACGTAACTCACTAGTTACGTGACCGTAACTCAGTTACTTGACGTAACTGTTTTCGTAAATGCGTTTGGACTTTACAACTCGATCTAATTACATTCTAACTCTATGACACGTTCAAATGAATACAAACTACAGACATTATGTTCCAACACCTTTTCTTATTAAAAGAAAATTAATAGATTGACATTTTATCTGATTAGTCGTGAAAACAACGTTCTATACGGATTACCTATTTGTTAATGATAATAAAGAAGCACCGTGGTAACTTCACATGCTTTCTAAAAAATGTAACAATAATGTTACGTTTAGTTATATTCAATCCTGAAAATATTTCTTTTCTTTAACGTACCATCCATCATTTGAGAAAATAATATTTTTATCAAAAATTATCAGATCTTTTTTTAAAATTAATATATAGGAAAATTTAAATTCAAGGTGGTTATATTGTGATGTGCGTGTTGTATATATATTAAAAAAAAAAAAAAAAATGATAAACTAATTAAATACATTAAATAAACTTTTACCTTCCATATTTATACAAAATTTTAATAAATTGTCATTATTAAATTATTACTTTTAGAATGTATAGAATATAAATATAAAATATATAAATTCATTTAATACATATTATCCAATAATAATAAGATTAATCATTGCCATAGAAAATTATTACCATATCCCAAAAAATAAATATACATCATCAGTTTCAGGACATCATATAAATATACAATTATTTTATTATTGTATTGACTGAAACAGATAAAACTTCTTAAATTCAAGTGACAAAGATAGTTGTCACATTATAATTTGTCTCCTCATATTAAAATTTAATATATAAACACAGGGTTATGAATAACCTAAGGCGTGGCGTGATGGATAGGCAAGCCTTAAAACATGACGGAACATGACGTTTTTTAAAATGTTACAAACCACGGAAATTTAATATGTTTTATAGTTTTATATATGCTTTTATATATGTTTTTACTATTATTAAGTTATATAACATTAATAAATTATAAAAAATCAATGTTTTCCTATTTTAATATGCATTTAATCTAAAATATAATCAAAAATTTACAATCGAATAAGATTTATAGCCATTTTTAACCTTTTTTTTCTATTTCAATTTACATAACGCGTTACAAAAAACTCACGTTAAGGCGCACCTTGTCACGTTGTTTTGCCGCCACGCCTGAAAAAAACACCTTCCATGTTTTTAATTTTCTAGTCACGACTCGGCGCCATGACACGTTATTTAGAACCTTGTATAAAAAGGTATTTACGTGATTATTTATATTCTTTTTGAAGTTAACATATAATTGTCAGGATCTTTTAGTTATATAAACCCAAAGCACGTTTAACTTAAGATCTTGATTATCAAGGAAGTTTAGCAACGGATAAACACCTTGATAGTACAAGTTTAACGATCAAACAAATATTGTTTATGAATATGTATGAACAACGAATAGAACAATAATGTTTGTCGAATGTTAAGCCTCAATGTATTAATCTTTATGAATGATCAATTACACGTTTTTTCCTAGTACAATGATATATGTATTTATAGACCTTGAGGCTAAACCTAGCTAAACTAGGAAACGTCTAAAAACAATTACAATTTAATACTAATTACAATTGCCTAAATTATGGAAAAGATAATTCCATATTTATCTAAAAGTCTTCAAGCAGTATTAACAAGCATCGGGCAGTAGTAATGAGTTGTTGCAGTAGTAACCATCCTTTTGTCTTCAGCAGTAGTAATGAGTTGTTGCAGTAGTAACCATCCTTTTGTCTTCAGCAGTAATAACTTGACTTGAGCAGTAGTAACTGTCTTCATGCATGGTTGCCTTAGTAACCTTCTTTTTGCAGTATTAACTAACTAAGCAGTATAAACTACATTACTACTGAACAATATTATTGAAACTAAACTATTTAAACTAACAGTTTTAATCCCAACAATCTCCCCCTAACTTGAACTTTTATATTTCATTAAAGTAACAAGTTTTTACAAAATTAATACTGATGATTTACACAACGCATTTACTATCTCTCTTTCTTGCTTCCCTCTCTGCCTTGAACTTTGCTTGTTTTTCATTTCTCTGTTGTACAATCCTCCAAACCAGGTCATGAGCCATTTGTGAAGTTCTAACAGCATACAATCTAATGGTGATCATCTCATGGAGAGTTCCAAAGTCCAAATCATATCATCTGTCAACCATGTAGAATCTCATTGCTCCATATCTTCTAACAATTGAATGGATTCCACTTCTTTCATATAGATACCATCTAAGAACATGATTATCAACTCCTCCTTTACGAAATACATCACTCACCATCTCTGCTTCAGGATCAAATATTCCATTTAACCAATCAAGGGCAAGATCTGTGCCTGTATAAGTACCTCTGTTTTGAGAGTACTTGATTACACCAATATCATACAGTTTCTGCACATCTTGTCTAGAAAATTCCTTGATCATCCTGTAGAAAGCAGGCATGACATACTTCTTCTCATCAACTCTTGTCACCATGTATATTGTCTTGTTAGCTCCTCCAATATATTCCCAATCTATTATCTCAGGAAGCTCCACAAATAAAGGTTCAACATGCATACCTTCTTCATGAACTATTAGAGAAGATAAGTCATCTTCTGATATTTCAATGTCTCCCTTCTTCTCCACAATTGATTGACTGACTGGCTCTGTTTGGATAGGCATAACTGCAGGTGACTCTCTTTCAACTGTATCATCTAACCTTAGCTTCTTGGTCTGGACTTTTGTAGCAAAAGACTTCTTTCTCTTAGGCTGCTCAGACTGACTAATTGTCTTGGTATGAAATGGATTAGGAATTGGTTCTACTTGAGGATCGAACATAGCTCTTCCAACTTCATGAGATTTCTTCAGCAACCTCTCCATCTCATATTTGTTTTGTTCTTCCTTCTTAGTAAGATTAGCAGTTCTATCTTTCTCCTTCTTTCTCTCCTTTTCTACCAGACTAAGCAAATTACCAAAGTTCATGGGACCTAGAGATTTACCACTATAACTCTTTGACTTCAGGTAGGTCATGAAATTTTGCTTGTCATTCCCCATCTTCTCTTTCTTATCTTGTTTCTTTACCACCACCTTATTCTTCTTGGCTTCCTCTGCTCTTCTAATCTTTGCTAAGTCTTTGTTGTATTGAGCCAGCAGAAATAACCTTTCCTTCTCCAACCTAGCAATCCTCTCAAGCTCAACTTGTTGAAGTTGAGCATGAACTTTCCTAACTGTTTCAGGATCACTGCCAACATCCATAGTTTCTGAAGCTAGTTGTAAGGCAGCTAGCTCATCAAACTTCAGCTTCTTCTTCTCTTTCTTCTCCTTCTTCTTTTTATCATCATCCACCACAACCTTTTTACCCTTATATTTGACAGTTTCTTTAGATTGTGGTCTGGGTCTGTTTACTAGCCTTGTATCAGGAGGAATGATTGGTACAATTCCATATCTGGAAGTTGGATCCACTATGTAATCCACACCTTCAACTATCCTTGTGCTTTGATCTTCAGTAGGAATGTTAGGAATAGTGAGTGATTTTTCCTTTGGTCTTTTAGCTTGTTCCTCTTTTCTTTGTTGGATGATCTTGCTCCTTTTGATCTTCAATAGTTCTGTAGCAAGATTTTGCTCCTCCAAAGATGGATTTGCAGTAGGAACAATTGTAGATGTTGCAATAGGAATGGTGGTTGTGAGTGTAGCTTATGTGAATATTGTAGTTGGAGTTTCTCCAGTAGGAATAGTCATTGAGATATTTTCAGTAGAAACAATACGAACATCCTCAGTAGAAACATCCTCCAGGTCTGCAGTATTAACCACCTCAGTAGAAACTGGAATTGCAGTAGAAATCAGAGCTTCAGTAAAAATCACAGTAGAAATGAGTTGTTCAGTAGAAACAGCTACTTCTTGATTCATAGCAGTACTAAATACTTCTTCAATTAATACTTTAGTTATGTCCTCAATTTCTTCCTGCTCCCCCTTCAAAATATCCTGCTCCTCCTTAACTATTTCATCATCAATCTTCTCAACATTATGCTCCCTCTTAATCATTTCATCATCAATCTTCTCCTCAACCTTCTGCTCCCCCTTAACTTCATCTTCATTAATCTTCTCCTTAACCTCAATCTCCATGTTTGAATGATCCAGACTTGTAACAACTTCCATATCAATTTCCATTTCAACATTCAGTTGCAGTAATTACAGTCTCATCACTCATTTTTCTTTCTTCCTCCCCCTTTTCCATCTCAACCTCATTAACATCCTCCTTTGACAAAACTTCAACATCAGCCTTCTCCTCCCTTTTTTCCAACATCTGGTGCATCATCTGAAGAGCTAGATGAGCTTGAATGAATGGGAGAAGTTCCAACACTCTTACTTTCAGGATTCTTTTTCATCAACTGAGCTGTTAACTTCTCTTTTTGCTCAACCAACTGAAGGACTAACTTCTTTAAAGTGACAAGTTCCTCCCCTTTTTTATCCACTTTAATGATGAAGGTTTGGCACATTTCCAGCAATTCAATATTGGAGTAATTATATCTATCCTCACTCCTTGCTTGTTGAATACCAATAGGTGGTGGATCATAGGAAGTAACAGAGGGATCTTTCTGCCCAGCAGAAGCTGTTCCCTCCCCCAAGGTTTCTTGGCACCTGGGTCCACTTTCAAATGCTGCCTCAAAAGAAGCATCATCACGTAGTGTTGCCGTTAGTTGGGTCTTAGCACCTGTCAAATTGTCATGTGCTCCACTAGGTGAAGCAACAGTAGTTTGAGCCCTTTAACATGGTCATCCCTCTCCTTATAGACCACCTCATGGAGCCTGGGAAAAAGCTCATTGGTTTCCCATTAAAAGTCCTCACCTGAAGATTGTTCAGGTAAGGTAGTGGAAAGAAGTGGTGCAGGGGTGGTCTTAGCCTAGAGAATGAGGAACTCTCTTAGCCTTTCTTGAAAATGTGGCAACTAGTGAAGGGGTTTGAAGAGGTGAACAAGCAGATGGGATTTTTGGTTCTGTCACAATAGGGGTGACATCTGGTTCAGTAGTAACTGGAGGGTTACTTGCAGTAGAAACTGCAGAAGGACCCTCAGTATGAACATGGGCAGTACTTACAGTTGGAACTGTAGAGGTACTTGCAATAGAAATGGGAACAGATTGGGGTTGAGACAGAGGAAGAGTAACTTGTCTCTCATCTGTAGATGGAGTTACCCCCACCATTGTAGAGAACAATTGGGTAACATGATTTGAAAAACCTTTGTTTTGCCTTCTCATGTTTGCAACTTGAGTTTTGACTTGTCAAGGCAGTATTAACAGAGTAATCTTATTAATTAAGTATTCCTCTGCAGTACTAACTGTTGCAGTATTAACACATATGGTCGTAGTAATTAGGAAAGCACAATAGTAATGACAAAACGGGGTGTATTAACTGATCTGGCAGTAGTAATGTGAATTACTTGCAGTATTAACCAGTTAGGCCGTAGTAATGACTTTACTAGCAGTATTAACAAAACCACTGGCAGTATCAATGAAACTTGTAGTAGTAATGAAAATACTCGCCTTACTAATAATACTTAGCCAAAGGTGTTTCTACTGTTAATTTTGCAGTAGTAACAAAGTACAATACTAGATAGTAGAGCACTGTTTTCAAGTTAAGGTTACTACTGCTTTCTCGAAGGGACATGTATTGAGATTTTAAGGGACCAATTTATGCTTTTTAATCCATGTTGATAATGCCAATACTAGTAATCAAGAATGTAAACCTTCCCACATCAAATGCTTTTGTGAGAAGATCAGCAAACTGATTATCAATATGGACCTTTTCAACATGAATTAATTTTTGCAGTCTCTAATAAAATGGTATCTTATCTCAATGTGCTTGGTCTTGGAGTGCTTCACAGGATTGTTGATGATGCTTATAGTGCTCTTGTTGTCTATGTAGATTGGAGTGTTGATGAAGGCATATCCATAGTCCATCATTTGATTTTGTATCCACAGGACTTGTGCACAAAAACTTGATGCTGCTACATACTCAGCTTTTGTTGAAAAAGTGGACACACTTGTTTGCTTCTTGCATTGCCATGACACCAATCTTGATCCAAGAAATTGACAACCACCTGAAGTAGATTTCCTTTCTAAACTTTTACCACCATAATCACTGTCAGTATAAGCAATTAATTCAAAAGGAGAATCTTTGGGATACCATAAACCTAAGGAAGGTTTTCCTTTCAAATATCTGAAGATTCTCTTGACTGCATGAATGTGAGACATCTTTGGCTTGGTTTGATATCTTGCACATACACATACTCCAAACATGATGTCAGCTCTTGAAGCTGTGAGATACATTAAGGAGCCAATCATTGATCTGTAGTTGTGGATATCGACATCCTCCCCCTCAAGATCTGCAGTCAACTGTTTGTGAGTCTCTACAGGGGTGCTTGCAATCTTTGCCTCCAAGAAACCAAATTTTGTGAGAATATCCTTCACATACTTAGACTCGTTGATGAAGAGACCATCAGGCTTCTGTTTGACTTGTAGTCCAAGGAAGAATGTCAATTCGCCCATGGAACTCATCTTGAACTTGTTGTGCATCAAATTTTCAAAATCCTTGCACAGAGCATCTTTGGTGGAGCCAAAGATGATGTCATCCACATATATTTGGACAAGTAAGATATCTGAGTGGACTTTCTTGATAATTAGAGTCTTGTCAATGGTATCTCTCTGGAAATAATTCTTGAGAAGATAATCTGAGAGTGTCTCATACCATGCCTTTGGTGCTTGATGAAGCCCATAAAGAGCTTTGTCCAGTTTGTACACCAAATGAGGATGTTGAGGGTCTTCAAATCCCGGAGGCAGTCTGACATATACTTCTTCTTCAATTAGGCCATAAAGAAAGACACTCTTCACATCCATTTGAAAGACCTTGAATCCCTTGAAAGATGCATAAGCAAGAAATATTCGGATAGCTTCCATCCTTGCTACTGGGGCAAACACATCTTCATAGTCAATTCCCTCCTCTTGTGTGTAACCTTAACCTACAAGTCTTGCTTTGTTCTTGATAACTATTCCTCTTTCATCCTTCTTGTTCTTGAAGATCCACTTTGTGCCTGTAACTTTCTTCCTTCTTGGTAACTGAACCAACTTCCAGACATCTTGAATTTTGAATTGAAGGAGTTCCTCTTGCATAGCTTCAATCCAGTTTGGATCTAGAAGTGCTTCTTGAATTTTCTTTGGTTCAACCTGTGATAGAAAGCAAGCATACAAGCAAGTGTTGATGTCCATGTTTGGTTCCTTCTGTGGCTTGAGTTGGCTTCTTGTTTGCATAGGAATTTCATAATCACCAAACATTTGAGAAATAGGATGGTTCTTATGAATTCTGGATGTAGGAACCTTTTCCACTCTAAACGAAGTTTCCAAATTGGTGTCATTAAGGTCTGGTTGTGCAGTTTCAAAGGATGGAGGACCAGAACTCTTGGGAGTGAAAACTTCCTCATATTCAGCTTCATCAACTACCATATGTTCAACTCCATTTTCATCATCTTCTACCAAGTGGGGAACACCATTTGATCTTTGAACTGGTTCTGTGGCAGAGACTGGAGGTTCTGTGTGAGATGAACTGCCTTCCCCATCAGTAAAATGGCTTCTATCATTGGGTACTTTTGTTAGTCCTCCCTCTTCAATCACCTTTTCAATAGTATCATAAATTTGGAGAGGATCTTCTTGAGAAACAGGAAGATAGACATACTCCATCACATCCAGTCTTTCGGTACCAATGACTGAGGTTGTAGTTGGTGTAGCAGTAGAAACACGTACAGTAGAAAGTGGTACAGTAGTAACAGGAGCAGTAGCAACAGATGTTGATTGTTGGAAGTCATAGTTGAAGTCCAAAGATTTGGTTAAAGCATCAATGTCAAACAACCATTTTGGTCCCTGACCCTGGGTGTTTGGGGTGCTTTCATTGAAAGATACATTGGCACTTTCCTCAATTATGCTTGTCCTATGATTGTAGACTCGATAAGCTTTGCTCTATGATGAATACCCAACAAAGTATCCAACATCTTCCTTGATCTCAAACTTTCCAAGATGGTCTATAGAGTTTAGAACTGTACAAGGACATCCAAATGCTCTTAAGAAACTAATTAGGGGCTGTCTCTTATGTAGTAGCTCATAAGGAGTCTTTTTTTGGGACTTCACCAATAGAACTCTATTTTGCACATAGCAAGCAGTATTAACTGCTTCTGCCCAGAATAAAATTGGTAAATTGGAGTCAGCTAACATACTTCTTGCAGCTTCAATGAGAGTCCTATTTCTTCTTTCATCAACTCCATTTTGTTGTGGAGTTTTTGCTGCACTAAATTGTCTTTCAATCCCCTTATTCTCACAGAATTCATTCATCACTTGATTCTTGAATTCTGTCCCATTGTCACATCTGATTTTCTTCACCTTCAAATTAAGTTGATGTTCAACTTTGGTGATGAATGAGATGAGCAATTGACTAGTCTCATCTTTAGTAGCAAGGAAGTACACCCAGGTATACCTTCTATAATCATCAGTGATGACAAGGCAGTATGACTTTTTGGCGATACTCTTTACATTGGTGGGTCCAAAGAGATCCATATGAAGTGGATGTAAAGGAGTATTGATGGTGTTGACTTCCTTTGTCTTGTGAGAAGATTTTTGTTGTTTTCCCTTCAAACATGCAACACAATTATCTTCAAAGGAGAATTTCTTGTTAGGAAGACCTCTGACTAGATTGGATTTCACCAACTCATTGATGTTCTTGAAGTTCATGTGACACATCCTCCTGTGCCAGAGTGTAGATTCATCAAGTGTTTCTTTAGAGACAAAACAAATTGCTTCTCCAGTTGGGTGGACCTTGGACATATCAAAGCAGTAGACATTATCTTTCCTTGGTGTTCTGAGTAGAACCTTACCAGGCTCCATTATCAAACATTCAGTCTTAGTGAAAATTGTAGTATTCTTTTGGTCACATACTTGTGACACACTCAGTAGATTGTATTGCAACTGTTGAACATAGAAGACATCCTTAAAGCTTATCCTCCTATTGCTTACAGTTCCCTTTCCAGTAATTCTTCCTCCTTTTGGATTTCCACCAAAAGCAACATATCCTCCATTAAATTTTTCAAAGTTTTGGAGACACGATATGTTGCCTGTCATGTGCCTGGATTTTGTTGGTTGTTCCTGCACATAAACAAAAGAATTAGTTCCTGATGGGAACCCAAGCCAAAGTTGACTTGGGTTTGATCGTTTCATCAAAGTAACTCACCTTCCTTTGGATAAGGTTTTAAAAATCAAGTGGAATAGGTGGTTGAGTCACTTTGATCTTTGGTTTCCATACATGTTTAGTTGTTTTTCTTTTTGAAACATGTGCAGTATTAAAAAACTTTGGTTTAGCAGTAGGAAAATATATTGTGTTAACAAAATTTCGTTTTACAGTATTAACACTTGCAGTAGTAACAGAATTACGTTTTGCAGCATTAACACTTGCAGTATTAACAAAATTTTGTTTAGCAGTATTAACTCTATTTCTACTGTTTTGAAAAGACTTTGAATTTTTGTTAACACTCTTTCTACCCGATGCAGTATTAACAGAGTTATTCTTTGGAGTATTAACTCTATTTCTACTGTTTAAGATAGATTTTCTTTCAATTACAGGTATGGTTTTTGAAGCAGATTTTTCATGATTTTTATATGTTTCAAACTTGCTATTATACCCCAACCCCCTGTGTTGCTTTTCAAGCATTTTCTCTTGATTATCAGGGTTATAAAAACAAATTTTAGCATAATGATTTGCTTTTCCACAGATAAAACACACTTTGACAGGTCTTTTAGGAATTTGTCCTTTTTGCATTTTTAACTGGTTCCTATTTCTTTGATTTCCTCGTGTATCTATGTGAACCCAAGACTTTTCTTTTTCCTTAGGACCTTTTGTGTTCTTACATCATTTACATGCACACTTAGTTGTGTTCTTTGTCTGTTTAGTGGGGAACAAGGACACCAGACTTTGTGAATTTTGTTGAGTAACTCCTTCAATTGTGATCAAGTGATTTTCCAAAGGAATATCCTTATTTTTCACTATATTCAGTTTACTCTCTTCAACTAGTCCTCAATCAGAACTTCCTCATAATTGATTGGATCAACTTTGAATGATTCTGTTGGAGGTGTCTGTGAGATTGGAATTCTAGGTTCTTCTAAGGATGGAGGAATGTAGTGTTGATTAAATGGTGGGGCTACTTCATTATAACCTATTCCTGCTTTTAATTTTCCATGTATCTGATTTTGAATAAGGCTATTTATAGATTTTGAAGCAAACTATAGTTTCCCTACATTTAATTCAACCTTATCTTTTTCCTCATATATTCTTTTGATTTCCTCCCTAGCATCCTTAAGTTTAACTAGCAAATCATCTCTCTGCCATTCAACAAACTTAATCTTTTCTTGATAACTTAATTCATTAGCTTTATAAGATTTAATTGGATTTTCTAGACTTTCTATACCCCTAGCAGCTGATCTTCGTTGTTCTTCTAATGTTTTAAGTGAGTCACTCATAAGTTGATTATGATTTCTATATTTAAGCCTGACTTCCTTACATTCATTAGAACAAAGTTTGGAATTTACCTCAGCCATGAGAGATGATGTTGCAGTGTCCTTTGAAGAAGATTCAATTGCCATTAATGATTGAATGAGAGAGGATTCTTCTTCATATTCATTCCAGTCGTATCCAAGAATGTCTTCTGTTAAGGCAGTAGAAACAGAAGCAGTAGAAACACGGATTGCAGTAGAATCAACATCTTCAGTATTAACAGTCTCTGCAGTAGAAATAGAAGCTGCAGTATTTGAAGTGGTTGCAGTAGAAACAACAGTAGTAACCACAAAAGCCATTAATGCTCTGTTTTGACTGGTTTCTTCTGCTAAGTCATTCCAATCATACCCAAACACATCTTGTGTGATCAGGGTCGTTGATGTACTTTCTTGTGTGTTTCTTGAATGGTTGAGCTTTGCCTTGTTTTTACATTCTCTTGCAAAGTGGCCTGGTTCACCACAGTCATAACACTTCACTCTGCTTTTGTCAAAGCCAACTTTGTCGTTGTTTCTTGGAGTGAATCTTCTTCCTGTTCTGTTCACAAACCTTCTTGCTCTTAATGATAGCATGGCCAGTTTCCACTTGAGATCCATCTCTTCCAAATCGTCTTGATGAATCTGTCTCCGATCTTCATTGGTTAATCCGGAACAAGAGCTTTGTGAAAGAAAAGATTCAAAGGTCAGATCTTCTTGATTTTCATTCTGAGTTGTTCCCGAAGGTGTGATAAGAGCAGTATTAAAGTTGTTAATACTGTTGTTGTTGCTGCTTGGCTTCGTGGCTTCAACTTCAGCTTCAAACACTCTTAGAACATTGTATAGATCATACAACTCCATCTCCTCCAAAACATCACCTTGTCTGTAAGAGACTGTATAGATGATCCATTCATCTCCCAATGATATTAAGAATTTTATATTAAGATCATCTTTATCTATCCTCACTCATGCACTTCCCAGTTCTCCAGTAAGCTTCTTGTATCTGTCAAAATTTTGGGTCATTCTCTCTTCCTTCAGAGCCTTGAAATTCTCATACTCTTGCTTGAGAAGAGCTTTCTTGTTCTTCTTTGTATTCTTAGTTCCGCTAAATCTCTTCTCCAGGGCTTCCCATAATGACTTTGCATCATTGTATCCTTCAAATTGTGCTTGATATTCATTGGGAATAGCAATAAGAAGGATACTTAATGCCTTGATCTCTGTCTGCTTCTCTCTTCGTTCTTGATCTGTTGTAGGACGATGAACAACTCCAGGAGTACCATCAGCAGATAGAGTAAGATCTTGTTTATTACCATTCATGATAACCTCCCATACTACATAGTCAGAAAGCAGTATGTGTTGCTTGATACGTAGCTTCCATAGATCAAAATCGTTGCTGTTGAGTACAGGAACTTTGTTTACTATAACATCAGTCATAATTGCTGGTAGTTTTCTTCTTGTTGAGACTTTAACAAAACTTGTAGATCAGTTGATCTTGAACGCCTCCTGTGCTCTGATACCACTTGTCACGATCGTTTGAGTTATATAAACCCAAAGCATGTTTAACTTAAGATCTTGATTATCAAGGAAGTTTAGCAGCGGATAAACACCTTGATAGTACAAGTTTAACGATCAAACAAATATTGTTTATGAATATGTATGAACAACGAATAGAACAATAATGTTTGTCGAATGTTAAGCCTCAATGTATTAATCTTTATGAATGATCAATTACACGTGTTTTTCCTAGTACAAGGATCTATGTATTTATAGACCTTGAGGTTAAACCTAGCTAAACTAGGAAACGTCTAAAAACAATTACAATTTAATACTAATTACAATTGCCTAAATTATGGAAAGATAATTTCATATTTATCTAAAAGTCTTCAAGCAGTATTAACAAGCATCGGGCAGTAGTAATGAGTTGTTGCAGTAGTAACCATCCTTTTGTCTTCAGTAGTAGTAACTTGACTTGAGCAGTAGTAACTGTCTTCATGCATGGTTGCCGTAATAACCTTCTTCTTGCAGTATTAACTAACTAAACAGTATAAATTACATTACTACTGAACAATATTATTGAAACTAAACTATTTAAACTAACAGTTTTAATCCCAACAATAATCTCTCTTATCTTTTTTTTTCTTTCTCTTTTAATCGTTAACTTTCAAATTTTCAATAATGATTCCTTTTCTAATTATTGAAGTTTCACTATAGAATCTCTCAATATCAAAATAAAATTTTATGCATTCACCTTTGGATGCGTACAACATCAAGTGGTTGTTGAAGCAACAAATTTAATCATTTAAAAAAATGAATCTTTTCTCTTTTGATTCATTTAACAAAGGAATCTTGTCATTCTTGATTTATTAGTTACTATACGTACTTCTATATATGTTATATGACAGGAAGATGTTTGGATATATAGTTAGCAAGTCCTATTCAAGTTATGGAATACACTCTGAAACAACTTTTTTAATTATGTAATTTGTGATATGATTAATTCACATACTAAAGCTAACGAATTTGTTGTAGTTTTAACGAATCGATAATTTATTTTCTTCGTTCACTAAAAGGTGTTATAACTTTAGATTATTTTTGTAGACACGTTTAAAAAGATTAATAAAAGTTTTATAACCTTAAGTTATCAAGCTCCATATATATTGCTAACAGAAAACCCATTTTTTTAATTAGGTCCTAAAGAACCTTGAGTCGCCCCTCTTTACAAGAAACGCCACTTGTTGATTTAGGAGTAGTTAGTATTTATCAAAATAAAAAGGGTGAGACATCATGCTCTTTGTTTTAAAAAAATGTCTAGAAGTTTAGGGTGCATAAGTTAAAATGTTATTGATGATTTTAACGAGGGTGACTTAGTAGATGAATTACAAGAGGATGCTCTATTGAATCAACGAAAAGAAACAAAAAGAAGAATCTAGGTTTATGTAACGACCTGAAAATGAAAAAGAGATTAACGTTTCCATTTTGAAAAGAAGTTGTGAAAAAGGCTATCCTTTTCATTATGGCAAAGTATAAGGTTTGTTTTGTAAGTTTAAATAATATCTGTCAAAAACCTTATATAAAGGTTTCTTAGCAATGAGGAAAGCAGCAAATATTGTGTGTATGTGTGTTGAGTGAAACGAAAGAGAAAAAGAAAGAAATAAGTCGGCTCTACTATTTCGATCATTTTGAACGCGAAAACGTTATCGGATAATCAAGTGAAGGATACCACTGAACTCCTAGAGTCGCAAGGAACAATTTGGTGTAGGCATAAATTAGTTTCGTGAAGGTTAGTTTCGAAACGTATTGCAACGCGCTTCGTAGTATAACGCAATCTTTACGTGTACATATTGTTTATAGGTCATTTACTGTTGTATAGTAGCGTTTTGGTTGAGTTTGGAAAGGTTTTAGAAGCCTACAATTATGGAGGATTATGAGTTCATGGAGAAGATGAACCAAGGTTCCCAACCGGCGGTTGAAGATGGCCAACCGGAGGTTGGAGAGGTGTTGGGTCAGTCGGCAGTTGGTTAAGCCCAACCGACGGTTGACTGTTCTGATTTGCGATATTTTGTTTTCCGTTAAGTGCGGTTGGGATAAGTCGTTAGATTATGATCCGACGTATTCATGGTTAAACGTTTAATTAGGTTGGTCGTGACTTTGGTGGTTAGGATAACTGCTGCTGGAGATTATCGAGGTGAGTACAATATCGTTTTATAAACCCGAGCATAAGACAAAAATAACATTTTTGAGAAATGTTTGAGAAGTAAAAGATAAGAAAGAAGTAACATTGTGATAAATGTTACAAAGTGATAAAGTTGTGAAAGATGTAAAAGAGTTTTGATCAAAAGCTAAACCAGTAACAGAATAAATGAATCTTGTTGTATGGGTGGTACGTAGCTACCCATATTTGTTAAAGTAAAGAATGTTTTGTAAAATAAGTTTGTATTGTAAGATTTAATGTGACGAGTGGTTTATTATCGTTTTAGTTTTTATGAACCGCTAATTTCGTTTAACTAACGTTTTCCGCTGTGGTATCTTTAAAAACATAAAACGTTTTGTTAAACGTGATTTTTGAAAACCATGTCGTTACAAGTTGGCATCAGAGTCGTGTTGCGAGTGAACTGAGTACAAAGATTAGTGCTCAGACTCATATGAAGACTCGATTCAAATTTTTAAAGAAAAACGTTGACCTAGGTTGGGAAGGGTTGTGTGCTGAGATTCTTGATTTTTTTAGCATAGTGTTTGATTTGTAGTATTATTTTGTACTGGTTTTAAGCAAAGATGGAGAATCCATCTAACGTTAACGCTTGAGAAGGAAGTAACCCAGTTACTCAAAGTACTCTGGAAATAGTGCGCTAGAGGTGCACAATGAAAAAAAATATTGCCATGATTGCCGAGTTGCGAGGTCAAATAGAGACCATGAAAACTGCAATGATTGCAACAGGCATATGGAAAGACAGTCAACACCAGACTAAGGACGTTCTGGAATCTTCGGGCGACAATGTTGAGAATAATCGAGTTCATGAAGGGGTTAATCAAGTTGAACCTCAAGGCAGTTCTTATAAGTTTTTTATGAGCTGTAGACCCCCTGCGTTTAAAGGAGGTGAGGATCTATTAGTTTGTTGTCGGTGAGTTCGTAAAATGGAGCAGACATTTAATTCTGCAGTGTTTACCGAAAGAAAAAAAGTAAGTTATGCAATTCGTATGTTTGAAGTTAGGGTTGACCTTTCAGCACACAGTTCATGAACCGTTCGACGAGAGTTCGTTTATAAATAAACGAACATAAACGAACTCCCGCCGAACGGTTCACCCTTGTTTTGTTGTGTATGGTTACCAACGAGTTTTGTAGAATAAGTTATAGGTATAGACCTCGAGTCAAATTATCAAATAATCATGCAGCGGAAATTAGGATCACATAGTAAATAATAAATCGGATAGTAATTGTGTACCTTATTGAGCAAGCGAAATACGGAAAACCTAACGTAAGGTTTTTACCACGGTTGCGTACGCGACACCCTCTTTATCGACAGACCAGTATGCTAGTACTTGTTTAAGCTTTGTACAACAATTTTCTTAGCAGCAACTCTTTATTACAAAAACCAAAAAGACAAAAACCCCTTTTTTTTATAAAACCGATCGGCTAAGAGGTTAGTCGACTTTTTAAATATCTTATTGTAGTAATTAGAGTTTCCGGTTTATCTTTTATTTATAAGTTTTCAAATTTTAGAGTTTGAGTTATATTACAATAAGGAAACCTCCTTATTTACATAATAAACCCCTCCATTTAATAAACATTATACTTAACCATTTATGTAATATTTACTAAATATATTAAACTAGTAGTCGTGTCTAAATGTCGATGTGTGCGCTCCCGTAGTCTCACACATTTACAGTCACATATTTATTCGACACTATTCAAATACCTACAGCTCCCACTTTTGAATAAGTTCAAATAAACATGATAACATTGATTAATGTCTAGCAACATATCAATGCTCCCAAAAATGCACGAGTGAAGTTTCTCCAAAGTCACTATGAGTCTATAATCGGTTTATATCCCTTTGTTACATATACTCTAGTTAAAATATATAGATGGATCAAAATCATTCATTTTAACTACTGTTTCTCATTTCGCGAATCACTTAAAGATTACCAAATATAATCGAGACACATCTAGATTTATTTGGGTCCGGCCAGACAAACATCTTAAGTATTCATGAGTGGCCCAGTAAGTATCTAACTTCATCTTTCACTGATGGAACAAATCCTATCTTGAATACAACTGGTAGTCATCGTATTTCGCAACATTACCAAAAATAGCCTTTTTGCTACCCTTATCCAGGAATAGTATTGACTATGATCAAATAATGCACTACGTACATGAGTAGCAACTTGTATCTCAAGTCTAAGGATAATTAAACCTTATGAATTATACTTAATAACAAGGATCCATAAGTAATAATTCATGTGCGATAATCCAGTATGCATCATAATGGATACCATGTGAGTTAGTGAGCCAAGCTGACTAAACAATCAGATATTGTCTTAATTCAATCATATTCCCATATGATCAATTGACAACGGATATTTAGAATGATATTACACAATATTATTCAAGGATAAAACATGAAAAATAGGATACAAATATTATAATAAATGAAAACAAAATATCACAAATATTATTTCATTCATAAATAAATTCGTTTATTACATCCATATACCCAAATACTAAATCCACGGATTTACATGTGATTACTAGATAAACGAAGTTCCATCCCCTCAACTAAGTGAGTTAACTTCGCCTTTGCCAGTGCCTTTGTAAAAGGATCTGCCAAGTTATCATCCGTGTGAACTTTGAGCACTCGAATTTCACCTTGTTCGACTTGTTCACGAATATAGTGAAATTTCCTTTGAAAGTGTCTAGCTCCCTTCTGAACACCGGGTTCATTGGCTATGATTATTGCACAAGTGATGTCGCAATACATATCCAAAGGAGACTTGGTTGTGGGAACAACACCAAGTCCATAAATAAATTTTCCGGATCCAAACAACTTCCATTTGCAGCTTCATAAGATGCAATGTACTCAGATTCTGTTGTAGAGATGGGTGTTTCTGAAATTCGGCATCACAATATCCAATATTAGCCTCAGGATTTCCACCATACATAAGAACCATATATTTAGTAGCCCTAAGGTACTTCAATATGTTCTTTACAACAATCCAATGTCTTTCGCCTCGATTCTGTTGAAACTTGTTAACAATGTTCTGTGCAAAACCATATCAGGCCTTGTGAATCTCACCACATGCATAATAGATCCTAATGCCGAAGCATAAGGTATCATATGCATGCACCACACCTCATCAGGTGTAGAAGCACTGTCCTTGATGTTGAGTTTATGTCCATCTTGCATTGGTAAATTTCAACGCTTGGAATTTTCCATACTAAATCTCTTTAGTATTTTATCAATGTAAGCCTTTTGACCTAACTCAATTTAACTGCTTAGATCTATCTCTCGAGATCTTGATTCCAAAAATAAATGTTGCTTCACCTAAGTCTTTCATGGCAAAACATTTTCCAAGATAAGATATAACATCTTCAAGCATTGGAATACTGTTTCCCATTAACAATATGTCATCTACATATAAGACTAAGATAGTAACATTACTCCCACTGAATTTTGATACACACATGGCTCATCGAAATTCTGAACAAAACCAAACCTTTTGATTTCTTCATCAAATCTTTTATTCCAACTTCGTGATGCTTGCTTAAGTCCATAAATGGACCTTTTTAGCTTGCACACTTTGTTGGAATGTAATGGATCAATAAAACCTTCTGGCTGATTCATATAGACGTCTTCGTCTAGATGACCATTCAGAAAGGTTGTCTTGACATCCATCTGCCATATCCACATTCGCAGCTTGAAGCCATTTATCAGCGTCAGGCCCTGATAATGCAGCTTTCAAGTTTCGAGGTTCATTAAGATCCCCTGATACATGATCCTCATTATCTAAAGCTACATTTAGGTTTAGTTTTTGAGGGACACGTATTGTCCTTTCGGACCTACGAATTGGAGCATCAACAATTTGATTTTGAGACTAAGTCATGTCATGAAGCTCAATCGCAACTTGAGGATTAGATTGAGGCACATCATGAGTCTCAATTCTATCCCCCCCAAATTGTTGATCACCAGTGTGAGTAGAAGGTGATGTATCTTCCTCTTGAACCTCGTCAAGTTCTACAACCCTCCCACTGTTTCCTTGAGCGATAAGCCGTGTTTCGAAAAACTCAGCATACTAAGCAATTTTCACAGTATTCTCGGAAGGACTATAGAAGTAGTAACCCATCGTTTCCTTTGGGTATCCTACGAAGATACACTTAACAGATCTTTGCTCGAGTTTGTCAGGCGAATCGCGTTTAACGAATGCCTCACATCCCCAGACCTTTAAGTAAGACAGATTAGGGGCTTGCCCATGCCATATTTCATATGGTGTCTTATCAACCTAACCCTGTTGAGAATGCGTACAACAGACTCTAAGGCGCAATCCCAAAAAAATAATGGTAAAGTTGTAAGGTTCATCATAGATCGTACCATGTCTAGCAAGGTTCGATTTCTCCTCTCCGATACACCATTGTGTTGTGGAGTATAGGGAGTAGTAAACTGTTAGACAATTCCACGTGCTTTGAGATGATCCTTAAACTCTAGGCTTAAGTATTCACCACCACCATCCGGTCGGAGGATCTTGATGGTTTTACCGAGTTGGTTTTCTACTTCGTGTTGAAACACTTTGAATGTTTCAAACACCTCATTCTTATGTTTAAGCAAGTAAACATAAATATAACGGTTGAAATCAAGCACCTTTCTTTGACACATGTCTAAAGGGACCACATACATCAGTATGTATGATTCCTAAAAGATTTGTTGTCCTTTGCGTCTCATACGGAAAGGCTTTCCTTGTCATTTTGCCCGACACACAAGATTCGCATTTATCAAATGAATTATCATTGGACTTTAAAAGCCGTGACGCCTTTTAATGCAATGCTTGCGTATGTGTGCAATATGACAATGTCATAGATAGGTTGAGTCCAAGTTGGACTTAACGCATTAAGTGCTAATAATCAACATAGAATTATAATTTAAAGAAGAATGAACATGCAAATCTATTTCAGACATACCATTAATATCAATCGCATTAATATAATGAGCATTATGTTTGAAACAGAAATACAAAATTCAGTAAAACAATTAGTGAATTCATTATTCTGTAAAACATAAACTGAAACATTCCCCTTAACATAAGTAGGTGCATAATGACAATTGTCTAATACAAGTATTATGCCCTAGGGTAAATGTAAGTTGTAACTTCCAATGGCTTCCATAACTACACGTTTGGCATAGCCTACGTACAATTACAGAGATCCATTCTTCAGTTTCTTCTTTGCTCTAAATCCTTGTAAGGAATCACAAATATGAGTACCAACCAGTGTCATATACCCAAGTATTTGTTTTTAGAGAAAGAATGTAATTCTATAGCGAAGATATCTGAAGATCTGGTGTTGCCGACTCTCTTCTTATCTTGTACCTCGGCTAGATACTTAGGACAATTCCTCTTTCAATGCCCAATCACTTCACAGTGATTGCTACCATCATCCTTAGCAAGATGTTGTCTTTTAGCTGGAGGGGTACGCTAAGGCTTGGGAATATAAACAATTGTTTGTTTATTCTTTCCGTCCTGTTTAGTTTTGCCCTTAGCTTGCGGTTTTCTTTTCTTATCTGAACCGTACCACCACTGATCGCTAGGAGCTGGCTGGTAACCGATTTGTTAGGAAGGATTTTCTCAAACTTTACGAGCATCACATGAAGTTCTTTTGAGAGTCCATACCATGCTTATTGTAGTTAGGTGTAAAATACCAATACCCTTGTGAAATGGAATACTAACTACAATAGGCTAATGGCAGGGGTAATTCATCCTTTCTAATCGATCAAAGTAGCTTTTCATGTTGAGCCCGTGAGTTCCTACTGGCGTTCCATCAACATGTTTACACTTATGTAATTATTGAATCAAGTCGCTCAGTTCAAGATCGACTTGTTTCTCATACATAGTGTTAAGCTCAATGATCATTTTATCCGACCGCTTATTACCAAACTGCTTTTGTGGTTCAGGGGTCATAGCGCTGAGCATCAAGCATGCAACTTCATTATGACGTTCATACGTTGCTTGATAAGTTGCCTAAACTGTCTCATCGAATGAGTCAGCTCCGGAATCATCGATGTAGTAATGATTTATAATCGATTCATCACTCGGAGAACAATTCTCAGCTGGCGAAACCAATCATTAAAATTTGGTTCAGTAAGCATTTCAGTTTTGAACATTGTTTTGATTTCTGACATAATCCCGCTTAAATCGGGATTTTGTGCCATTTCTACAAAACAGAAGAAAGTTCTCATTAGTACTTTCGACATAATGATTTCTTAACAAAATTGTAAAGACGAGGACCCAAATGACATATCACCGTTCCATCAGTTGATCTGCTAGGAACTAAGTGATACTCAAAAGGTAAGTGACGTTCAGTAATTGCATTTACCGATGCAATTCCTAGATTATGGAACTAAATGTCATGACTCAATCAAGCATCAATATGGTGATCGTGACATCATCATGTTTCGTCGCATCTTATCGCTATCGGCGTTTAGAGTCTCACTGCATAACCCGATTTAAGTCATCCAATTGAAGACTGTAGATAGTCCACCACAGTCTCACTATGAGTGGTAATCCACCTTAGATACCCTTCACCTACGTCTCACGTAGAGTGACAAGCAAGTACAAGTTGTCTAAGCAATATGGATAGCAATATAACTTAATTCCGCGGGTGTCAAAATTTATGTACGAAGAGGCATGCATACAACTTCGTCTCATAATTATTGTTTTTCATATAAACATTTTTATAGTTTTAAAACGGGTTTCCATGATTTTCTAATTCCTATACACCAAGTGTATATTATAACTAAACGTAACATCGTCATCATAAAAACCCTTTCGGTAGCTCTACAACCGGTACGACCAGGAAAGTGAGTGAGGGTAGGGGACGACAAGGCATCACTTAAAACCTGACCTCATTAGGGGTATAATACCACCGCAAACTTTCCTAGACATCGTCCTTTATGTAGGTGAGCCTAGATGGGAATTTATACACTAAGGATGTACATTTAATTACGAATTACCAATCACACGCTTTTAAAGGTTCGAATTTTTAATGTATTTTGTAATTTAATACGTTCCATCGAAGGACAAAATTACGGTATAAACCCAACCTTCGACATAGAACGTATAAAAGTCCAAAATTAAATTAAAAATTCGTTTCATAATTCTTTAGTCATATTAATTTTTATTACTTTCAAAACAATTGACTATAATCATTAATATGAGTATTAGAATTAAACTACGCAACAAAATTGGGTGAGCCCTAAAGTAAATAGTCTCTATGGTCATTGTCCACGTATTGAATAACTCCCGTTTCAAAAGGAAACGGACCACATGCATCCGTTCAAATAAGTCAAATATGGATTGCGTAAGTTATTCAATATGTGTTCGATACAATTTATCAAATAAACCACACATAACAATTTTATATCCAATATCATTAGTGTCGCACATATCAAATAACAATTATTATATGTCAATATATACAATTTACTTTTTACAATATCATAATATCTAATTATGTTTATTAAGTTATGCATGTAACTTAATAACCATAATTTTCATAAAAAATAAATATGGCACACATTTAATAAAACATCAAAATTTGCTTTTAAGGTTTAAGGTTTAATTTACTTTTAATAAAAAAAAAAAAAACGTTTTTTTTTAAACACTTTTAATCGCAATTTTAATCCAAACTTAATCCAGTATGCTAGTACTTGTTTAAGCTTTGTAAAACAATTGTCTTAGCAGCAACTCTTTATTACAAAAACCAAAAAGACAAAAACCTTTAGGGTTTATCTTTTATTTATAGGTTTTCAAATCTTAGAGTTTGAGTTATATTACAATAAGCAAACTTCCTTATACATAATAAACCCCTCCATTTAATAAACATTATACTTAACCCTTTATGTAATATTTAATAAATATATTAAACTAGTAGTCGTGTCTAAATGTCGATGTGTGCGCTCCCGTAGTCTCACACATTTACAGTCACATATTTATTCGACACTATTCAAATACCTACATAAGTTTGTATTGTAAGATATATTTATTCGACACTATTCAAATACCTACATAAGTTTGTATTGTAAGATATAATGTGACGAGTGGATTATTATCGTTTTAGTTTTTATGAATCGCTAAACTCGTTTAACTAACGTTTTCCGTTGTGATATCTTTATAAACACATGAGTTTTTGTTTAACGTGATTTCTAAAAACAATATTGTTACAGTTTATCTTATAAAAAACAAATTTTATCAAGTTCGGTTTATATAGGTGAGTGTCCACTGGTTCTAAAGTTCAACTTTTAGATTGGGTTCATCTAACGTGTGGAAGAGTTGGGTTTTTGGAAGCTTTGTTTATAAGTTCTTGAAGATGATTGGTTGTAATGTTAACCCCTTTTGTCTCCATCACTCGTCCTATATATCCTTAGCATTTTTCAACATTTGTTTTTGGTCACAAGGTATAGAGAAAACCAAAAAAAAAAAAATTAAATTGAAATATTCATAATGGTTTTTCAATACATTTATATTGTTCATTTAAAGTAATCACTATATTATATGTGTTAGACAATAAACTTTTTAGAAATTTTGAAGCTTAAATTTTTTGTTTTTAAAAAATAAGTTTATAAATAAATAAAATCTTCGTTTAGATACTAAAACTTTTAGCTTTTATTTTAAAAAGAAAATTTAAAAAAGCTTCAAAATAAAAAGTTGATGAAAATAGCTTTTAAACATAAAAAGGTTTAAGCTTTCGGTTCCCGACGTCAAATCATATATTCAGCTCCAACTTGTAACTATATATATAAAATAATTCTCATTAGTTTCTATAGAAATAAGAAAAACAAACCTTTAAAGGACAAAACCCCTTTCTTTTAAGAATAAAAAATTTTCAATTATGACATGTCACAAGCCAATATAGTAATACATTCTTTCATTAAAACAATATTTATTATTCATTATTCATTTACTTGATATTTTGTAAAAAGTATACCAGAAAACCACCATCACGACAAAGTCAATTAAGGTAGTTACTGTGAAGATGATGTAGAAACAAACGAAACTCAAACCAATAAGTCGTCTATTACACCTACGCCGTGTTTTTTTACCTATACCCACTCTCAACGCGGTACCCAAACCATCAACTCTTCAAATATAAATACACATTCATATTCTTCACAAATATAACAAGTTCAACATATATCTCATCATGTCCGATCAAGCTCATCTTAACGGTGCTTACTACGGTCCATCAATCCCACCTCCCACCAAAAAATCTCGATCCTACCACCGCCACGGTCATGGTGGTAGTTGCAACCCTTTCTCGTGTCTCTGTGGTTGCATCTTCAACCTTGTCTTCCAAATTCTCATAACCATTTTCGTCCTCCTTGGTATAGCTGTTCTCGTATTCTGGCTAATCTTTCGTCCTAATGCTCCTAAGTTCCATGTCAACGAAGCTACACTTACACAATTCACGTTATCTCCAAACAACAACACTCTTTACTACAATATGGCTGTGAACATGACGTTTCGAAATCCTAACAAACGCATAGGGATTTATTATGATAAAATCGAAGCTAACGCTGAGTACCATGATAAGAGGTTTTCCTCTAGGAATTTGGATTCGTTTTATTTGGGACATAAAAAAGAGCATGACTTGAGTACCGTGTTTATTGGAGAGCAAGTGGTTGTTCTTGAAAACGATGATAGATCGAAATATGATTCGGAGAGGACTAACGGGGTTTATAATATTGATTTGAAGTTGAAGCTTCGGGTTAGGCTCAAGGTTGGGTGGGCGAAACCCAAATTTAAACCAAATTTCGAATGTGATTTGAGGGTTCCAATGACAACAGGAGGAAGGATTGCTTCCGGTGGATTTCAAAGGACCAAATGTGATTTCGACTGGTAGACATTTTCATCCACATTCATCTATGAGTCTTGCATCGGGTTTTTGCGTCGACTCTGTTCTAGTTATGCATTTTCCATTTTTGGGAGATCTTTTGTTCTGTATGGTTATGTTTTAGGCTTTTTATATGAGATTTACGCATACCATATAGGTATTACAATTTTTATTCTATGTACATCGATTGGATACTATTGTTTATAAATAAAGAGATCATTTAGTTTATATTTGCACTAATTTTCAAAACTTGATACATGTTTAGTTGTTTATATCTTTCATGGTGAATCTGAGATTCTGATTACCATCATATATATCTACAATCTTACTTGTAATATCCCCAACGTTTAGAAACTATACTATGGTCGTAAATATATTTGATTTGTTAAATCGAATCAGTTATGTTTTAATATTAGCCAACTCTTCAAATGTTGCAATCTTTTAAGACTAGACTAAGATTGTAACATCTTGGGCAAATTCTATATCGAGCGTAAACTAGAGTGTGATCCATAGTTTATGAGGTAAATTTTAGTCTTTCATAGCATGACGCGTTTTAGAGTTGTAAAAACTGCAGAACTTAAAAACTATACAGTTTGGCGTGTTTGGGTAAATCCATTCTAAGATGGTTGATTCGTGAGAATTTCTATTAAAAACAAATCCGTAAGTTTTATTGACAAAACAAAATATATTATGATCACAATTAAAAGATGGATGTTACAATGATCCTTATTTATTTAACGGCCATGTGTTCTAGAATAAATGTGAACAGTATTATTTTACAAATATCTTTCGATGACCAATTGAAGGTCGCTAAAAATATATAAATGAAATAAAAATAGTTTAAATAAGGAGAATGACATATTCTTGTAGATTTTAATACTTTTTTAAGGTTTTTAAATATTTCTAAATTTCCATGTTGTCTTTCTCTATGATTTTATATGAGGTTGCTTTCTATTTTTTTAAACAAGCTCTACGACTTGATCCTTTTTTCCTACTAAAAGTGGCTCCTTTGACTTCACGGCTTTTCTAAGTTCCCTTTTACATTTTCTAATAATTTGACAAATGATTTGATAAATATATAATAGAAGTCTATAAAAAATTATTGTTATTTGAATAGTTAAAAATTATTGTTATTTGAATAGTTTTTAGTAAATATATGTCCGTAAATATATGAGTCTACGAAAGGCACATATTCATATATAGACACGATTATACGTTTATTATTTGCTAATTATTAATTAAATGAGTTAATCGTAATAATTAATAAATTGGAGGATGTATTATGTAATTATAGAAGTTTCATAATTATAATACAACTTGTGCTCCAAGTAAATATCACGTATATAATAAACCTTAGGTTTATTGTTTTGGAAAGGTAGAAGTCGATCCCTCCCTCCCCTTTGGTCTGATCGGTTGAAACCCTAAGGGGTATTCGGTTTTCGGTTTCCAAGCAAAGGAAAAGATTATCAATTGGTTGATTGAATCAAAACGTGTACTAGCATATAAGTATGTTGCTAAAGAAGGTGTCGCGTACGTAACCGTGGAATAGATCTTATACTTAGATCTATAGCTTACTTGCTATTAATTCAAGACATAAATGTATTACTTAATCCGATTTAATTATTCTCATGTAAACTTATTTTTCGGTGTCATGTATTTTTTGACAATATGACTCGAGTTGTATACCTATAGAAATAATGAAAACTAATTTCCCCTCCGATCAAGTGGCCCTCAGAGTTCTATTATTTGGGTTATATAGGTTTAGAATCGGATTGGAGATGAAATCAAAAAAGATTTTAGTTTAATTGTTCACTTTCATGTGCCTTCCAGATAGAGGAGTCAAAAACGGGTTTGACCAAACTCGAACCGGGTTTGGTCAAACCTTTCCAAACAGGTTTGGCCAAAAACCGGGCCGGGTTCAAACCGGTTTTGGGTGTTTGAAATGTAAACCCGGTAAACCCGGTTTGGGGTCGGGTCCAAACTGGTTCGGGTATAAAACCCGGGTAAAACCCGGTTTTAAAGTTTTAATAATAAAAAAAACGTAACTTGCAAAAACAAGTTAAAATTCGACTTTTATTAAACAATCTTGAAACACATCAATACATAAACGTTGTATTCTTGAAAAAAAAAGCTTGAAACACATTTTTTCAAAGTTTAATATTTCGATAATTATTAAACAAAATTTTCAAAAAAATACTATTTTTTATATGAAATGTAATTAATAACATTGGAAAAAAAAAACATAAGTTGAAAAAACACATTAAACTTCAACTTTTATTAAATAAACTTTTAACACATCATACATAAACGTTGTCTTCGACTAAAAAAGCTTGAAATACATCTTCATAACCTTAATATTACGATAATTGGAATAAAAATGTTCGAAGAAGTACTATTTTTAATATGAAATGTAACTAATAACATTGGAAATTTGAAATGGTTTCTTCATTCTTAATCTTCGTCTTCGTTAATAAAGTCATCTTCAATAGGTTCATCTTCGGAGCTAGATGCTCGGGAAGCTTCATCGATAGCGATTTTCTTCATCGGAAAGTGATATTGCAACTCCTTGTTCCACCTTGATATCGAGTATTTCGCCTTCATATTCTAGTTCGCCTTCAAGATTTTGGTGGTCTTGTGTACGTTCGGTCGCGTCTAAGTAATCCTTCAAGCAAATACACATCTCGAATGTTGCTGGTGTGAGTCTTGTTCTTCGTAAAGATAATACCCTACCACTAAGAGAAAAAGCGGATTCCGAAGCTATCGAAGAATCTTGGACGGTTAGTAGATCTTTGGCCATGGGGGCTAGAACGGGAAATTGAGATTCTCGTGCTCTCCACCAAGCCATAACCTCAAAGTTGGAGAATTCTTCAACTCCTATGGTGGCTAACAAATCGGTTCGCGTATACCTCCCATATTCGGTATTTGTTTGGTCATCCCAATCACCCCTAGCATGTTTAAGTGTTTCTCGTTTTAAATTGTTAAACAAGTCAATTTCCGGGTCCATGCTAGTATAGGTTTCATAGGTTGACGCCATATAAGAACTTGATTCACCAACATTTGATGGGGTTTTATACTTGTTAAAATAAACCCCAAATAACCCTTTAATAGATTTTTCAAATTCGGCTATGGTGTTATTGGCATATAATGGGTCAATAACGATATCCAATATTGTAAAGATTTTTCGCATAAAATGTTCCACCCCAATTTTGTTCAAACACGGGTTTAATGCGGCTTAAACGGTAATTAAAGTTGATAATGTAGCAAAATATTTTCTCATTTTTGCTTTCATCGGCGTTACCATTTAAAAATACAATTCACCTTGTGATTCGTAATCGTCCAACTTTGTAACCATAAAACCAAATTGTTTAAGGACTAAATGACTAGTGGGATAATAAACACTCGATAATAAAGTTTTTGCGGTTTTAAAAACATTGAACAATTGGCTTAGTTTTTGAATAATTTCCCAATTTTCAAGCGAAAATGGTGTAACCCGATATTAACGCAATAACTCGGCATGATAATAGGTTAAAGTAGCTCTTTGGCGTAAACTACATATACAAGCATATTGTAAATCGGATTCCATCTTGTGGGAACATCCCAATTAGGGGCTAAAAAAAATGGAGTTTCTTACACACTTTCATATATCCCTTCTATCTAATTTTGTGATTTGAAAATATATCGGCTAACATTTGTCTATAAGTGCTTATGCCGTTTTTTACTTCGGAGACTTCTAGTATGGCTTGCACAACCAAATTTATAATGTGTGCAACGCATGGACTATGATAAAAGTCACCATTCATTGGTGGTTTGTATTTTAGTTTTAGTTTACCCACCGTGTTTGTATTATTACTCGCATTATCAAATGAAATTGAAAACACTTTTTCTTCCAAATTAAACCTTTGTAAAACATCCCGTAACATATGACATAAGTTTTGACCCGTGTGAGGATAAGGAAATTGGTCAAAAGCAATAACCCTCTTCATCATTTTTCACGATTCGGGATCACACTAATGTGCGGTAACACAAGGTATGAATTGGGAAAACCATGAGGAGCCGACCATACATCAGTTGTTAAGTTTACATTTGAATTTAACGTTTCAAAACCTTTTATTACAATTGTTTTAGCTTTTTCCCATATTTTCAAACAATCGCTTCTAAGAGTATTACGACTTACGTGAGTATATCGCGGTTGAAGACACCTTTGAACCACCCCGGTGAATCTAGGGTTTTCGAAGTGATTGAATAGCAAGGCTGATTGAATCACATAACCCACAAACTCTTGATGCATCCGCTCCACCGAATATACAAAAATACTCCCGTCTTGACCCATCGATGATTGACCCGCTTCCGGAAGTTTATTGAGTACTTTGCAATGCTTCTCGATGTGATGCTTCAACGTCGTGTTGGAATCACTTTTCAAAAAATTGCCGCAATGATTACAATGGGCCAACTTTTTGCCATTCGACATTTTCACCAAACGAAAATAACACCAAACGGTTCGGTTTTGGTTTGTTTCGAGAACGGCTAGAATCGTTACTTCGCTCGAGGAACCAAAACCGGTGGAAGCGGTAGAACTTTGAGTTTCCATTTGATTGTTGATGATTTTTCGCGAATTTTTCTAACGTTTATCGAACGTATTTTTTTTGCGTTTTTAGAGTTTTTAGAGTGTTTTGAGAGTTAGAATTGTGTTATTAACCCCATACTCAACCTATATACTTATAGTAAATTTACGATGGCAAAATGGTAAAAATAGCACCAAAAATCTGCCACCAAACGATTATAAACGGTCACAAAAATTCAAAAAAATGCCAAAAAAACGGCTAGTGCATGCAGAAACCGGGTATTTTTCGACTCGGTTCGGGCAAAACCAGTTAATACCCGGTCCAAACATCATAATCACAACCCGGGTTGAAACCACCGGGTATTGGAAAACCCGAATCGGGTTTGGTCAAACCCGGGTTTGACCGGTTCCGGTTTTCGATTTTTTTTCGGTTTCAGTTTTGGGTTCGGATTTTTTCGACACGACTACTTCCAGATACTTTAAACCTGGAACCTACTCTAAACAATTAAACATTTTTCTCTTAGTTTATGGTTATCGCCAATGAATATGTGAATGAGTTATACTCTACCGGGGTTTATCAACTCTCACAAATCACAATCAACGAATTTAATACTCCATGAAGTTGAAGGCGAATACCCACTCACTTGACAATTGTCCCGGCAAAATTTATATCTAGCCCCATATGTTGGTCTTTGCACCACACCCTGCTTGCGCACTTGTGCCAAGCTTGATATTCAATTCCATTTAATACAATATATGCTACTCAAATTGTGCAGTCGATTTAACACAATATATAGTTTGGTGTATCTAAATCTCGAACTACCAAGCAGGTTTAAACTTTGTTTGTATCGAACAATTGGATTGTCGAGTAGTCACAAGTTATAAAATATATATGAATAAGTCAAAAATCAACAACAAGAGAACGCGTCCAATCCTTCATATTTCCATGTACAACTTTCCTTACTTAAACTAGAAAATATAGCCATTCGGTATATATTCAAATTATAAAATGCTGATTCAACTGCAAATGACATTTGAATAATGACATTTGAACAATGCCAATTGCCATAGATGATTGTCGTATTCAAATGATATATTTTATAGAAGGTGGTATTCGCAATGAGAGGGACATCTTTATATACATACTCCCACTTGCAAATATATTTTATTGTCATGGGAGTGGAGAATATAATATTATAACTTTTAAAGGACTATCCTTTTGATTATTAAAATTCCTTATTTTATTACAATCTTTTTGAATTTTTGGCAATAGAAATTATCTTAAAGAATTCAAACGGAAAACGGGTGATGTTTTTTTTGGTTAGATTTTCCGAAAGTGAGAGCATTAAGATCTAAACGACATAATTACGATATTCTCGTGACTGTTTTTTAATCTCCCCCCTAATTATCGTCAAGATCTTTATCTAAAAATATTCAAAAATGAACATCTTATAAGAAACATTGGGTTATTAATTATGAAAATTTATTCTCTTATCTTTCCAATTTTATAGCCCAGGTCCCTCTTAATGTTATATAACTATGTTGAAAACTAGAATAAGTTGGACCGGTCTTATATAAACATCTTATTTTAAGAGTTTTATGACGTAGATATCTAAAATATTCATTTTTGAGGAAAAATATATGCTTATCAAAGTTTGGTTTACTATAAAAAAATGTTTCGGAGCTTAAAGGTTAAAAGTCAAAACCTTGGCAATGCCCAAATCTGCCGGCCCATTGGGTTGATAAATCCTGGGGCCAAAATCAAAGAGAGAGAAAAACGATCATTATAATGAGTTACAAGTTAAATTAATCAAACATAGCCTCTCTTATTTAATGAGCTACTAGTAGTGAACACGCACTATGTGGTGTGAGGTAATAGAGTATTGTTAAGGCAAAAGTCCACTAAACTCCTAAGTTCGACCCGAAGTAGTCTAAGCTTGACTTGGAGTTCGTTTTCTCTTGGATTAACCTCAGAAATCCTTCGTCCGATTTGCCTGCACTAAGAAAAGTCACCAGGTTGAGCGGGGCTATACCCCTGATTCAACTCGGGCGTAAGAATGAGTTTTCTAGTTCGGACAAAAAGATAAAAGCATAAAGCTGTATGTAAATAACTTACGGATACTTACTATTCACCGGGGTATTTATAGGAGACCATCTGGATAATAGGGTGTTCCCTAAACTTTACTCCTTTTGTCCAGCGGTTAAAAGGGTGTTGCTTCGTCAGAGTATCTTTCCTTTCCCCTTTTGTTGATTCCTTGTCGTATTCTTTTTGTCTTTATGCGTTTTGTCTTTTCTTGATCGAACCAAAGGTTCCGAACCACCTGATTCGGTCCTGACCCGAATCAGGTGGTCGGACCTTATGTCAACAACTCCCCCAAGTCTAGCATTGTATTCCGAAGAAGTCGAGATACAATGCTGGACTTAATACTGCGTGTTTGTTTTCTTGTTGTTGCTTCGGTAATCTTACACCTTCTTCATTCGATCCGCCACTTCCTTCGTTTCCACGCGTCGAATTCCTATGGTTTGAGTGATCCAGCTGTCTTTGAACGCTTACACGTGGCGCGTTCCAGTGGTTCAAACGTTGCCAACTATTTTAAACATTTACACGTGGCGCGTTCTAGTGGTTCGAACGTTGCCAGGTTGTTTTCCACCCTTCCACGTGTCACGCCTCCTTCAAGGTCACGCGCGTCCCTTGAGGTGCCTGCCACTTGCCTATAAATAGGAGTGTTCCTTCTTCATATATTTCTTACCTTTGCTCCGAACTTCTGCCCTTTTTCTTCCAAAATCCCTCTATTCCGATATCTTCTTCTTACCTCGATATCATGGCCAAAGGGTCCAAGGAGAATCTTAAGGAAATGCACAATACTATGTCTGCTGCGGATTTCCGAAAGTTTTGCAAAACCTATAACATCGATGCTTCCTATGGCGTTGTTCTTCCCGGAACAACCGATACTATTAAGGACGCTCCTCCATGCAAAATCGGTGTATATTGTGCCTGGTTCGAGTACTCCAACCTTCGGTTACCCTTCTCTCGGTTTTACCTCGACGTGATTCAGTATTTTAAGGGTCATGTCTCTCAAATGAATCCCTTGGGGGCCAATAAAATTACCAACTTCGAGATCCACTGTCGCGCTCTTGGCAAAGCTCCCGATCTATCCAGTTTTCGCTTTTTTTACAACGTCGGACTAAATGGGGATTGGCTTACGGTGGATAAGAGAAGGAAAGCCCCGGCCTGTATAAGTTGGTATCTTTCTTCTTTGAAGAACTGGAAGGATCGCTTTTTCTTTGTGAATGCTTCGGTAGCCCCCATCCGAATGAGATGGTGTGTTAGGGGTGATACTCTTACCGATCCAGAGCCTGATACTGATGACATGGATCCCGATCTTATTATGGAACTTCAGACTAATCCGATCAAAGCTCGCTCATATCCGGAGAAGGTGTTAGTCATGTCCGGACTAAGTCAAAATTGGAACTACCCTTTGTACCGCCCCTGTCTGAAACTTGCTGGCAAAGGTCTTTTCTCGTTTTCCTTCCTTATCTATACGTGTATCTTGTTCGTCGAACTAGTTCTTCACTGATTACTTAAAACTTGGTTAGTGTATTGTATCGGGTTAGTAACTGTTTGTTTAATTATTTTGTAGAACTACCCCTCCTCGCTTTTCTGAAACTGACGAGTTGGGATGACGTGAGTTTTGGTTCGGCTCACCTTCCCGATGGTACTCCTGGGTTTTTAACCCTGACTAGAGATCGTATTGTACTTCCCAATGAGAACATTCCGGCTCCTTATACTGATGCCGAAGTAAACGCAACTGTGAAAAGGAAAAGAAAAACCAAGAAGTCATCGAAGAAAAGCACCCACGGCCCTCCTTCCAAGAAACACAAAACGGCCAAAAAAGTGCCCTCTACTTCTCAAGCTTCAAAGACTAAGGAGCAGCATGCTTCAACTTCAGCTCCTTCTCCTACTGATAAGGAGCCCATCCCCGACACCGAAGAACTCTTTGCTGAATCCGGTGGTGGTGATTCGGAAGGATATGGGCTATCCTCTGAATCTGAAGGGTCCTCATCCTCTTCCGATACCGCCAAATCTGAAGATCCCACTTTTCCTGAGGATCAGGCCACCTATTCTAACAGATCATGTCCTTCCACTCCTAAGGGCAAGACCAATTCGGAAGTTGAAAATATCCTTCAGGAGGGTGGCTATTCTCAAGAGAATGAGGTGAATCAACCCCCAAAGTCATCGAAACAAAAGTCAACACTTTCAGAAGAACCTGGTGCGGGATCATCTGGCGTTGGTCCGGAAGGTGGGAATATTTTGGAGACTCCTGTTCCTTCTCCACCGAAGAAAGATGCTGAGGGCTCTAAAGCCTCACCTGTTGTAATTTCAAGAAAATCATCTTCCGAAGCAAAGAAAACAGCTGCACCGAAGAAGCCTTCCTCTTCAACTGAAAAAATGGCTAGTCCTTTGAAACCCAGCAAAGGAAAATCTCCCTTGATCCGAGAATCTCAGTTTGTTTCTCATCGAAAGAAAACCATTGGGACCAAGGGTGCTTCGAGTAAGATTGCTAATCCGAAAGGGAAAGAGCCGAAGGATAAGGAGCCCCTTCTTGGAACTTCGGATTTGAATGGTGTTGAAGCTTCTATCGCTGGTAAAAAATTTCAACCTCGCTTTAAAGAAGTGTATAATCGTTCTCTGTACACCGATTATGGTGTTTGTCGTGATCTGCTGGATACTTTGTCAACTCCGGCTGAAGTCATTCGTCTTAATAATACCAATGACTTCGCTGTAGCCGAACAACTTGACTATTTGGTATCCCAGCTTCTAGTTATTGCTCCTGAGGTCCGATCGAGGTGGCTTGTTTCCGAGGATGAAGTTCGGGATCAAACTCGATTAGTGAAGGCCCTCGAAAGAAATGTCTCCCTGAGCAACCAAAGGGCAGACGCGTTGCAGATTCGTCTTGACGCAGAGAAGAAAGAGCTTGAGGATCAAGTTGCCCATCTCCGCCAAGAAGTAGAGGAGCTAAAGAAAGCTCGGACTTCTGGCGTCGAGTCCTCCTCTATCAATGAAGACGCAGTTCGGGCATTGGGAGAACTGAATATTAATCATAGCCGAACTGTGAAGGAACTAAAAAATCAAATTGATGCTATTTCTTCCAATCTATCTGCTGCTGAAGCCCGGAGCTCCCAAGCGACAAAAGATGTGGTGCAAGAAAAGGAGCGTGTCAAAGAGCTTGAAGCACGTGTTGCCGAATTAGAAGCCACTAATGCTATTTTGCAGGAAGACAGAAAATGGCTGATTGTTCAGGGTCCGAAGCACGTAACAGAAGGTTTGTTGAGAAGTAAGGATTTTGTTGAGGCCAGTTCCAGTGTGAATATTGCACATTATCGTTCCGGATGCCATGATGGCGTTGTAGCAGGATTCAAGGGGCATCGGTTAGGGCAGAAGATTACACAGTCTCCCTTTTATGACCCTACCACCGAAGCTGGCATTACTGCAGCGAAAGAAGCGTTTGAGCAAACTCATTACTCCTATCTGGATGCATTGGCTGCTACTGAAGCTCAGCTACTTGACGCTTTTCAATCTGTACAACCTACCCTGCCTGATCCGGAATCTCCTGCAACGGAAAACCCCTAGACAGTTTATCAGTATAATCTTTGTATGTGAAATGATAGGCACAATTTTCCGTTATTTTCTGTATGTTTGCATTGGGGTTTAAGTCCCATTTTTTAATGAAAGTGCCTCTTATATTTTCGTGTGTTGTGTTTATATTACTAATTTCTGCTTTGAATTGCGTATTATCATCGAACCAAGTAGTTCGGCATTGCCTCGAATCGTCATTCGGAATTACACTTTTATGGTGTACTTGGCTGCTAAGTCAAGCCGTGTTATTTTCCTCGGATTTTGGTCCGGTATAAGCATAATTAACGAATTAAATGCATCATGTTGTAAGAAAAATCAACCATTCCTTCTTTCCACTAATACCAATTGCCTCGGGAAAAACCCGGTATTACAAACTATTACTTGTTAAAAACAAAATAGACAAAGAGCATAAGTCTTTGGATCATCAAGACTTTACTTGGCATAAAGGAAATACAATGTTCTTTCTCCTCGGGAAAACCCCGGTATCACATGTAGCATTTTCTCAAATTCATTTCATTCCAGGTTCGAGGGATTAGGGTTCCATCTAGGTGTTTCAATTTGTATGAACCATTTCCGTTGTTCTGTACCACCTGATACGGCCCTTCCCATTTCGGACCCAGCTTACCCTCATCTTCTTGCCTACTTGCTTCGTTCTTCCGGAATACGAATTCCCCCTCCTTAAAACTGATCTTTCGGACCTTCTGATTGTAATACTGCTCGATCCTTTTCTTGTATCGGGCTTCCCGAACGTGGGCTGCTTCTCTTCTCTCTTCTGCCAACATCAGGTTAATTCGCAACTCTCCTTCATTATCCACGCCCTCTCGCTGCACATTCCTGTAAGTGGGCATTCCTATCTCTGGTGGTATGACAGCTTCCGAACCATAGGTCAAGCTGAAGGGTGTTTCTTGTGTGCTTGTCTTTTTTGTGGTTCGATGCGCCCAGAGTACGTTTGGCACTTGATCCACCCAGTTACGTTCATACCTTCCCAAACGCGTCTTGATTCCCTCCACCAGACTTCGGTTGATCCGCTCTACTTGCCCATTGGCCTGAGGGTGTGCTACGGACGTTTTGACTTGTTTAATTTGCATCTGCTCGCACCATCCTTTGAAAGGCTCATCTACAAATTGTTTGCCATTGTCTGTCACTACTTCGCCCGGCAACCCGAATCTGCATACCACATTTTCCCAGAAGAATTTCAACACTTGAGTCCCTGTAATTCGTGCTAAGGGCTTGGCTTCAACCCACTTTGTAAAATAATCTACTGCCACCAACAAAAATTTAACCTTTCCTGGCCCCTCCGGAAATGGTCCAACTATATCCATTCCCCATTTAAAGAAGGGCCACGCTGCTGTAACCGAAATCATGTCACTTTTGGGAAGCTTGGGGATCGGTGCATGGATTTGACATGAATCACACTTTCTTATTTCTTGGTATGCATCTTGATGCATTGTGGGCCAATAATACCCCAAATTCATTATTTTGGCCACCACTGCCCTTGGCCCCGCGTGCATTCCGCAAGATCCTTCATGCACCTCTCTGATCACATAATTAGCCTGTAGGGGCCCTACACACCGGAGCAATGGTGCCAAGTAATTCCTCCGGAATAATACCCCCTCCATCATGACATACTGAGTGGCTTTCATTCGGATTTTCCTTGCTTCTGCTGCACTTTCAGGCAGCGTGTCATTGATCAGGTACTCCACCAAAGGTGTCATCCATGTGACTCCCTCTTCTTCGACTATGACAATCACTTCGACCACTTCATCAATGGATCTTCTCTCAATCGCTTCCAGAAAGATGTTACTAGCCAAGGCTTCTATGGTTGATCCAGCTATAGACGCTACCTTGCTGAATACATCTGCCCTCTTGTTCTTGCTTCTTGGTATTTGCTTGATTTTGCAAGAATCAAACTCCTTCATAAGAGCCACCACTTTGTCTCTATACCTTCTCATCCGATCATCCTTTGCGCCGTATTCTTCATTCACCTGGTTTGCCACGAGCTTCGAATCAACGTAGATTCGTAACCTCTCCACCTTCATGCCTTTAGCTAATCTTAGCCCGGCTAAAACCCCCTCATATTCTGCCTCGTTGTTAGAACTTTGGAACTTTAAACGGACGGCATACGCAAATTCCTCCTTCTCCGGACTAGTTAGGATGATGCCTGCTCCGGCTCCCTCTTTGCTGGCTGCTCCGTCGGTGTATAATTTCCAGGTGATTCCTTTCGCTCTTTTTCTTTTTCCCAACACTGCTTCTGGTTCGGCTAAGACTACTCCCTGATCTGGGATTTCATTCAAGAAATCTGCCAACACTTGTCCTTTTGCCGTTGTTTTTGGGGCATACTCTATATCATGGCCCCCCAGCTCAATTGCCCATTTTGCTATCCTGCCCGCCATTTCCGGACGAGTCAATATCTGCTTCAATGGCTGGTCCGTAATCACCTTCACCTTATGGGCTTGGAAATATCTTCCTAGTCTCCTTGATGTAAACAAAAGAGCTAAAGAAAGCTTCTCTAACGAGTTGTAGTTAAGCTCCGCTCCCTGCAATACCTTACTAATGAAGTAAATAGGTAATTGCTTATTCTCTCTTTCCACTAGCAGCACGGCGCTTACCACTTCTCCATTAGTTGCTAAATATACCAACAAGATCTCTCCCTTTCGGGGTGCTGTTAAGTATGGAAGGTCCACGATATATTTTTTCATTTCTTGGAAGGCTTTATCTGCCTCCTCCGTCCACCTGAAATCCTTCTTGTTCATACACTGCTTTAGTGTTTTAAAGAAAGGTAATGCCCTTTCGGCCGATTTCGAGAGGTATCTCCCCAATGCTACTATTCTTCCGTTCAAACTTTGCACCTCCTGCAGCGTTTTTGGTGCCGCCATATTTGTGATGGCCTTTACTTTATCCGGATGGATCCGGATGCTTTGGGGCATGATGATATGACCTAAAAACTTGCCATCCTCCACCCCGAACGAACACTTCTTGGGGTTTAGCTTCATGTTTACTTTCCGCAGCACCTCGAATATTTCTTTGATGTCTCGCAGCATTGCTCCTTCGGTCTCACTCTTGATCACCAAATCATCCACATAGGCTTCCATATTTCGGCCTATATGATTCTTGAACACTTTGTCTATAAGCCTTTGGTACGTGGCACCAGCGTTTTTGAGCCCGAATGGCATTTTTTTGTAACAGTATACTCCTTGGTCCGTGTGAAAACCCGTCTTGTCTTCGTCTTCTCGGGCCATCTGTATCTGGTGGTATCCCTTATATGCGTCCAAAAAACACTTGTATCGGAATCCTACCAATGAATCCACCTTCAGGTCGATCTCCGGTAAAGGGTATGCATCCTTGGGGCATGCATTATTGAGGTCTTTGAAGTCCACACACATCCGCCATGTCTTGTCCCCTTTAGGTACCATGACTGGGTTAGCCACCCACGTCCGGTATCTGACCTCTCGGAGTATCCCTGCCCTTACCAATTGATCAACTTCCTCACATGTTGCCCTGCTTCTCTCCGGAGCTAGGACTCTTTTCTTCTGTACCACTGGTTCGGAAGCCTTATAAACGCTCAAACGGTGTTCTGCTACCTCCCTTGGCACCCCCGTCATATCTTCTGGCTTCCATGCAAATACTTCCTTATTTTGCTTTAACATTGTCACTAACCTTCTTTTAGTTTCTTCCGTCAGAGCCTTCCCAATTGTTATCATTTGGTCCGGGAAGTAGGGGTTGATTTGGACCTGCTCCTCTAAGGTTTTGCTTTCTTCTACCACTAATCTTTGCACCTGATGGCAACCCCTATTCCCCTCTGAAGTAATGGTGGCTATTCCTCCGGGTGTGGGGAACTTCATCATCCCATGCACGGTCGATGCTACTGCTCCCAGTTTTTTCAACCCTGGCCTCCCTAAAATACAATTATAGGGGGACGCAGCTGCTACTACTAAGAAGTTCATACATACTGTTCGGACCTTATCACCCTCAGCTAGCTGCACCGGTAGGCATATCTCGCCGATGGAGGATTTTGTTTGCCCAGCAAATCCTACCAACGAAATCTTCTTCTCTTTCATCTTTCTTTTCAGTGCCGGATCTAGTTCCCGAAAACATTGTTCGAACATGATCTCTGACGCACTTCCATCGTCCACATAAATTCGGTGGACCAGATGATCCGCCACGTGAGCTTTAATGAGCATCGGGTCATCAGTGGGATTTATGGCATTCAATGGGGGGAATGCTATGACCTGATTCATCCAATCTCCTGATACTTCCTTCTCTTGCTCTTGACTAATCACGTCTATAGCTCGAATCATGTGGATCTCTTTCGGCTTTCCTCTAGGACCTTTGTCATTTCTTCCCTGCTTGTTTCCTCCCCTTATGTCTCGAACCAAATGGTTAAGCTTCCCCGTTTGAACTGCCTCCTCGATTTGCTTCTTCAATGCATAACAATCATTCGTGGCATGTCCCCTATCCATGTGAAAATCACAATACCTATCCAAATTTCCCTTCTCTGGAGTTCCAGGGAGGGTTCCTGGGGGTGGCTTTACTAGGTTAATCCCTCTTTCCGTGTTCATGATTTGCATCGGCGTCTTTAGTAAGCTGGTGAAGTGTACACTTCTCCGACTATCTCCTGGTCCGGACATAGGATTGCTTCGAGGGGAAATGGGGGACATGGGAAATTTCCCCCCGTATCTCTGAGCTCTAGTGGGTGAACCAAACGACCTCCTGCCCTGTATCGATCTAGGTGTCGGAACTCCCGACCCCTTCCACGATACTCCTGAATTTCCTGTCATTCGTCCTCCCAACTCTTCCGTTCGTCCCGATGCCTCCTTTCCCTTGATAAATTCTTTCACTCTTACCATCATCTCCTCCACTGTGCTAGGGACTCTATCATTGAAAGATTCTATCAGTGTGGGTGGTTTGATTCCTTCCATGAATCCTGAGATTTTCATGGTTTCCGAAGCTCCTTTCACCTGCAACATCTCTTTTTTCCACCTCTCCACAAACTCTCTGAATCCTTCCCAATCTCTTTGCTTCGTTTTATGGACATCTGTCGGTCCCTTCAAATATTTCCTTTGTTGAGTGAAGAACGATCCAAATACTACTTCCAACTCCTTATAACTATCTATCTGTCCAGGCTCTAACGCTTGGAACCAAATTCGTGCTGGTCCGACAAGTGTCTGTGCAAACATACGACACCACACATGCATTGACCATAACTCAGTCTCGGCAGCTCCGGCAAAGGTATTGAGATGATCATCCGGATCCCCAGACCCGTCATAGGTTCTAATGATACTGGGCATCTTCGTCTTTGGTGGGATTGGAAACCTAGCTATCCTCTTTGTAAACTTGGAAGAAAAATCCGACTGATACGGTAAACTCAGATCTTCGTCTTCATCCTCCGATTCTTCATCTTCGCTGAAGTTCAGCTTCTTTCCACTGAATTTCTCCTTTTCGGGTTTCCTCACCCATCTTGCTTTTTCCTTTTTTCAATGATTCCGTACGTTCGTGTTCTTCTACCAATGACCTCAGCATATCTATGTTATCCCTTACGAACTTACTCGAAAATTCCCCATTGGTTTCAGTTTCCCTTTCAGCATTCTTATCAAAGCTTGGTCCTTCGTTGTTTATTAGGTTCATTGTATCAGCTGGAGTTTCCATTTCAAATGAGTGTTTTCTTCGGTCCCACGGATGGCGCCAAAATGTTAATGCAAAAGTCCACTAAACTCCTAAGTCCGACCCGAAGTAGTCTAAGCTTGACTTGGAGTTCGTTTTCTCTTGGATTAACCTCAGAAATCCTTCGTCCGATTTGCCTGCACTAAGAAAAGACACCAGGTTGAGCGGGGCTATACCCCTGATTCAACTCGGGCGTAAGAATGAGTTTTCTAGTTCGGACAAAAAGATAAAAGCATAAAGCTGTATGTAAATAACTTACGGATACTTACTATTCACCGGGGTATTTATAGGAGACCATCTGGATAATAGGGTGTTCCCTAAACTTTACTCCTTTTGTCCAGCGGTTAAAAGAGTGTTGCTTCGTCAGAGTATCTTTCCTTTCCCCTTTTGTTGATTCCTTGTCGTATTCTTTTTGTCTTTATGCGTTTTGTCTTTTCTTGATCGAACCAAAGGTTCCGAACCACCTGATTCGGTCCTGACCCGAATCAGGTGGTCGGCCCTTATGTCAACAAGTATAAATGATGTTGCTCAATGTTGATGACCGGTTGTAGTAATGAGAAATGAAATGTTGTTCGGTATAAATATTATTACATGAATATTGTTTTAATTTAACAATTATAATTCATCATATAAATATATGTAAAAGATTATATTCGATGTTACTTACGTTTCTGAATTTCATTAAAATAATACTACTTCAAAAATATGCAATGAATGCTAGTGTTATAAATGTGACAATTGTTTAGATTATTAGGCTAAACGGAATAAGGAGGACAACTCACCCCCAACTCACTCTGCCACGTCAGCTTTCTTTCTTCAGAAAACAAACTCACCTTACTCAGGAAATAAGACTTACCACGCACTCATCGCGGCCACTTTTAACCCAAACTCACCCCCAACTCACCTTATCTTTTTCATTTAAATACTATTATTTATAAACTAAAAAAATAAATATTTATGTAAACGTAAACGTACGAAAAATGTTAACGAAATTTAAAACTTTTATTCAAACGTTAAAAACGATAAATAGAGAAATTAAAAACTTAAACGAAACATAGATAAGTTAAAACGTAAATGATACATAGATAAACGTAAACTAAAACTCCCAGTTATACTTCGCTTTGAGCCTTGCCCGAAATGATTCCCATGTCGCTCGCTCGTTCCCGGTCATGTAATCGTAGTCTTGGAAATATAGCTTCATGTCTTCTTGTTCGGCTCTAAACTCCGCACAAGCAACCTCCCTTTCTTTGATGTGTATATATTTATCCCGCTGTGCAATCTCAGCAGCTGAGATCTCAGTTACCATCAACCTAGCAAGTGCTTCGTCATTCAGAGTTGACGATCCTGAAGCTTACGACCCTTTCTTTTTCGATGCAACTTTTGCTTTGTCCCTCCCTGTCGGTGGTGGTGGAACTTCGACCACCTCATCATCGTCGTCAACAGTAGTATTCAGATTAAAACTGACGTCTCCAGACTCTGTGTTGAACGAACTAGAACCAGATGACTTGTGCTTCTTGTTGCTTCCCTGAGAGGGTTGGCTAAAATCTAGAGGCTCAACATTTTGAAATTTCGGATTGTGTTTCAAAACTTCCCAACAATGCCGATATCTAAACGGATTTCCAACTTCACTATGATAGATCGTCATCGCCTTTTGAACGTAATCTTCGTCTGACGCTCCACTTGTAGTCGTACGTATCACATTACTGTATACTCCTCTAAATCGCTACACTACAGGTCGAATTTGTTTCCATTTTCCCACCACCATATCGTAAGTCCGACGACCTTCCATTCCTGTTTTGCTCTCTATGTAGTTTAAAATCTCATTCCACATGCCTTCTATCCTCTTCGTATTACCATTTGCACTGTCTTCAGAAACGGAAGCCCAACCATTACATAACGCGACTTCTTCGTGTTCTGTCCACGCAGTTTGTCGGGACGAACTTTGGGTATCCACCTTCTTTTGGCGGGCGCGAGATGCTCTCTTCTTCGGCTTCGCTGGTGAGGTGGCAACGTCTTCTTGCTGAGTTTCTTGAACAATTTCTTGCTGACTTCCCTGCTGACTTTGCCAATAACCGGTGTTCTCTTGATAAAATTTGGAAAACTGAGGCGAGTAGCCATCTCCGAGATTAAATGCATGAATCGGAGACCTAGGTGGATCAGTTTGTGGATGTGATGACGAACCACCCGTTTGAGGTTGCGAGAGATAGTCTGGGTGACTAAATGGCCAAGAGGGAGGTTGGGACGCATAATCAATAAACGTGTTTGTTTGCATCCCAAAAGATTGAAAGCCACGTTGTTTCGATGCCGGCACCGGGTTTCGGTAAGGTTGGTTTGGGTAAGGTCGTAATAAGGTCGGGTTCACGTTCAGTGAGGGGTTTCGTAGAATAAAAGTGTCGTCGGGTGTCGGTAGATTGCTTCGGTTGAGGGTTCTTGGTTGACGTTTGTTGGGTCGGGGAGTGTTTTGGTTAGACATTTTTTTTGAAGAAAGTATGAAAGGTTTAGATATTGTATGAATTTGAAAGATATGTGTTTAAAAATGGTTGAGTTAGTGGGTATTTATAGGTAAAAAGTGGGGTTTAAAATTTTTTTTTTTTTTTTTTTATTTAAATCATGCAACGGTTTAAAACAATTGTGGGCCCCACCTATTTCAAACTCACCCAACTCACCTTTGGCACACAAACCAACGAAACAAACTCACCCTGGTAACAAACTCACCTCGGTGAGTTTTACCCTCGGAAATAAGACTCGCGCGCGAGTGGTAAACTTACCGAGGTGAGTTTTGTCTTACTCCGTCCAGCCTTAGAAAAATAAATTTGTCATCATATTTGATTGTCCGGGTATTATGAAAGTTATACTAATCACTAGGGGATTTGCCCACGCTCATTCATTCATTATTATTCTCTTGACACCTTGATATCTAATCATGATTAATTACCATTAGAGACGATCCAATTAAGTTCAGAGTACTGATAACAAGATTCCTATGCATTTTAGCATTTTAGGCATCATTCCCTACATTTATGAAAGTATAAACATATACTGTATAAGGCATGTAATAATATATTAACCACAACCTACGATTGTGGTTTTCATAACTCTTAAGTTTATAATCTTCAGTTTTTGAATTAAGGTTATTATCTAAATATTGTATAGTTGATTATGTTTCTACACTGAATACATATGGATCTTTGGTGGGGATCAAACTTGTTTTGATGTTGTTTTTGAGTCCATTTAATAAACAAATCTGATGCATAGTGGTTTTTGATGAGTTTAAGGGTTTGTTTGCAAGGGCGAATTTAGCATTGGGCCAGGCAGTGCCCAGGACCTGCGTTAATTTTGAAATTGTGTAGTAACGATGTTGTAATTTTTCGGAGGACCTGGCTAAAATACTAAGAAGGACCTGGGTAATATTATTATATACAGACTAATCAAATCAACAATTGGGTATAGCCTGATGGTTTGGCAATAAAATGTAGGTACTTTTGAAGTGTCTATTGACTCAGGTTCAAGCTTCCTCAACATCACTCCTTTTATTTTGCCATTCACTAGACTATTCTTTAGGTTTTATATTTTTACTATTCTTTAGGTTTTATAAAAAGTATTTAAAATTTGTAAATCTATGGATGACATATTAAAAAATATCAACCTTTTTCATTATATTTTTAAATAAAATACCTATCCAAAATCGTTATTATAATTTTTGTTATTGTTGTTATTAGCTAAAATTTATTACTTATATTGGTATTATTATGTTTATCTTTGCAATAATTATGATGCTAAACTCCTTTTTATAGAGTAAATGATTTTTATATGTTTTTGCTCTATAGAATATGAAATGAATTCTCCACCCGACCCGTTTGATCTAAAACCGATCCATTTTGGTGTTTGATCCAAACCCAGCCGTCCTAAAAAAAAAATTGAAGGACCTACTTTCAATTGTATCCTGGCTTCGCCACTGTTTGTTTGGATATAAAAGATGTTTATGTATCAGTATAACTGATAATAGTAGACTCACTTATAATTGATTTAACAGATCTATTGTGAAGATTGTGTTCAATGGGGAACACACTCTGTTTTGGAAGATTCATAGTGCACAAACAGTTAACGGCAAATGGACCAATTTTCGTCTTTAAACTCGATTTGTAGAAATCATGTAATTAGTAAATAGGAATAGATGGTCTTGAAATTGGTGGTTACTGAGTATGGTACCATATGTTCGGGCTTCTCTCAATCAGTACTAATGACATATCGTGTGGGAAATTATTTTGAAATAACCTACAACTTCCACGGGAGGAAAAACGATTGGTAACAATATTTCGACTCAATATTTCTGATAATTTTCTAAGACTTATATAATCGCTAAATCTATAAAGCAAAATAAGGAGAGGCGGAAAGCATGTCCTCGGGTGGATCACAATACAAATATTAACAGCAAAACGCAATCCCGAAAGATACAAAGAAGGAAGCTAATATATATCACAATATTGGAGATAACTACTATACGGCCATCACTCAGTTTTTGGAGGCCTTTTGCTTGGAAATATACTGGTATCTGATGTCAATTTTAAGGCCGAAACACGTGGAGGCATGAACACTTCGATCTCACACACACTCAAAGACGGCAGTGATGGTCCATGTTTATACAAAAATAAAAACATATATTTTCATGAATCATTTGTCATCCTTGTTTTTGGCTTCATGAACACAAACAACAAACTCGGACATCATAAAATCCCGTGAAGGAGACCCCGCCGGGGTAAAGAACAAAGGCGACTCACAAGGCGTTGAAAACACTGTTTTTGTATTTCCATCATCCTCATCAACCAGCACACATACGTCCTCTTCCACTACAGCAGTCACTTTGTTTAAAAAGTCAACGTCATGAGTAGACTCAACATCTTCTTTATCTTCTTCTTTGATCGTACAAAGAAACCGAGAAGCTCCATTTGCTTCTAACAACTTAAAAACATCTATCACCTCATCGTCTTGCGATGACCCATTGTTGGGTAGTCCGGATGGATCCAGTTCGACCCGTGTATGGGGCTTCAAGCAATAGAAGAAAAGCAACTCCTTAGTTGGAACATCAGCTGTAGAGAACTCAGGGGTTTCTCCACCGCTATAGATAGGAGGAGGAGTAGCAGAGGAGTGACGGCGGAAGGAGAGGCGTCGGCGGAGAACGTAAAATAGTTCACCCGCGAGTACGATGAGGAATACTATGAAGGTTACTGATAGACCAATTGCTAGGTTACTAACACTCATCGTTTGTGTATGTGTGTTTTGAAATTGATATAACTAATATAAGAAATGGGCTTGTAGCACCGGGATCGAATGCTTATCAAGAAAGTTGACGGGGTTAAGGGTTAGTCGACGTGGTTATGGATGGGGGCAAAGATTGACGGGGACATGCCACCCACCAGAGGTTATAATTTTGTTTTCGAATAGCTATATATATATTTAGCAAGAACCTAGAAAATACAAACACCAAACATTAAAACCAAGTACACCTTAAACCGAAGACCTAAGAAAATTATGACTCCTCGAAACCTAAAAAGACATTCAGACCCAAGCTCGTCTACCAGATTATAATGTGTTTAACGGGTTGTAAAAACATGATTATAAAAGGGTTGTATGTAACATACGAATATGAGTTGTAACTTAATTATATAACAAGTGATAAATATTTTCAAGAAAAAGATGACAAGCTTGACATTTTGTTTGCATTCAACAAGTATTTTTTTCATTTTTGTGTATTTTGTAATGAAATAAGATAATTATTGTTAAAGGTTGTGTCGTGGAAGTTTATAATTTGGTATACTTATAGTCATCTAATATTGACAAATTAAAGTTATAAATATATAGATAAGGTGGAGATTTTACTATTAAAATAAGTACCTAGAAGGTCATATAAGAAATCATGTCCGCGTCAAAGTGTTTCTATCAAAATTCAGGTCGTTTTTGTTTTTCATGTTTATCAAGGAAGTTTAGAAACGGATAAACATCTTGATACTATCATAAGTTTTTCAAAGAAAAGTTGTTGTTTCATGCACATAACCTGTTTGATGGATTGTTTCAATAAAAAAGTATTTTCAGTTTTCTTTTGAATTTGTTTGAACTCAATTGGACTCAGGTAAGGTTTGGTTTAATCTTATTTATAAGAAGCCAAAACGTGAATAACTGTTGCAACAAAGTACAAGAATAAAGCAAAGGCTTTGAGGGTTCAAGAAACTTACTTAGTACATTGAATAAAAGTACATTGAATCTGTACTATTTTCATTAACTTGAAATGGAGAAGTACAGTCAGGGTTCTAAATAACGCGCCATGGCGTCGAGGCCCGGCGAGAATTTACGAAAACATACAAGGCGTCTTTTTTAGGCGTGGCGGCAAAAAAAACGTGGTCATGACGTCCCATTGCGCGCCATAACGAGAGTTTTTTGTAACGCAATATGGAAATTTAAAAAAAAAAAAAAAAAAAAGTTTAAAAATAGTTAAAAATGGCTATAAAAATCATTTGATTGTAAATTTGAGACTATATCTTAGAAAATATATATATACTTAAATGTTTAAACATACTTTTTGATAATTTATTGATATTTATATAACTTAATAATAGTAAAAATATATATAGGTATATATAAAATTATAAAATATATTAAATTTTTTTGCCGCCTTGTCACGCTTTGAAAAACGTCATGTCTCGCCTTTTCTTGCAAAACTTGAGGCTTACTCATGCCGCCACGCCACGCCTTACGTTATCTATAACCTTGAGTACAGTTGCTATTTATAGCCATACAATGTAACAATACTAACAAACTAAGAGACTAACAACTACTTAACAGACTAACAATCATAGAAGGTTCTAGAAGCTATAGTCTATTACAATGTGTGAAACATGAGTGAGGGAGAGATTTCGTTTTATGAGTGTTGTTGTCTTTAATATCCTCCCCACAAGTTGGCAGTGTGTAAGGATCACAAATGCTCAACTTGGATAAACAATTATAATGTAGATGTCGACCAAGTCCTTTTGTTAGTATGTCTGCTACTTGATTTTTGGAGGGAATAAACATTGGTTTAAGTAAACCAACTTTGATTTTGTCTCGAACAAAGTGACAGTCTATTTCAATGTGTTTGGTTCTGGCATGTTGAATAGGATTAGTAGCTAATGCAATTGCAGAGGAATTATCACACATAACAAGAGTAGGGGTTGGAACATGTACTTGTAAGTCCTTTAAGAGACAGATTAACCAAGATATCTCACAAGTACTGTCAGCTAGAGATCTATATTCAGCCTCTGTAGAGGATCTTGACACAACCAACTGTTTCTTTGACTTCCAGGAGATGAGACTAGAGCCTAAGAACATAGCATAGCCAGATACAGATCTCCTTGACTGAGGACAGCTGGCCCAGTCACTATCACAGTAGGAAGTTAACATCATAGAGGTGTGAGCTGAGAAGTATAGACCTTGACCAGGTGAGAGTTTGATGTATCTGAGCACCCTTTGTAGAGCTTTGAAATGAGATGTTCTTGGTTGATGAGAAAACTGACTTAGTGTCTGTGCTGCAAAGGATAAATTTGGCCTTGTGATAGTGAGATAAAGCAGCTTTCCTACCAGGGCTCTGTAGATTGTGGAATCTGGAAGAAGGTCCCCATCTTCAGTTGTGAGTTTCAGGCTCGGATCAAAGGGAGTTGATGCTGGTTTGGCATTTAGGAGTTCTGCAATTTTAAGGAATTCAAGAGCATACTTCCTTTGAGACATTGTCAAACCATCTGAATTTCTTAGAATCTCAATACCCAAGTAGTAAGAGATTGGACCTAAGTCTTTAATGCTGAATTGAGTGTGTAATGTGTGTTTGAGAGCCTTGATTGTGACCATGTCATTCCCAGAAACTAAGATATCATCAACATAGATTAGGACAGCAGTGAATAAAGTTCCTTGAGAGAGTGTAAACAAGGAGGTATCTGCATAGCTTTGTTTGTATCCCAACTGAAGAAGAAGTGTGGTTAATTTTTCAAACCACTGCCTATTGGCTTGTTTAAGACCATATAGGGACTTCTTGAGTTTACAAACTGAGTTTGGTGGGTAATTATGTGAGTAACCTGGTGGAATGGTCATGTATACATCCTCATGGAGATCTCCATGAAGAAAAGCATTGTTGACATCTAATTGCTCAATGTGCCAACCTTGATGAACTGCTACAGCAATAAGAGTTCTTACAGTTACCATTTTTGCTACGGGAGCAAATGTTTCTTTATAATCCAGTCCCTCTTTTTGATGAAAACCTTTTGCCACTAGTCTGGCTTTAAATCTTTCAATGGTGCCATCTGATTTGTATTTGATTCGAAAGACCCATTTGCAGCCTATTGGAAGTTTTTTAGGAGGGAGAAGTGTGATTTCCCATGTGTGGTTTTCTTCAAGAGCATTAAGTTCCTTCATCATTGCTTCCATCCATTTTGGATCTTTGGAAGCTTGTTGATAATTGGTTGGTTCAGTGTGGATTTGGATAGAGTTGATGAAATGTTTAGAATGAGGAGTGAGATTAGAGTAATTAAGGTAATTGGAATGATGATGTTTATGTGTAGGAATGGAGTGATTGAAATCTTTGAATTTATTGGGTATGATTTTTGGTCTATTTGAGTGTCTAACAGTAGTGGGAGGTGGATTAGGAGAAATATGAGTGGAATTTGGAATTTCAGGGGAGAGATTTGATGGTGCAGGGGAAGGTGCAGATGGTGTGGGAGAAGGAGTTGGTGGTGCAGCGGAATTAATTGGTGGTGGAGGAGAAGGTATTGGTGGTGGAGGGGAAGAAGAAAATAGAGGGGTGGAGTGAGATTCGAAGTGTGGTAATTGGGGTGGAATAGAAGTAGTAGTGGTATTGTGGAATGGAAAGATGCTTTCATCAAAGATGACATTTCTACTGATGATGATCTTTTGAGTATGAATGTTGTAAAGCATATATCCTTTTTGATTATGTGGATAACCAATAAAGACAGTAGGAATAGCTTTAGGGGCAAATTTGTCATGTGTTAAATTGTAAGCATAAGCTTGACAGCCTAAAATTCTTAAGTGAGTGAGTACAGGAGGATGTTTGTAAAGGATTTCATAAGGACTTTTGTGATTAAGAATAGTAGATGGAAGTCTATTAATGAGATAGGTTGAGGCTAAAATGCAATAACCCCACAAATGAATTGGAAAATGAGCTTGAAATTGAATTGCTCTTGCCATTTCTAACAGTTGCTTATGTTTTCTTTCTACTCTAGCATTCTGTTGAGGAGTGTATGGGCAAGAAGTTTGATGAATAATCCCATTTGATTGGAAAAATTCAAGGAGTGATTGATTGATGAATTCTGTACCATTATCACTCCTTATGGTTTTGATTGATATTTTGAAATGATTGAGTATATAAGAGTGAAAGGTTTTAAGAGTTGAGGTAACATGGAGTTTACTTGGTAAAAGATAAGTCCATGTTGCCCTGGAATGGTCATCAACAATTGTAAGAAAATATGTACATTTATTGATAGTTGAATGCTTGTAAGGTCCCCATACATCAATATGAACAAGTTCAAACAGTGATTGTGCATGGGAATTACTAGCAGCAAATGGTAAAACATGATGTTTTGACAAAGGACAAACTGTACATTTATTTTCAGATTTACAATTGAGAAATGAAGAAATAGAAGCTATTCTTTGTAGCACTTGGAAAGAAGGATGTCCCAGCATAGAGTGCCACAAATGAGTATTGCTGGAGCTTGAAAGAGTAATTGGTTGTTGCTGTTGGGTAGAGGGTGAGGGTGTATGACTTGGTGACAAAGCATAGAGACCACCATAGAGAGTGCCAGTGGCAACTTTTCCATTATGGCCCTGAAATGTGCAGTCATTTTTAGTGAAAGTAATAGAGGAATGAGTAGTACTTGTGAGTCTACTGATTGAGATGAGATTGAATGTGAAAGACGGAATGTAGAATACATTTTTCAAGGTGGGTGTTGGATTAATTGTAACAGATCCTAGTATGTCTACCTTAGTGTGATGACCATTTGGGAGAGTTACAAATATTGGGCTGGAGCAAGTATATGTATTATGCATTTGGGATAGGGATGTACAAATATGGTCAGTGGATCCACTATCAATTATCGATATATCCTTATGATCTGTGGTGAATGATGAAATAAAAGTAAGATGAATACCTGCTGAATATAGTTGAGACATATCAGGAGCATTGACTGAATTGTTTTGCATCATGAGTAGTACTTGATTCAGCTGATTTTGAAGGTAATCCATCTGAGATTGAACATGAGAAGCTTCAGGTGCACTGTTTCTTGATGAAGAAGATGAGGCAGATGTGTCAGCAGATGTGGAGTTGATCGTGCTGGTGCTGGCTTCTCCAATTGTCATGTTCACTGCACTTGACTTAGTTGCCTGAGGTCTTTGTGAAGATGGAATATACTTGTTGTGCAGGGTATGACCTTGTGGATATCCAAGAATCTTGTAACATTCTTCTTTTGGATGTCCTTCTTTCTTACAATATCCACAAAATATTCCTTTTCTAAAATTGTTTCTCCTGGCTATGGTTTGCTGTGATTGTTGATAAGAGGAGTGGTTAGTGTTGGTCTTGAATTGATGTGGATTATAAGATGAGAATCTGTGATTGGTAGAGTTAGCATTCAAGGCAGTTGGAATGATCATGGGTTGCCTTTGAGTTTCTCGTTGCTTTTCCTCTTGTCTGAGCATACTGTAGGCTTTTGAGACAGCTGGTAGAGGTTGTAATAGTAGTAATTGACCTCTGATATTGGTGTAGCTTTCATCCAATCCCATTAGAAATTGAATTAATCTCTTCCTTTGATCTCTTTCACCATTTATTCTGCCACTTTCACAATCACATTTGCAGATACAAGCATATGGAGCTTCTAGGGCATCCAATTCATCCCATAAACCTTTCAATTGTTGGTAATAAGCCTCAATTGTACAATTAACTTGTTTTAGAGTCACAATTTCATTCGATACTTGATAAACCCTATGTTCATCCAATTGTGAATAGTGATCATTTAGTTCTTTCCATAAAGTAGTAGCAGTATTAACAAAGCTTAAGCTATTACCAATTTGATCACTAATTGTGTTAAGTATCCATGAAATTATCATATCATTTGCTCTTTCCCATAGTGATCTGAGATTAGAATTACCTGCAGGTTCTTCAAATTCACCTGTTACAAGTTTGAGTTTGTTTCGAGCGCTTAGAGCTATCATCATCGATCGTTTCCAGGTGCTGTAATTTTCAGAATTAATTAGCTTCTTCGAGATCAAAATCAAGCCAGGGTGATCATTTTGATGGAAGAATAGCGGATGATTGATTGAATTTACATCTTCTGTGTTTTGATTGATTGTGGAACTCGATGATGCTTGCGCCATTGTTGAATTTTGATGAGAAATTTGAGTTAATTTGATTTAGAAATGAGCAATTTGATCGAATTGCTCTGATACCATATAGAGAGAATTAGTTGTTGAATAAAAGTACATTGAATCTGTACTATTTTCATTAACTTGAAATGGAGAAGTAGAGTTGCTATTTATAGCCATACAATGTAACAATACTAACAAACTAAGAGACTAACAACTACTTAACAGACTAACAATCATAGAAGGTTCTAGAAGCTATAGTCTATTACAATGTGTGAAACATGAGTGAAGGAGAGATTTCGTTTTATGAGTGCTGTTGTCTTTAATACTTAGATGATACATTCTTTGCTACAATTAAAAGAGTACAAAAGACCAGGCTCACCGTTTATCATTACTGATATGAGGAATGTTGTTAATCGTTGAACTCTATAGAGTATGTACACGGCTATCATTTACTGCTTCTATGTCCTAAAACATGTGGACCGCTCTTCATACGAGATTACTGATATGAGGAATGTTATTAAATATAAAAAGTAAATGAGTCTTGATTGAATATTTATAAACAATATTTACATTTTAAATTTTATAAACAAAAGTGAGGTAACATATTTTATAAGGGTGCTTCATATTGTTCCTATCTCATAATCTCATTCTTTTTATATCTTTCATGTGGATATAAAGAGGTGTCAAATACAAAGGACTCGGCGGGTTGATTAACGGGTCAATAAATGTTTAAGAACTTAATTTTTGGTGTGGGTTGGTGCATGACCCGGAACTTAACAAAGATTTTCTACAATTAAAGTTCAAGATGTAAACATCTCTCTGTGTTTAACAACCAGGTTTTCCCACCCTATTGGCTACTTTTGTGTTTATAAATATAAGAGTAAATTACACCGTTGGTCCCTATATTTGTACCCAAATCACTAGTTCGAGGCTTTTTTTTAAATAATTACGCCATTAGTCCCCATTGTTATAATTCTGTTACGCCGGTGATCCAAAATACTAACGTCCGTTTATTTTTAACGATTTTTTCATCACATGACTTACACACGAGGGTATTTTTGTCATTTCACCTTTAACCTACACTTTTAACCTTTTCCCTTTCTCTCACTCTCACATTACCAACCAACACCTTTCTTCCCCCATTTTCAAAATCAAAATTCACCATCCGAAAATCAAACAAACTTATAACAAACTCATTAATTTTTTGCTAACCAAATTTATCATAATAACAACAAAACTAACCTAACACCTTTAAAGATAATGTGATATGTGGAAGATTTTAAAGTATGTAATATATGTGTTCAGGTTTGTTTAAGTTTATTTTTGTTTCAAAATCCAGTGACTTTATTTTATTTTTATGCAACTGGTAAGTTATAAAAATTTACTTGTGAGTGAATTATTGATACTTAAAACTGATTGAACAGTACAAGGCGGACGGCGGCGGAGAGGAAGAACCGGCGGCGGCAAGGAAGAACCGGCGGCGGCACGTGACATGGTGATACAACCGGCGGAGACGGAGACTGTTTCGCGTTTTTGTTATGGATCCCTTTTGAAACGGTGTCGTTTCAGAAATCATCCTCGGATTTTTACTCGATTTCTCTAAACGCTCATCCTATGTCGTTTAAGAAATCATCCTATGAGTTGGTTTGAAGCAGGTTATTGAAATCGGCTGTTAATTTTATGTTTATGATTTAGCTTTTCGGAATTCGGAACATGTTTAATTTGATGTTTATGGTTTTTGGTTATTTGTGTAACAAGATTGATTTGGGGATGAATTTTTGGGTTTAATTTGGGGATTGAATTTTTAGGTTTTTGATATTTGCAACAAATATATTTAGGGATGAATTTCTGGGTTTAAGAATTTCTGGGTTTAATTTGAGGGTTGTTTGTGTTAATAAGGTGAGTGAGGGTGGTTAAAGACTATAATGCCCTCGTGTGGAGGGCACGTGACATGGTTTCCGTTAAATATAGACGGACGTTTGAAAAATGGACCACCGGCGTAACAGAATTACAACAATGGGGACTAATGGCGTAATTATTTAAAAAAAAAACCTCGAACTAGTGATTTGGGTACAAATATAGGGACCAACGGTGTAATTTACTCTAAATATAATAAGTGAGAAATTAGAAGCTTAGTGGGTTTTTTATTCAGTGGATGTGGTTATTGGCAGGAATGCAATGGTTTTCGTTTTTATTTTTGAGGTTTCGATTTATTGTTCATTTCTCACTCAATTTGTTGTTGGAATCGTGGTATTTTCATGTCTCTTGGCCGATTCTTGTCAGATTTGTACAAATTGCAGTGTTCTATAATCATAATAGAAAATATTAGTCAAGGGACTAGGGAGTTATCCTTATAGGTTGTCGGATAGAAGATAGTGTCCCAAAAGGTTAGAATGTTGCATACTTAGTTGGTATTTTTTCAGTTATCATATCATATCTAACGATGTAACCAATTTGCATAAAAATATGAGTTTATTGGAGTCTAAATTCTGTTTGGGTTTGAAATTTGTCTGTTACCTAAAAAGAATATTCGGGTTGAATAGAAATGGCATATAAATTAGCAATAGATTAAAGACAATCGTTTCAACACAATACATGCTTTAAGATTATTGATGTACTTTGGCATATATGTAGATTAGTGTTGTTCTTATTATCTCAAAGGTTTGAATATGTCATCCGAGCAATAACCCTCGACTATCACAAAACTAAGCATTCTTACTTATTTATGTATCTGGTGATTAACTTCACAAATCAGGTGATAAATTTATGTGCATTCACACGGGCCAATTGCCGCTTTGCTTTATCTAGAGTAAAGAGTCGGAAGAGTTTAAAAAGTTCTCATTTATCACGAAAAATGAAATCTTCATAATTGCATCACTAATATTGTGTATAAGGAAGTCTTTTAGAAAAAACTTAATATGTTTTAGTACACAAAATATTTACGCCTTTCTTACATCGTTGGTACAGGTACTATATACAAAAATATTTTCAATAACCTGATTCGGTAACAAACCCGTGCATCGCACGGGGCTAAAACTAGTACACTATAAACTAATGCCTCGAAATGGTACGCTTATTTAAAAGTGCAAAAATAGTTACTTTGGGCTGTCAAATAAATTTAAAAGAAGCCCCTTCTACCCAATCGGATCATTGGGCTAAGAATAGTTTTGTAATGATATTAGGTTAAAACCTAATATCGAATAACAGAGCCCAATCATGAAAAATAAGTTAGAGCGGACTAGGTGAGCTACAACAAAATTAAAACTAAATAATTGATATATAAAATATTTATAAATCCTCCGTACTACTTTAGTACTCGTGTGATACACAGATATGTATGAGGTTATGTGAAAATATACTTAAATTGGTTGACAAGAAGAATGATCATCATTGAATACTTTGATTGGATGAACAAAACCAAATATCTTATAAATCACTTAACTAAAGTAATAAAGGTTATGATTTATAAATTCAAAACTTTGAAGATTGATATATAAGTATGACATATAATTGGAAAACTGAAACAAAAGAATTTCCATGTCACATTTTTAACTTTTATTTTAAAGAAGAAAATCGTAAAGAGTGTGAATTTATTTATTACACTTATGTCAATATTTTAGTTTCCCATTTCTCGTGCTTAAGGAAGATAAACAAAATAATACATTCAAATATGACACGTGCGGCCGTTTATAGTATATCCATTAACAAAAAGCCTAATAGTGATTAATATCATAGAATATTTAATTTTGTGTAAAACGAATCATAAGTATGGTGCTTCCAATTCTTGATGAAATAAAAAAGTAGCATGTAAACCAATCATGGTACAATTTAATCCTAACATTATAACAAAGATCATATGACTCCAAGCATGTTTACCGTGCACAAAAATACACATTTAAACACACAAAGTCTAAATACACATCAATAAAATCAATAAGAATCTACTTCAAAGTTACAAACTTACAATTATAACAATATCCACACATCAATGAACCAAGTATGCTAATAAGAACTTGAAAACACCTTAGAGATCGTGACCTCATACACACCCTCACTAAAATCCTCTCTCTATCCAGGGTTGATACCTCTCTTTTCAGGTTTGATATCTTTAAACTTTGTTCTACTACGCTAAAAATAAAAAAGAAAGAAAATTTAGAGTAAATTACACCATTGGTCCATGTGTTTATACCAGAATCACTAGTTTGAGGTTTTTTCTAAATAATTACACCAGCAGTACCCATTGTTGTAATTCCCTTACACCGATGATCATTTTTTCTAACGTCCGTTGACTTTCTCCGTTAACTCAATTATAAGACTTGCATAGAAGGGTAGTTACGTATTCTTTACTTTAAATCTTATAATGAAAAAATAAAATAACAAACTCTCTCTTTCTCTCTCTCTCTCTCCATAACACCATCTTTTTCTCTCTCTTAAACCACCACCATCAGTACCAGCATAACTCTTTCTTCATCTTCTCCAAACATCAGAACCTCTTCTTTATTTTCTCCAACCTCAACACTTACCGGCCATTTCCTTCTTTTCGTTTTTACATAATGAACACAATAAATATATAAAACCTAGATCTACCCAAAAATCAAAATATTCTTCAAAATAAAAATACGATACATACAAATCGAAACCCACGAACTAAATAACGATTGGGGGTTGTTGTGGTGGCCAAAAATGGTGGTGTCGTTGTGGTGGCGACAAAGGGGTAGTGGTGGTGGAAGTAGTAGATGGGAGATGGTGATACTGATATAATGCTTTGACGGTGGAGTGGTGTTAGAGTGGTGGGTTTTATATTTACTCATAGATTGTAAATATATTTTTTGAAATTAATAATAGTTATGGATTTTGGGTTGTGTGTGTTAAAAAAAAAATTAATGATGGTGGTAGTGAGATTAATGATAGTGGATTTTGTTAGTAGTTGATTTTGGTGATGAAAAAAGAAAAAGAGAAAGAAAAGAGATGGAAGATGAAGATGAGAAAAAGAGAGAAAGAAAGTTATTAATTATTGTTTATGATAATGGTGGGTCCATAATTTCTTAAAAAAATAAAATAATAAGTGAAAGACGAAAATGTCCTCACATAAAAGGCATGTGACCTTTAAATCGTTAAATGTTATCAGACGTTAGAAAAATGGATCACCAACGTAAAAGAATTAAAACAATAGAGACTATTGCTGTAATTATTAAAAAAAAAAGCCTTAAACTAGTGATTATGATACAAACACAAGTACCAACGATGTAATTTACTCGAAAATTTATTTAAATGTCAATAGAGAAAAACACAAATACATTTATGTCCGGAATAAAATGTATTTGAAACTAGTGTCTAAGATTCTTTAAATTTGAAAAGTACAGTATTGCCTATTTTAGATATAACATGGTTAAAAAGCCCTTATTGAATTTAAGGTTATGAACAAAGACATCAACTACTACGAGTATTTGTTTTATGTAGAAGTTTGGATATGATATATGATGTCATGGTGACAATTGACATCCTATGGTGGTCCATATCTTATATCGGATAAATATTTTTCTTAAAGTTGGTCAATCGAAATTTTTACTATCGTGAATTATTAAGGATGTAGAATAGTACCTTGAATTTGATAAAAATGATTAGATGATATCTTGACTCGATCATGTGATAAACATACGACTGAGTTCAGTTAAATATTTAATGGAAAAATTTAAACGTTAAATATTTAAAAAAAAAAAAATACGTTTTCAAACCCAAATGGTCATATGATGTTCCAATAAAAAATTTGTTTTCCAAAGCCTTGGGGTATGTATTTATATTGCTCTTATCAATTATTTTTATTACTATTTTGTAACATAACTTTAAAGGACATGGTGAATGAGTCATATGTAAAACATATTACAGTAAAAAGCCTAAAAATGGAGTTTATTCTTCCTATAAATAAAATGGATTAAATAAAAAAACTTGACAAATCACATGTCACTTTAAAATTAAATCCAACGATTTGCATAAAATCCGAAAGGTGCAATGTTGTATACCAAAATATTGTCACAGTGACACAAAATTCATAAATAAAATACGCAACATATAGTAACGAATTGACTATATTGCATTAGCCAACAAAATTAGACTTCTTGATTGGTTTCTTCCGCTTTCTATCAGCTCCATTTTCTTTCATTGTAGTTTCAGCTTTATCACATGTCTTTCTATTATGAGTGTCAGAGTTGCAAATTCCAGAATGGATGTCTCTACCATGACGAGAGGGTATGGTTTTCGACTTTTTTGGCTCGAACTTCCTTCCCCTTCTTACTTTTCTTGGTCTACCTGGCATTGCTTTTGGGGGAGTGGCTTCGATTCCCCACCCCCACTATTTGGCCAAAACTCTTCACTTTTGACAACCTCAATGGGATAACTATAGGCGGAAATGAACTTATCCTTTGAATAACAGTTGTCTAGCTAATCAAACGGTCTTTTTTCTAATCCTTATAGCTGCAATCACATGAGGGCATGGAATACCATAAAGCTCCGATGCTCCACAACTACATGTTCTCTTATCAAGATGGACACAATGTTGAGTTGCTCCGAAATAAATTTGAAACCTCACATCACCATTCCATTTTATCTTCGATTTACAATTTACAGCGGAATTTTCATTCACAATATCCCTGATGTTTGGTCCACAATTAAGCTTTCCATTTTTGAACGAAACTGAGCCTTTGAATCCATCTTCCCATAAGATACTCTCTAAGATCCTCATTCATAGAGATTATAGGCTTACTTCTAGCATCTATGAGTATAAAATTCCATGCTTCGGTACTGTTACTATCTACTAAGTCACACTTTGAAAATGCCTTGAAATAAGCCCAACACCATTGCCTGATGTCTTTGTCCTCTAAAGATTTTTTGCACCATATTGAATATCGTCAGTCTCATCTAACCTTTGTTGCAATTGAGCCTCATTTGCGCACTTGGCGAATGCATAGAATGCCACTTTTAAGTTCTTCTCCACGGAAATTTGAGTACCAATTCGCATATATGTGGTGTGCACATAATCTTTGCTCAGCTTTTGGGAAGATTGCTTTAACCACATTTAACAATCCCTGAAAAACAAATTACTTATTACATAGCGGGACTCACTTTATAAACTTGATTTAAGAAGAATATGTAAATTAAAAACAAATTACAAAAGAAGATAGATGTACCTGTTGCTTATCAGACATGAATGTCCATTCTAGACCATATCAGCTTTTAAATGCTCTAAAAACCAAGTCCATGAAGATTCCGACTCAATTTTAACAATTGCCCACGACTCACTTCTACTTCCCGAAATAAAGTTAATATTAACCATATCAACCAACTTATTTATGGTCCTTAGCCATTCATCACTATGCTCCACATATAACTCAATCAACCATACCTATTAGCGCACTAGAACATGTCATATAAGCTAGATTCGTCATGGATAAGTCTCAAACCATCTTTAAGTGTCTTTAGTGGTTGTTTGTAGTAAACTCTCTCCACATCAAAATCTTTGAACCCTAGGTTCCTCAACTCCGTAGTGAAGGACCACATGCATACCCTATTTCGCTCTCTTTCCATATTGATGTAATCGTAATCCCTATATTCAGTCAAATCCCCCCTCACGAGAACACCTCCATAGTGTAACCTAAATGTCACCAGGTGAATCATCATTCATTCTTCAAAATGAAACCATAATGAATAAGTGAACAATTACACAATTTTCAAACTTGTATAATGAATTGAATAAATAGTATAAAAGATTAAAAACCCTTACAGACTATCAAAAAATATTCAATGCGATGCAATTGAAAAAATAGTTCAAATCAATTGAAATTAATCATACACATTATAAACAATTACATAAGATAATTAGTTTTTTAATAGGATCGAATATACCTTTCTTGATTTTCACGTTTATTTCTTTGTTTCTACCAAATAGTGTTGCGATACCAGCCGTATTTTTTTGTTTGTTTGTATAATTGGTTTTAACCTGGATAATAGACGTGATAAAGTAATAACCTAATTTTCTTCGTTAATTATTTAACCAACTCGGTCACATTTTTATCACATGACTGAGTCAAGGTATAATATAAACCATTTACTAAATCTAAGGTACTATCTTGAACCCTTATGAGTAGTAAAAATTCCGATTGACCAAGTTTGAGATACTAAAATACATTTTAACCTTTTTTGTTTTGTTTATCTAACCTAGCTAATTCGTAAAAGAAATATTATCTTTTTTAAAGTTTTTATTTTCTTGACACAAAAGTTGTATGATTCAATACAAACCAGCCACGACACAACAATCAAAATGTATCATTTATATGTTAGGAATATAATTTATGTTTGTGCAATTTATATTTGTTCTATCCCATTAAACAACAACAAAATTAACAAAACAAAATAACAAAAAAGAAAGAAAAAGGAGCACCCCATGTGGAGGTGGGGGTTAGTCGGCTTAGTTTGTCTTGATTGTATTATATAGTATCACATGGCACTTTGATATCGATATATAGTGCTATATTCACCCAAACACTACTTTACTTTACTATAGCATAAAGTTTCCCCAAGTATCAACCAAAGATTTGTTTATCATACCTTATGACTTAAGATACCCCTTATTGTTGACTTTTATATAGTTAATATCATATATTCTTGTATGTCTTGTATTAGGGTAAGTTATGTTCAATGGAAATGAGAAAACGATGTTAATATTACATTGCGACTTAATCTTGTAGCAGCGGGCATGACTGTGTCTTTTTAGGCCAATTGGACGAAGGAACATTTACTTGGCCTCGATCAATGTTGTGACATTATATTGATCAAGAACGCATGTCCAAATTATCATGTGTTGCTTTTTGTTTTACAGCTTTGGATGTTATTAGCTTAAAATAAATTTATGCTGCTTTTATTGAAAAGTTTAATGGGTTCAATCTGGTCCATGAAAATAATTAATACAATTGGGAACTTAAGTTGTGACAACTGAAACTTGAGTCGTTGTTTTGGGATTAAAGGTGGTGATAATGAGTTATTTAATCTTATGTATCAACCATTATGAAGTTGACTTGGCAACATTTGTAAAGTGCATTCTATCAACTATACTAGATAACGACCTTAATCTTTAAGAGCCTCCATCTACCAATGCCAACCTACGTATTTTCCCGTCATTAACACTATGTTTATGTTATAATTATGATCTAAATTCATAGTTTTCAATTACAACGATAAGTAATTTTCTGTTACAATGATAAATTGTTTTATAATACAAATCTAAGTTGTTTATATATAGTTACAACGATATATTGTTTCCTAATACAATTTTAACTAGTTTCCTAATACAATTCTAAGTTATTTAACACCTATGTTCATTACCTATGTATAAATGTTATAGGTTATAGATTGATATGCACTTTCTCTTATGTTTTGCAACTCTCCTCACATTTTCTATCATTAATATTATCGTTTGTTTGTACTTATTGGTTTTTTTCCCTAAAAAGGTTTTTTCACGTTAAATCTTTTGTGTTCATTATCATCTTTTCAATTGTTTATCATTATTGTTACATTGTTAATTTCTAACAGTTCCCGAGTTTGAAATCAAAGAAAATAATTTTTGGTCTATTTTTTGTAAAGTAAATAAATTTAAAAACTCTCAAAACCACAATAAATACACAACTATATTTCTCAAACCATTTTCAACATTTTTTGCACTTCCTATTTACAAACACAATCATATTCTTAGAGCACTTGAAACAATGACACTCACATAAGGATACTAACAAAAAAAACACCATAACCTGATATGAAAACCTTAAACACATAATTTTTCGGGTCAAAACAAGAAAGGGTTGTCGGATATGTAGCGGGTTTCAGGGCGACATGCGAGGATTATTATCTGGTATATACGGACCCAACCCAAAACATGAAAATGTTTCTAACGAATGTATATTTATATCGATAATAATTACTAATATTACCATATATGTATGTCGAGTTTAACATCATTGAAAGTAATATGTTTTGACATATTTCTATCTAAAAAGAACATAGTACTTCAATAATATTAGGTTTTTAAATTAGTTTTATATATATAAAAAAGGATCGGTTGGGGTTTTTGGGATCATGTGTTTAGGGAACCATAGCTAATCCCGCTCCGAACATGAGTCATTGGCATTCCTACTCACTATAAGCGAAAAAATATGTTACGCCAGAGCATCGCATTGAACACATAATACCTTAGAGGGATAACAATGAAATAGGGATTCATCTACTATACTTTCTCATTTTCACTTTTATTAAAAACATATAATATTCATAAATTTTTTAGATATTATATCTATTTTTTTTTTAAAAATATAGTTAATTAAACAAGCATATTAAATAGATTAATTTATTGCTTTGTCAATGGACGTGGAATTGGATTGCCGCCAAATAACTCATACTCGACATCTTCATCAAAATTTATTGTTGTAACCTCCTTAGTCGAGTCTGTTGGTCATATTTTATTTCTTTTACCAACGATCATCGAACCGTGCAACAACCATTTTGATTTATTTCTCAAAGCATTCAATTCACTAGCATTATTTTTTATGGCGCTTGCATTTGTGATTTGTATATGTCATTGAATTTGAAATTGTTAAAACACATCTTATTGTCGTTGGGTAAATTATGTAGTTTGTGAAAATTGTTGAGGTTGAAAAAGTGGTAATAAATCCCAAATTATGAAAAACAACAACAAATGAACTAAGACAAATTACTGAGGTACGACCCCTCTAATCATTATGGGGTAAGCTATTTTGACTTTATAAAGTTTGTTGGAATTGAAACTTAAGTTAAAATAGTTTTAATTTCATTAATGTTACTTATTACTATCGCTGTTGAAGTACTGTTTCATTACTGCGGAACGAAGACATTAATGCGGAATGAAGACAGTTACTACTGAAGAACATTGTTACTAATGCAAGACTATTACTACCGCACATGTTCATTTCTACTGCTTCAACTCATTACTGCGGACGATTGTTTCTACTGCTCAAGATTGCTATGCAAGTTAGAATTACAATTAGAGTTAGATTGTATTTCCTTTTATTAGATGTTTCCTATTTAGATAGGTTAGCCTCAAGGTCTATATATAGATCCTTGTAGATTGATAACAAACACGTTGTATTGATTCATTATTCAATATAATTGAGGCTTATAATTCGGCAAACATTACTGTTCATAACTGTTTTCTATTTTACAATATTTGTTTGTTTGATAAACTTGTAAGATCAAGGTGTTCATCCGCTCCTGAACTTCCTTAATTGATCAAGATCTTTCTTAGACGAACTTTAGGTTATACAACCTATTCGATCCTGACAAGTGGTATCAGAGCACGGTAGGTGCTTAAGATTCATTGATCCACAAGTTTCTAAGAAGTATCATCCAGAAGATATCAATCTACAACATGACAGACGTTCTAGTCAACAAGGTTCCAGTTCTTAATAGTAATGACGTTGATCTATGGAAGCTAAGAATCAAGCAGCACATATTGTTATCTGATTATACAGTATGGGATGTCATAGTCAATGGGAATAAAGAGATTAATAATCTCGCTGCTGATGGATTGCCTGGTGCTGTTGCTCGTCCTATAACCGATTTAGAGATAAGAGAGAAGCACACAGAGATAAAAGCTCTAAGTATCCTTCTTATTGTTATTCCTAACGAATATCAATCACAATTCGAAGGATACAACGATGCTAAATCATTATGGGAAGCATTAGAGAAGAGGTTCAGCGGAACCAAGAATACGAAGAAACAAGAAGGCTCTTCTCAAGCAAGAGTACAAAAATTTCAAGGCTCTAAAAGAAGAACGAATGACACAGACATTCGATAGATACAAAAAGCTTACAGGAGAACTTGGAAGTGCTGAATTATTGTTATTATTGTTATTAATATCGATTATTACTTGTGTGATACTAATTACGAGATTCCGCCTCGTGATTAGCTCTGATACCAATTGTAGGTCCCAGTGGTCCGATCTACAGGATTAAACTAACTAATCACGAGGCGGAATCTCGTAATTAGTATCACACAAGTAATAATCGATAAAGCAATAATAACAATAAACACAATTACCGAATTCTGACTACTTTATTAATTGAATCACTCAATTACAATAAATAGCCTTTCACAGAATTCTCTCCCTCAGTCTGTCTCTGACCATTAACCATTCACTAACTAATTAACCCTAAACCTAAACTCAATGCCTCTTTATATAGAGACATGTTCACAGGCTTGGGCCACTAATGGGCTCATGGACTATGCAAAGTCCATTAACACCCATAACAGACTAAATAGCCCACTTAACAATACAATGTTATTGGGCCATTACATACTCAAATAAACTATAACTAAAGACTTAACTAATCTAGAACAACGGTCACAAATATTGCACAAACAAGGGGTTAGGATTGATAAGGATGACATCAATCGAAAATTCATCAGATCTTTAGGTGAAGAATGGGTAATATACACTGTCTCATACAGACAGGGTGATGTATTGGAAGAGATGGAGCTGGACGATCTTAGGGTCTTCGAAGCAGAGGTGGAAGCAAAGAAGCCTAGCAGCAGCAACAACAGTATTAACAACTTTAATACTGCCCTGATCACATCATCTGCTGGAACTACTCAACATGATTGTGGAGAAGAACTGTCCTTTGAAGCCTTCATCTCACAAAGCTCTTGTCTAACTAATGAAGACTTGAAGCAGATCCACCAAGACGATTGGGAAGAAATGGATATAAAGTGGCAGATTTACATGTTGTCATTAAGGGCAAGAAGATTTGTGCAACAGACTGGTAGAAGGTTCAATCCCAGAAACAATGATCGAGTTGCTTTTGACAAAAGCAAAGTAAAGTGTTATGACTGCGGAGAACCAGGACACTTTGCAAGGGAGTGCAAGAACAAATCAAAAGTCAACAACTCTAGGAAAACACAAGAGAGTACATCAACAACATTGATCACGCAAGATGTATTCGGGTATGATTGGAACGATCTTGCAGAAGAAACTAGTCAAAACAGAGCGTTAATGGCGGTTATAATTGAAAATACATCTGTTTCTACTATGACGGTTTCTACTTCTCCCCATGCATGCATTAATACTGAAGAAGGTGATACTACTGTAGATGGTGTTTCTACTTATCATGTTTCTACTGCCGTCAATGAAGATGTTCTTGGCTACGATTTGTGCAACAGACTGGTAGAAGGTTTAATCCCAGAAACAATGATCGAGTTGCTTTTGACAAAAGCAAAGTAAAGTGTTATGACTGCGGAGAACCAGGACACTTTGCAAGGGAGTGCAAGAACAAATCAAAAGTCAACAACTCTAGGAACACACAAGAGAGTACATCAACAACATTGATCACGCAAGATGTATTCGGGTATGATTGGAACGATCTTGCAGAAGAAACTAGTCAAAACAGAGCGTTAATGGCGATTATAATTGAAAATACATCTGTTTCTACTATGACGGTTTCTACTTCTCCCCATGCATGCATTAATACTGAAGAAGGTGATACTACTGTACATGGTGTTTCTACTTATCATGTTTCTACTGCCATCAATGAAGATGTTCTTGGCTACGATTGGGATGAAGACACAGCAACAACAAATGAAGAATCACATCTTATCCAATCTCTGATGGCCATTGATTCCTCCTCTAAGGATCCAGCAACCTCATCAGTCATGGTTGAGGTAAATTCCAAACTTTGTTCTAATGAGTGTAAAGAAGTCATGTCTAAGTATAGAAGTCATAATCAATTGCTATGTGACTCAATTAAGACATTAGAAGAACAAAGAAGGTCGGCTGCTAGGGGGATAGAAAATCTAGAAAACCAAGTTAAGTCTTATAAAACGAATGAGTTAAGCTATCAAGAAAAGATTAACTTGGTTGAATGGAAGAGAGATGATCTCTTAATTAAACTTCAGGATGCTAGGGAAGAAATCAAACGACTAGTGGAGGAAAAAGAAAAAGTTGAATTAAATATAGGGAAATTAGAACATGCTTCAAAATCTGTTAATGACCTAATTCAACAACAAATCCATGGAAAAATAAAAGCTGGATTAGGTTATAAAGAAGTAGCCCCACCGTTTAACCAAAACTATATCCGTCCAACTTTAGATGCACCTAGAATTCCAATCACACAGACACCTCCAACAGAATCATTCAAAGTTGATCCAATCAACTATGATGACGTTCTGATTGAGGATGTAGATAAAGAAAGTGACCTAGAGGTTGAAGAACACTTGACCAAACCAGAAGAAGTTAAACAACAAACTTTACAAAGTCCAGTAGAGTCCAATAAAACAAAGAAGTGTGAATGTAACTATTGTAAGAACACTGATGGTCATGGGGAAAAGATTAAGACTTGGGTTCATATAGGAACAAGAGGAAATCAACGTAATAAAAATCAATTGAAAACTCAAAAGGGTCAAATTCCTAATAAACAAGTCAAATCATGTTTTATCTGTGGCAAATCTAATCATTATGCCAAAATCTACTATTATAACCCTGAAAATCAAAAGAAAATGCTTCAAAAGCAATACATGGGGTTGGGGTATACTGGCAAGGTTGAACACCATGGAAAATCTGTACTTGAAAGAAAAACTGCCCTGAACAATACTAATAGAGTTAATACTGCAAAGAATAACTATGTTAATACTGCTTTGGGTAAAAGAAGTGTTAACAAACAATATTTTAACAACTATAGAAACAAGATTAATACTGCTAAACAAAGTTTTGTTAATATTGCACGTGTTAATACTGTCAAGAATAATGGTGTTAACAGTGCCCGTGTTAATACTGTTAAACGAAATGGTGTTAATACTGCAAAACGTAACTCTGTTACTACTGCGAGTGTTAATACTGCACAACAAAAGATTGTTAAAACAGTACCTGTTCCTACTGTTAAATCAAAAAATGTTAATACTGCTTATGTTCCAAAAGTTAAAACAATTAAACAAGTATGGAAACCAAAGGTCAAAGTAACTCAACCACCTAGTCCACCAGATTTCTCAAACCTGGTCCAAAGGAAGGTGAGTTACTTTGATGAGATGGGCAAACCCAAGTCAACTTTGGCTTGGGTCCCCATCAGAAAGTAACTTTCATGTTTATGTGCAGGTTCAACCAACAAAAGATATTGAGAGCAGTTGGCATGTAGATAGTGGCTGTTCCAGGCACATGACATGCAACATTGTTTGCGTTCAGAATTTTGAGAAGTTCAATGGAGGTTATGTTGCCTTTGGAGGAAATCCAAAAGGAGGGAAAATTTCTGGGAAGGGAACTGTTAGCAATGAGAGAATCAGCTTCAAAGATGTCTTCTATGTGCAACAGTTACAGTACAATTTGATGAGTGTATCACAAGTTTGTGATGAAAAGAACACAACCATCTTCACTGCAACCGAATGTTTGATAATGGCACCTGGATATGTCATAGATGAAAGCAAGGTTCTACTCAGAACATCAAGAAAAGACAATGTATATATTGCTTTGATATGTCCAAGGTCCAACCAACTGCAGCTGAAGCCTGCTTTGTATCCAAAGCAACTCTGGATGAATCCACTCTATGGCACATACGGATGTGTCACATGAACCTCAAGAACATAAATGAGCTCGTAAAATCCAATCTAGGAAGAGGGCTGCCTAACAAACAATTCTCTCTATTTGATAACTATGTGGCATGCTTAAAGAGAAAGCAACGCAAGTCTTCTCACAAGACCAAGGAAATCAACACCATCAATACTACTTTACACCTGCTCCATATGGACTTATTTGGACCAACCAATGTGAAGAGTATATCTAAGAAATTCTATTGCCTTGTTATCACTGATGACTATACAAGGTACACATGGGTGTATTTCCTTGCAACTAAAGATGAGACTAATCAACTACTCATGTCTTTCATCACAAGATTAGAACACCAAATCAATCTGAAGGTGAAGAAGATCAGATTTGATAATGGGACAAAGTTAAAAAACCAGGTGATGAATGAATTCTGTGAGAAGAAGGGGATAGAAAGACAATTCAGTGCTGCAAGAACTCCACAACAATATGGAGTAGCTGAAAGATGAAATAGGACTCTTATTGAAGCTGCTAGAAGTATGTTGGCAGACTCTAACTTACCCGTTTTCTTTTGGGCAGAGGCAGTTAATACTGCTTGCAATGTGCAGAATAGAGTCCTCTTAGTCAACTCTCAGAACAAGACACCTTATGAGTTTCTACATAAGAGACAACCTTTGATAAGTTTCGTAAGAGATTTTGGGTGTCCTTGTACCATTCTTAACTCCAAGGACTATCTTTGTAAGTTTGAGGGCAAGGAGGATGTAGGATACTTTGTTGGATATTCATCACAAAGCAAAGCATATCGGGTCTACAATCACAAGTCCAACATTATTGAAGAAAGTTCAAATGTTACCTTCAGTTGTCAAGGACCTAACTGGCTTTTTGATTTGGATGCCCTAACCAAATCTTTGAATTTCAACTTTGATTTTAATCAACCCACATCTATTCCTACTGATGGAGTTCCTACTGCTTCAGCACATCCGGTTAATACTGAGCCGGCTTCTACTGAATCTGTTTCTACTGCCAACCCTACAGTTGTTGGTACTGACAGATTTGATGTAATGGAGTACATCTATCTTCCCATTTCAACTGATGATCCTTTAAATCTATATGACACCATTGAGAGAGCAGTTAAAGAGGAGAGACTCCAACAGGAAACCACTGAAGAGCAACCTTTCCAAGATGAAGAACTTCCAGTTACACCACCTGAAAAATAGGAAGTCATGCAACCAAATGGAGTTCCACACTTGGTAGAGGAGAATGAACATGGAGTTGAAGAAATAGTTACTGAAGATGGAGCTGAAGAAATAGCTGCTAAAGAAGTTGAAGATAGTGATGTTGAAATGACTACTCCAAAGAGCACTACTTCAAATTATAGTCCTTTCCATGGCTATGGAATGCCAGATCTTAATGATACCAATTTGGGTGTCGACTTAAGAATTGAGAAGATTCCTTCTTCCCGTATTTCTAAAAATCATCCACCATCTCAAATCACTGGAAAATATGACATCTCTATGGAGACAAGGAGTCAAACCAAGCCCAAAAAGGACCCAATGAAGGATATAAACACTTTTTTATTTGCTTGCTTCCTCTCACAAATGGAACCAAAGAAGATTCAAGAAGCTCTTCTTGATCCCAACTGGATTGAGTCCATGCAAGCAGAACTACTCCCGACATTCTTCTAGTGCAAATCTACGTGGATGACATCATTTTTGGCTCCACCAATGAAGAATTGGGTAGAGACTTTGAAAAGCTGATGCATATGAAGTTTCAAATGAGCTCAATGGGAGAATTAACATTCTTTCTAGGCCTACAAGTCAAGCAGAAGTCTGATGGACTCTTCATCAGCCAATCCAAATATGTGAAAGATATTCTCACCAAGTTTGGTTTCCTAGAGGCAAAAGTGGCAAGCACCCCAGTGGAAACTCACAAACAACTGACTGCAGATCTTGAGGGGGAGGATGTAGACATTCACAACTACAGGTCAATGATAGGTTCACTAATGTACCTTACAACTTCAAGACCTGACATCATGTTTGGAGTGTGTGTGTGTGTGTGTGTGTGTATGTGTGTGCAAGATATCAAACCAGACCCAAGATGTCTCATCTCATTGCAGTCAAGATAATCTTTCGTTACTTGAAGAGCAAACCTAACTTAGGTCTATGGTATCCTAAAGACTCACCCTTTGATTTAATTGCTTATACTAACAGTGATTATGGAGGTGAAAGTTTAGATAGGAAATAAACAACAGGAGGATGTCAATTCCTAGGCTCAAGGTTGGTGTCTTGGCAGTGCAAGAAGCAGACCATGGTTTCTACTTCCTCAACAGAAGTTGAATACATTTCTGCATCAAGTTGCTGTGCTCAAGTGTTGTGGATACAAAATCAACTGATGGATTATTGATATGCATTCATGAACACTCCCATATTCATAGACAACATGAACACAATCTGTATAATCAACAATCCGGTGAAGCACTCCAAGACCAAGCACATAGAGATACATTACCACTTCATAAGAGACCGTAATGAAAAGAAGTTGATCCATGTTGAAAAAGTCCATACTGATAATCAGCTTGCTGATCTTCTCACAAAAGCTTTTGATGTGGGAAGATTTACATTCTTGATTACCAGTATTGGCAAGATCAACATGGATTAAACCACCTTAATTTATCTCTTAAAATATCTCATGTTATGTCCCTTCGAGTAAAGCAGTAGTAACCTTAACATAAATCAAGTGCCTTACTTTTTAGTATTGTACTATGTTACTACTGCAATATTAACAGTAGAAACAAATTTTGGCTAAAGTTTTATTAGTACGACAAATTTTTCATTACTACGGGAAGGTTTAACTACTACTGCCCTTAGTTTTGTTAATACTGCTGGAATGGTTAATACTGCTAGTAATCTCATTACTACGGACCTCTGGTTAATACTGGAAGTAATATCTATTACTACTGCCAGACCAGTTAATACGGCCCGTCATTACTACTGTAATTAACCTCATTACTACGGTCATTATCTGTTAATACTGCAACGATTAGTACTGCAGAGTTTTTCTTAATTAATAAGATTACTCTGTTAATACTGCATTGACAAGTCAAACCTCAAGTTGCAACTTACTTTTAACACGTGGCGTTTTGTGATTGGACCTCAAAATTTAAACTTCTGCGCGGGTTCAGGATTTTTAAAAACGTGGCAACACACGATTGAACCGTCCTTTTTAACCATCACTAGCGTCTAATCCAACTCGCCAAGTTGTTATAATCTTCAGCGTATAAATAGGGTTAAGATTAATCTTTCAATTAATTACCTTTTCTTCTCAAGAACCCTAATTTCTTAAAAGTTACCGTTTCATCAAAATTATTTCAATTGATAAACAATGGCAGACCTACAGTTCTATGAAAGTCATAATATGGTCGCTTGCTTTAAAAAGAATAAAGAAAACACAGATTTCTACCCTATTATTGATTTTTTGATGCAGTCCCACATAAAGTTTGCTTTGACAGTTAATCCCGAAATTTATGAAGATCATATACGAGCATTCTGGGATACTACAGTGTTATCTTCAGAGGGAGAGGTCCCTGTCATCAATGCAACAGTTGATGGTAAGGCATTCACAGTTTCAGAGGCATCCATCCGAACACACCTTCAACTACAAGATGAAGAAAGTATAAGTGACTTACCTAATGAAACTAATTTTGAAAACTTTCGTTTAATGGGCTATGAGGGGGAGTTAACTACTTCAACGTTTTTATAAGCAAAACTTCCCCCCCCCCCCCCCCCCCCCAATGGAAGTACTTGATGCATACTTTGCAACAATGTCTTTCACAAAAACGAACAGGGTGGAATGAGGCAAGTCTTTCTTTGGAAACTGCCATGGTTTGTCTTGCCACAAACCAAACCTATAATTTTTCAAACCTTATTTTTGATGGGTTGCTGTGGAACTTGGCCAATCCTAAATACAAATTTTTAATGGACCCAAGATTCTTACAACACATCTTAAATTGTGAACTAAGGGATCTAACTAGATCCCAAAATGTTTTTCCTGCCCATGCTCATACTAAAAAGGTTTTTGGAAATATGAGAAGGGTAAACAAAGGTTTTTCTGCCAATGTTACACCATTGTTCTCTTCAATGATGGTGGACACATCTACAGATGAGAGACAAGTGACTTCACCTCTGTCTCAACCCCCATCTGATTCTCTTCCTACTGCTAGTACCTCTGCAGTTTCTACTGCAAGTACTGCAGCTGTTATTACTGAGGCAATAACTGTAGTTTCTACTGTAAGTGTTCCTCCAGTTTCTACTGAGATTATTCCTCCAGTTTTAACTGAACCAATAGTCACCACTTTTGTGACTGAGCCTGCAACCCCATCATCCTCTACACCTCTTCACACACCTCCAATAGTTTCTACTTTCACTAGAAAGGCTAAGAGAATTCCTCAGTCTCTTCAGTCTAAAACTTCCCCACTTTCCAAATTCACACAAAGGGAAACCAATGAGCAATCTCCCATGCTCACTGAGGTGGTCGCTAAGGAGGGGGAAGACCATTTGGGAAGGTCTCATACTACTGTTTTACTTACTTCTCATAGTGAGGCACAGGACAATATGAACATACTTAAGACCCAACTCAAGGCAACACAACCCATTGATGCTCCTTTTGTGGCATCTTTGGAAAGTAGTCGTGGGTGCCGAGAAACCATGGGGGAGGGAACAACTTCTGCAGGGAAGAAGGGTCCCTCTACATCCTATGATCAACCACCTGTTGGTACTCAACAGGCAAGGGGTGAGGATAGATATAACTATACACCATTGGAATTGATAGAAGCTTGTGCCTCATTCTTTATTGAAGTTGACAAACAAGGGGATGACCTTGCAAATTTAACTACTTTGGTCCATACACTGGTTGAGCAGCAGAAACAACTGCAAGAATTTTTAATGAAGCCAAAGACAACCAGCATGAGTATGGGTACATCTCCAAGACCATCCAACTCTTCTTCTTCTTCGGATGACAACCCCCCCTGCTTACAAAAAGGGGAGAAAGAAATAGAAGACATTTTGTCAACAGAAGAGGATGCTGATATTAAGGGGGAGGAGGTAGAAAGAAGAAGTGAGGACACAATTATTACTGCTACCTTAGAGCAATAAGAAGAGATTGATGAAGAGGTGGAGGGAGAAAAGATGATTATTGATGATGAGGGGGATCATGTACTTGAGAGGGAGAAAGAAATAGAGGTAGAAAAGATAGAAGTGATTACTACTGCTACAATTGAAGAAGTTGTTATTTCTACTGCAGTGTTTATTACTACTAAAGAATTGATTTCTACTGCTCCTTTGGTTTCTACTGAAGATATGGTGGTTTCTACTGCTCCTATTTCCACTACTGTTACTACTGAAGGAGTTATTTCTACTGCTCCATCAGTATCAATTCCCATGGCAGAAGCTCCAACAACTATATTCTCTGAAGCTCCAGCTGCAATATTTACTGAAGCAACAGTTGTTACAACTGTTTCTACTGAAGCATCAATTCCTACTGTTGATGAACGAGCAACATCAACAGAACTTCTAAGGCTGGAAAGAAGCAAAATTGTTGAGCAGAGAAGAATAGAGCAAGCTTCCAGACCTAAAGAGAAGGGAGTTGTAATACCTGTAGCACCTGATAGTTCTAAAATGGTAGAAGGAGTTGACTTCATCCAAGATCCTTCAAGACCTACAGGTATGAGACCTATTATTCCTCCTCACAGATCTTATATTCCCAAGCCAAAGGAAAAAATTGAACCAGCTGAGAAGGCCAAGGGAAAGAAGATAGCTATGGATACAAGCAAAGAAGATAAAGAAAAGAAAAGAAACGAGAGAATAAAGAAGATGGATGAGCTAATTGCACTTCAACTTGCTTCTGAAGAGTTGGATGGAGGGACTGACCCTGAAAAAATTAAAGACATCCATACCAAACTTCAAAAGGCAGAAATGGAGAAAATTCAGAAGTTGAATGAAGAAACTGCATTCTTGCTAGCTGAGCAAGAAAAGGAGTTGGCTCAACTTAAAAGAGATGAAGAAAAAGAGAAGAAAATGAAAGCTTCAAAGAAACAATCTACTCAAGAGAAGCTAGCTGGTGATAAGCAAAAGTTCATGGCCTACTTGAAGTCCAAGGGATACAATGGAAAGTCATTGGGGCCAATGAATATAGGGAACTTTCTTGCACAAGTTGAGAAACAAAAGAAAAGGGACTCTCTAAAGAAAATTTAACTCACAAAACAACAAGACCAACAACAATATGAGTTAGAGAGATCCATGAAGAGTGCTCAAGAGACTGGAAGAGCAATGTTCGATGCACAGGGGAATGAAATTCATAACCCATTTGCTCTAGTCAAGCCAAATCCACCTGAGCAGTTGAAAAGGAAGAAGTCATGCTCTACAAGAGTTCCTATAAAAAGACAAACAAAAGATGACATTCCTGTTTCAACTACTGCTGCTCAAGGAAGTCCTATTGTACCAAGTATGCCAATCAAGAAAGAGCCAGTCAATGTTCAAATTGAAGAGAAAGAAGGAGATATTGAAATCTCATAAGATGACTGCTCAGCTCTTATTGTGAATGAAGAATGACTAAGGATTGAACCATTGGCGGTTGAGCTACCTGAAATAGTTGACTGGGAGTATGTAGGAGGACCAAACAAAACTTCTTATATGGTCACTAGATCAGACAAGTCAACGACTGTTCTTCCTGCTTTCTATAGAATGATCATGGATTTTTCAAGAGATGACATCCAGTGCGTATATGATATTGGAAGGATAAAATATTCAAGATTCAGAGGTGAATGCTCTGGAACCGATATGGCGATGGATTGACTCAATGGGATGTTTGATCCTGAAGCTGAAAAGGTGAACCCTGCATTCAAGAAAGGAGGTGAAAATAACCCAGTAATCAAGTGGTACTTATATGAAAGGAGTGGAACTTATTCAATAGTTAGAAGACATGGTGCCATGGAATTCTATCTAGTTTATAGAAAGTATGACTTGGGGTTGAGAACATTGAAAGAGCTTATCAAAGTGAGAGTACATGGTCTGATTGCTTCCAGGATGGCTCATGAGTTGGTTTGGAGTATAATGGGGCAACTAAACGAAGAATTAGCCAAAGAAGCAGAAGAGAAGGAGAAGAGTTTAAAAGAAAAATGATAGTATCTTGTAAATGTAAAGTAGTTAAAAGTTGTGTAAAAACTTGTACTTTCAGTATTAATAAAAGTTCAAGTTAGGGGGAGATTGTTGGGATTGAAACTTAGTTAAAATAGTTTTAATTTCATTACTACTGCTGCTCATTACTACTGCTGCTGAAGTACTGTTTCATTACTGCGGAACGAAGACATTAATGCGGAATGAAGACAGTTACTACTGAAGAACATTGTTACTACTGCAAGACTATTACTACGGCACATGTTCATTTCTACTGCTTCAACTCATTATTGCGGACGATTTTTTCTACTGCTCAAGATTGCTATGCAAGTTAGAATTACAATTAGAGTTAGATTGTATTCCTTTTATTAGGTGTTTCCTATTTAGATAGGCTCAAGGTCTATATATAGATCCTTGTAGATTGATAAAAAAAACACGTTGTATTGATTCATTATTCAATATAATTGCGACTTATAATTCGGCAACCATTATTGTTCATAATTGTTTTCTATTTAACAATATTTGTTTGTTTGATAAACTTGTAAGATCAAGGTGTTCATCCGCTGCTGAACTTCCTTGATTGATCAAGATCTTTCTTAGACGAACTTTAGGATATACAACCTATTCGATCCTGACAAATTTCTTCCTCGACATAGATATTTTGAATAAAAACATAGTTTAATTAACAAAATGCAAGTAAAATAAGTTTTTTCTAAACTCTTATATGCATGTAAACTTTTTATTTTTTTAACAAATGCAAGCTCACTTTTCGTTACTACTACCTTCGTTCTTAAAAGTAGGTGAGGTTGAAAATTTAAATAGTGGTAACCGGTTACCCATAAGTAACCTAAAAATTTACCCGATTTGATGAAAATTAGAATCTCATGTGACTTAATTAAGAAATTAAAAGTTAGGTATGTCAATTGGAAACTCGATGGTTTTTCAAGTGACTTTTGTGATGTTTGTCCCAAAGATTCATATCTTTAATCTTTAATATATAATAAAAGAGGGGCCTTAAATGCCACATGGCGAAATAATGTCCTTTGGATGGGTTATCTTCTTTCGTTTCAGTCGTTAGATCAGATTGATGATGTAATCAAAGACTATTTAAATTTTACATCCTCTTACAATACATAATTACATTTTATCTTTCATTTATATCTCCACTGAAATAAAAAAAACATAAGTTTATTTTACGTATAAATCCCTCAATTTAGACTATGATTGACAATATTATTATTCTAAAATCTCCTCATAAAAATATCAAAACATGTATATAAACGTAAAATATATATATTATTTTAACTATAAGCAAACTTAAAATCTATATAAAAATTTACAAATCAAACTTTATCTTTGTCCGCACTATCGCGAGACAATAATCTAGTGTTAATTACAAACAAACGTTAATAATTAACATAAAAAACGGGTCAATAAAAGTAGCGTACAAACGTCAACGATTCAAGCATGTAACTTGATTCTTCCTCTTTATGGGACAATCTCAACTCTTATTTTACCTCTCATTATCTTATTATTCTACTTTTGCCTTCAAAATGCGTCGCCAAATTAGTTTCATTCAATTTAAATTGTCTCCCTACATTGATTAGGGATATCACTGTAGAAAATAATAGCTGGGTTTTGTGGAAGAAATGTTATATTTCATCACCTTAGAACGTTTACATAGGAGGCCTATTTATAGGAAAAATAAACCTAACGGGCCCAAGCCCACATACGGGCTTGGGCTTACATTCAATACTAAACGTCTTTTCTAACATTCCCCCTCAAGCTAAGTAGTGGGATTTCCAATGCTTAACTTGTCAAGAGAGTGAGTGAAAATCTTTCCAGTAACCGCCTTTGTAAGGATATCTGCAAGCTGATCTTTTGATGAAACAAACGGAAGCTCGATAATCTCATCTTCAAGTTTTTCTTTGATGAAGTGCCTATCAACTTCAACGTGTTTTGTGCGATCATGTTGAACTGGATTTCCTGAGATCTGGATGGCCGCTTTGTTGTCACACATGATCTTACTGGCTTCTTCTGAGGGATACCCAATCTCTGACAATAGTTTTCGCAGCCATAGGACTTCAGCTAATCCTCGTGCTATTCCTCGAAATTAAGCTTCAGCACTTGAGAGAGAGACAACTTTTTGCTTTTTACTCCTCCATGTAAAAAGATTTCCTCCCACTAGGGTAAAATACCCTGATGTAGACCTCCTATTACCTTTGTCGCTTTCCCAGTCAGCATCGGTATAAGCATCAATCTTCAGGTGCCCATTTTCTTTGAATAGAACACCGTGTCCAGGAGTTCCCTTGAGATACCTGATAATCCGTAAAGCTGCTTCCATGTGCTGGACTTGAGGTTAGTGCATAAATTGACTTATAACCCCCACAACGTATGCAATGTCTGGTCGAGTATGCGCTAAATAAATCAGCTTTCCCACCGTTCTCTGATATCTCTCTTTATCTGCCAGTTCAGCTTCATCTTCCATGAACAATTTTTGGTTGGCTATCATGGAAGTGTCTGCAGGTTTGCAATCCAGCATTCCCGTCTCGGCTAATAAATCCAGAACATATTTTTGCTGACAAATAAAGATCCCTAATTTTGACCTTAGAACTTCAATTCCGATAAAATATTTGAGTCTTCCCAGATCTTTCATTTCAAATTCTTTGAAAAGATTAGCTTTCAATTTTGTCATTTCCTCTTCATCATCCCCTGTAATGATCATGTCATCAACGTAGATTATTAAACAAGTTATGAGTTTACCTCTTCGTTTCAAGAAGAGAGTGCGATCGGAATTGCTCTGGTTATAGCCATATTTCTTCATAACTGTGGTAAACCGACCAAACCACGCTCGTGGGGACTGCTTCAAACCATACAGAGATTTCTTTAGTCGGCAAACTTTCCTGGCCTCGGAACTATCATGAATTCCAGGTGGGGCTTCCATGTAGATTTCTTCTTTCAATTCTCCATGTAGGAAGGCATTCTTGACATCGAATTGGTGTAATGGCCAATCCTTGTTTGCTGCAACTGAGAAGAGAACTCTAATAGTATCAATTTTGGCTACTAGTGAGAATGTCTCACAGTAGTCGATTCCATAAGTCTGAGTATACCCCTTTGCGACTAATCGGGTTTTATACCTTTCGATTGATCCATCGGGTTTATACTTGATAGTAAACACCCACCGACATTTAACGGGTTTCTTCCCTGGAGGCAGTTCACATTCTTCCCATGTTTCACTTTTTTTCAGGGCTTCAAGTTCAGTTCCAATTGCTTCCCTCCATTCTTTATACTTGAGTGCTTCTTCAACACTTGTTGGTATTTTTTCAGAACATATCGCGTTTGCGAAGGACCTGGCTTCCGGAACTAAATTCCTTCTTGCGATATTTTCAACTGGATATCTCGACCCTCTTGAACTTCTTTTAGGTGAGTATCTGTTAGGTGGAATTCCCCTGGTTGATCTAGGTGGAAGATCATACCGAGCTGGTTCAGTCACACTCGGAGTTTCCGTCTCGACTTGTTGTTCATCATCACACATATCAGAGTTATTTGAAGTATCCAGAGATTCAGAGCCACTTACCTCGGATATCAGTTGAGGAGGATCATTGTTGGTGGGAGTGGTACTGTCTTCAGGTTCTTCAGGACTATCAGTCTCCGGATTATCAGTTGGAGGATATCAGTTGATGTCACTTGGGTTTCCTAAAGGGCCAGTAGTCTAAAAGTCAACATTAAATAGCTTGTGGTCAGTTTTATTTTTGGCATTTATAAATTCCCTGTTAGAATCACAAGGGAGGGGGCTTTTTGTTTTTGAAGATTGTAATTTCTTTATCAATAAACTTATCTAATCAGCTTATTGAAGCTTGATTTATCCTAATGTCATTCCGTTGTTAAGAGTTCTCCTTCAACTCCCTTAGTATCACTTCCGACCCGTTGCAGCTTACTGCATCAGTTGGTATCAGAGCAGGCTAGTGCTCCTGCTTGCGACCATGGCTCCTAGACGCAGACCACGACAACCGGCAGGTGTAGCGACTAATGCCAATGGTGATCCAAGAGAAGAAGTGAATGAACTAAGGAGGCAAGTTGAGATTCTGACTCAACGTTTGGCTCAACTTGAAACTTCCCAGGAAGAAGAAGAGTTCGGGTCAGAATATTATGAGAATCCATTCCACAGGCGCGTTCATCATATTGAACCTCCGGGTCGTGATGATCGAAGGTGGGAGGCTAACATCAAAGTTGAAATTCCAGAATTTTATGGTACTTTAAAAGCTGAGGAATTCATTGATTGGTTAAACACGGTTGAACGGGTGTTTGAATTCAAGGATGTGCCTGCTAATAAAAAGGTGAAATTGGTGGGTATCAGGTTAATGGGTAGAGCATCTGCTTGGTGGGAGCAAGTCCGGGTTATGCGAGAAAGAAGAGGGAAGCCGAAAATCACAGTTTGGATGAAGTTTAAAAAGAAACTTAAGGAACATTTCCTTCCATTCAATTACACACAATTAATGTTCCAACGCCTGCATAATTTACGACAAGGTGTGAAGTCTGTGGAGGAGTATACCGAAGAATTCTATGAACCCGTATCACGTAACGACATATCAGAGTGTGAAGAACAACTTGTTTCAAGGTACTTGGGTGGTTTACGACACAATATCCAAGATGTTCTTAATCTTCACACATTCTGGTCAGTTTCAGAGGCGTATCAACGAGCTGTGGCAGTAGAAAAACAACAATCTAGACCTGGGTTCCGTATGGGGACTTCACAAAACAAGTTTGTTGGATCAGGGCAATCTCACCAGGTGATAAAAGTCAAGAATATGGTGCTGGTTACTCTAAGGGACCAACAACAGTACGTGGAAATCAGGATGGAAATGTTGCTGGTTCCTCCAATAAAAATTTCAAATGCTTTAAGTGTGGGGAAGTGGGTCATAGGTCAGCCGCTTGCAGACGTGATAAAGGTAAGCAACTTATGATGGAGAATACGGAACTGGAAAATCAAGATTATGAAGAGAGCGAAGAATATCCTACTGGACCACGTTATGATGATGACCAAGAAGATAATGAAGATAACTTGGTGTATGGGGATGTTGGTCAGATGTTGGTTATTCGAAAAAGTCTTTTGCTGCCCAGAGAAGAGGAAAAAAATGATTGGCTTCGGAATAACATCTTCCACACGACTTGTACCATCAAAGATAAGGTTTGTAAGCTTATCATTGATAGTGGGAGTTGTGAGAACGTCATTTCCTTAGAGGCTGTAGAGAAGCTCAATTTGAAGCAAGAGAAACACCCGAAACCTTACAAGTTGTCTTGGTTCAAGAAAGGAAACGAGGTGAATGTAGGTACTCGTTGCTTGGTCTCTTTTTCCATAGGACATAAATATTGTGATAACGTGTGGTGTGATGTAGTGTCAATGGATGCGTGTCATATCCTTCTTGGAAGGCCTTGGCGGTTTGATCGTTGCACGATTCATGATGGTAGATCGAATACATATAGTTTCAAGAAAGGAAATGTTAATGTCACGTTGGTCCCATCAAAAGAGGATGACATCACCAAACAAAGTAAGAGGGGCAACGAGAATTTTCTTTCAATCTCTAAATTCATAGGAGAGGTGGACGAGTCTGGAGTCATGTTTATGTTGGTGGTCCGAGATGCTGAAACTTTTATATCAGCCCCACATTCAGTGGAATCACTCCTTGAAGAGTATGCTGATGTGATGCCGGAAGAACTTCCTACAGGGCTGCCTCCTATGAGGGATATTCAACATCGAATAGACCTCATTCCAGGTTCGAGTTTACCGAATAAACCAGCATATCGTCTGAACCCAAAGGAACATGAAGAATTACAACGTCAAGTAGAGGAAGCTCTGGTGAAAGGATTGATAAGGATAAGCATGAGCCCTTGTGCTGTTCCTGCACTTCTAACTCCTAAGAAAGATGGTTCATGGCGCATGTGTGTTGATAGTCGGGCCATAAACAAAATCACTGTCAAGTATCGTTATCCAATTCCTCGATTAGATGATATGTTGGATGAGCTAGCTGGTGCTAAAGTGTTTTCTAAGATTGATCTGCGAAGTGGATACCATCAGATTCGCATACGACCCGGGGATGAATGGAAAACAGCGTTTAAAACTCGGGAAGGCTTATACGAGTGGATGGTGATGCCCTTTGGGTTGTCTAACTCTCCGAGTACTTTTATGCGAGTCATGAACCATGTCCTTAAGCCGTTTCTTCAAAAGTGTGTTGTTGTGTACTTCGATGATATCCTAATTTATTCACCCTCATTCGATGAGCACCGCGAACACTTAAAGGTAGTACTTGATACTTTGAGGCGAGAAAAGCTCTATGTAAACTTAAAGAAATGCAGTTTTGCAACCGCAAGTGTGTTATTTCTTGGGTTTATTATTTCAGCGGAGGGGTTAAAGGCAGATCAGTCCAAGGTTAATGCTATTCTTGAATGGCCTCCACCTCGTTCCATTCACGATGTTCGAAGTTTCCATGGTCTAGCTTCATTTTATAGACGATTCATTCGAAATATTAGTAGTCTGGTCGCCCCAATAACTGAATGTATGAAGGCTGATAAAAAGAACTTTTATTGGACTGAAGAAGCAGATCAAAGCTTTCGGCATATCAAGAAAAGAATATCCGAAGCTCCGGTTCTTGCATTACCAGATTTCGAGAAAATGTTTGAAGTAGACTGTGACGCTTCTAAAGTCGGGATTGGTGCTGTCTTAAGCCAAGAAGGACATCATGTTGCTTTCTACAGTGAAAAACTAAGTGGTTCACGACTAAATTACTCGACTTATGATGTGGAATTCTATGCTATTATCCGAGCGTTACGACACTGGCATCATTATTTAGTGCACCGGGAATTCGTCCTTAATTCAGATCATGAAGCACTAAAGCACATTAATAACCAGCATAAGTTGAGTCAAAGACAGGCAAGGTGGGTAAGCTTTTTACAGAATTTTACCTTTACATTAAGATACAAAGCTGGAATCCAGAATAAATTCGCTGATGCTTTGAGTCGAAGAGCTTCTTATTTGTCACTAATGAGGGTGGAGGTGCAAGGTTTTGACACCTTTAGGGAGATGTATATGGAGGATGATTATTTTAAACCGGTGATGCAAGCCGTTTTAAATGGACAGCGTTGTGATTATCAAGTTCATGACGGGTTTTTATTCAAAGGACTGGAGTTGTGTATTCCTGATTGCTCTTTAAAAGGAAAGTTGTTATGGAACAGCATGCTATCGGACATTTTGGGCGTGACAAGAGTATTGCACTCGTAGAGAGCAAGTACTATTGGCCAAAATTAAAACGTGATGTGGCTAGACATGTGGAGAGGTGTCAAGTATGCCAACGTTCGAAGGGTGTCTCTACTAATGCAGGCCTCTACACCCCATTACCTGTTCCGTCATCTCCGTGGGTCGATGTGAGTATGGATTTTGTTCTTGGTCTTCCCCGCACTCAAACACGAAAAGACTCCATTATGGTGGTGGTGGACCGATTTTCAAAAATGGCTCATTTTATAGCGTGTCGGAAAACAATGGATGCTTCAAATGTCGCAGATTTATACTTTAAGGAAGTTTTTCGTTTGCATGGCCTACCTCACACTATCACTTCCGATCGGGATCCTAAGTTTATGGGACATTTTTGGAGAACTTTATGGAAGAAATTGGGTACACAACTATGCTTTAGCACTGCATACCATCCCCAAACCGATGGTCAAACAGAAGTTGTAAATCGAAGCTTGGGAAATTTGATGCGATGTCTAGTTGGAGACAAACCAAAGCAGTGGGATTTGGTGCTTCCTTATGTTGAATTCGCATATAACAATTCAAAGAACCGTACGACTCAACGAAGCCCATTTGAAGTTGTTCATGGACTTAGTCCAAGCAGCGTTAGTGATTTGGCCCCTATTCCTAACTCAAAGAACCATAGTGTGAAAGCTGATGAATTTTTCGAGCACATCAAGAACATTCATGAACAGGTCAAGTCGCAAGTTGAAGCCAACAATGCCAAGTACAAAGCAGCAGCTGATCTTCATCGTAGACAAGTGGTTTTTAAGGTAGGGGACCTGGTATGGGCTGTGTTGACTAAGGACAGGTTGCCGGCAGGAGTAAATGTAAAGTTACATGATCGAAAGGTGGGTCCGTGTCAAATCAAAAGGAAAATTAATGATAACGCATACCAGCTACAACTACCAGCACATCTCAACATATCAGATGTATTTAACGTCAAGCATCTAACCCCGTTCAAAGGAGATCTTCCTAGCAACTAAAACTCGAGGACGAGTTTCTTTTCAACCTGGGCCGACTGATGTCACTTGGGTTTCCTAAAGGGCCAGTAGTCTAAAAGTCAACATTAAATAGCTTGTGGTCAGTTTTATTTTTGGCATTTATAAATTCCCTGTTAGAATCACAAGGGAGGGGGCTTTTTGTTTTTGAAGATTGTAATTTCTTTATCAATAAACTTATCTAATCAGCTTATTGAAGCTTGATTTATCCTAATGTCATTCCGTTGTTAAGATTTCTCCTTCAACTCCCTTAGTATCACTTCCGACCCGTTGCAGCTTACTACATCAATTGTTGGTGGGAGTGGTACTGTCTTCAGGTTCTTCAGGACTATCAGTCTCCGGATTATCAGTTGGAGTAGGAGTATCAGTATCAGAATCTTCAAGATTATCAGTTGAATTAGAAGTATCAGTAGGAGAGTCATGCACAGGTGGTGCCCAACTTATCCATCTTAATGCGTCATTGTCATTTCCCCCCTGACCATGAAGATGGGTATGATAAAAGAACTCCGTTTCGATAAAGTCACAGTTCAATGTGGTGAACATGTGACGTCTACTGGGGCTGTAGCACCGATACCCGTGTTGATTGACACCATACTCCAAAAACACACATTTCTCTGCACATGGATCAAGTTTTGAACGCTCTATTTTTGGTATATGAACAAATACAGAACATCCAAACACTCGAGGTTCGAGGGTTAGAGTTGATGGCAATTTATGGAAATGTGAAAATGTTTGGAGAGGAGTTTTGAGTGCTAGGGCTCGGGTTGGAAGTCGATTAACAAGATACGTTGCAGTGACAAGGGCTTCTGGCCAAAAAGACTTTGGGACTTGGGATTCAATCATAATAGCCAGTGTGATTTCCAATAAAAAACGATTTTTTCGTTCTGAAACCCCATTTTGTACAAGCGTGTGAGCACACGAAGTTTGATGGATAATTCCCCGTGTTTGACAGAAGGTTTTCATGGAGGTGTTACAAAATTCCCCCCCATTATCCGACCTGAGAATTTGGATTTTACTTTTGAATTGGGTTTTGACCATGTTACAAAAGGATGTGAACTTCGTAAAAACTTCAGACTTATTTTTTAAAGGGATAAGTGCATGAGAATGTAATAAACTTTGTTCGATTTGCTATTGTATGTATCCAACTCTCAAAACTTCTATTGTGTGTATTGAACTTTTATTTTTTAACAAATGATGTAAGAACCGGATTTTTTTGAGAAATATTAAATTTAAAAAACCGGTTACACGTCAGCAAAAATGCGGTCCGTTACATCATTTGTGAAAAAATAAGAGTTGAATACATACAATAGAGATTTTGAGAGTTGGATACATACAATAGCAAATCGCACAAAGTTTGTTACATTCTCATGGACTTAGCCCTTTTTTAAAAGATAAGTCCAAGTCATTCGAGTACAATCATCTATAAATGTCTAGAAAATATCGGAAATTTTGTCCTCCTTCAATTTTAGCGGGACCCCAAACATCAGAATGAATTAACAAAAAAGGTGAATCAACTCTAGTATCATTTGGTTTAAACGTATGTCTATGACTTTTTGCCAAAATACAAGTGTCACAATGAAAATCTTTATTTTTTGGAAATAAATGCGGAAATAACTGACGTAAATAACCAGTGGACGGATGTCCCAATCGTCGGTGCCATAACCATTCTTTCCTATCGTTTGAACCATGAGTCAGCATAACTGAGCCTTGTTGAGTGACTTCATCTACGTAATATAATCCTTGTCTCTCAGTACCACGCCCAATGATCCTTCCCGTCCTGATATCCTGCAAAATGCAAAAAGTAGGGTGCATTAATACCACACAGTTTAATTCTTTCGTAACATGACTAACGGATAATAGCTTGTGTGATAATGATGGCACATAAAGGCATTTCGAGAGTCGTAATTCTTTCGATATTTCAATGGTTCCCCCTCCTTTAACTGGGAGAGTTTCCCCATTAGCTGTGTGAATTCGTGTTTTGTCAACTTTCGAGTTTGACGTTAGATCGGTTATATCAAACGTCATTGTATCAGTGGCACCACAATCAAAAATCCATAAATTACACTTGGCGTTTTTGGTGGCAACATTAACTTCTCCAGATCGGGAAGAAACATTCTTCTCTTCGAAATCATGCACGTTTAACATTAACTTCTTTCCTCCGCCGTTAATCTCTCTGCTGCCTATGATGGCGGCAGCTTTTCCAGTCTTGGAGGTTTTGTGGTTATCACTCCACCATTCTGGATATCCAACGATCCTAAAGCATTGTTCTTTGGTGTGTTTCGACATACCACACTCTTCACACTTGAGCTTCCTCTTATCCACCTTTGATTGAGTTCGAAAAAACGGTTTGTCTGACCGATGATTCTTGAAAGGAGGTTTTTGGTTTTGAAATTGGTTCTGAGCTCCGTTACGGAGCAAATTTATTTGTTGTACGGCAAAGTTATTGTTTTCGTTGTCAGCCATATTGGTTTAAATTGTTTAAATTGTGATTTATTGGGCTTTAATTTGATTTGGGCTTGTTATTATATTCTCTAATTGGGCTTAGGCTTATTTGATTGTAATTGGGCTACAACTTAATATAACTAAATTGGGCCTGGTATCAAACTCTTGTTAATTGGGCCGGATACCTAAAAAACAAAAGATAGCCATTGAGAATTGATTTGGGAACAGTAAGCTATTCGAATGGAGCCACCAGTTCTTGTGCCTTGAATTCTTGGTCGGAGGAGTGGCTAGTCGAATAAGATGGTTCGTGTGTGTTGGTTTGTGATTCGAAGGATGAGTTCTAGTCGTGCCTTTGTTCGTGTGATCAAACTGAATTCGTGTTTATTGAGTTCGAATGGGGCTATTCGGGTGTGGCTTTCAAATCGGATGGCTCAATTCTTCGATCTAACTCCCTAGTCGAATAGCCAGTCTAGTCGAACCTGCTTGTTCGTGTAAGTTGATTTCCTATTCGTTGATTTCTATTCGTATAAGTTGATTTGTTGTTCGTCAGGGCTTGGTTTGAGTTTCTGGTCGAATTAGTTGATTTCCTATTCGAATTCGCTTAGTCGAATAGGTTGTTTTTCTGGTCGAATGGTTTAGTCGAACATGTACTTTTCAGTAACCTGCTCTGATACCATGTAGAAAATAATAGTTGGGTTTTGTAGAAAAATTGTTATATTTCATCACCTTAGAACGTTTACATAGGAGGCCTATTTATAGGAAAAATAAACCTAACGGGCCCAAACCCACATACGGGCTTGGACTTACATTCAATACTAAACGTCTTTTCTAACAATCACGAGTTTAGGAAAAATGTTGCAAAAATATATATATCCGTGTTCTCCTTACCTTTTCCAATATTGTCAAAAACAATTTGGGAAACTTTCTCACTATTATTTAACACGTTTCCTATGAATCTTAAAAGACTTATCCCTTTATCACAATCGTACAGTTGCAAGCTATGTTTTTCCATGGTCGAATTCATTTTTGAATACAAATTTGAGTCTATTTATTTATCCCACGGTATCTCAAACACTTTCTTCTCGGAGAATTCTTTATCTATAGCACAAGCGACGTTGAATGCATGTTAAGACATTCAACACCGGTGGGCTACACGAGATTAATAATTATCATTTATACGGTCAACATTTCATCAAAAGTTAGTAATTTGATTCATTTTTATCAAAAATCCATTAGTTATGAAATTTGATTTGACCAACTTATTTCAATAAGCAACAACCCATTTAGGGAGGGTTTGGAACAACCTATTTTTTAGTTTATGGATAAGTACTTTGAGATAATATTTGAAAAGAATACAAAATCTCATCCAAAGAAAGTACTTTGAAATTAATTGCTTAGAGCACCCGGAGTGATGTCGTTGTGGGCTCGTTGTGAGACCCACAACGACGGTGTCGTCGTTACCACTTTGCATTGGCTCGTTCTCGGGGTCGTTGTGAGCCATCGTTGTGGTGACAACGCCTCGTTTTGATTTATTTATTTATTTTTATTTTTATTAAACCAAACGGTCGAATTATTTAAACAAACACACCAACGGTTATATAACCGTTGGTTTTAATATTATAAATTTTTTTTTTTTAAAACCACAATTTCACCTATAAATACCCCCACAACTTAACAAAAAAATCACACCATTTCTCAATCTCATTCTATCTCAATCTTTTTCTAAAAACTATATACAACAAAAAATGAGTTCGAATTCGTCAACCGATCACGATGTTACGGATTCGTCATCTTCCGACTCCGAATTGTTCGAAGTTCTAGCCTTGGCGGCACAAGCTGTGGAACAAATGGAGATGGAAGAAAATGAAACGGAAAGTTCACGTCGTACTGAGAAAAAGAAAAGGTGTTATATCAACCGCGATCGGGCCGAAGCAAACGAAAACGTGTTACGACATTACTTCTCCGGCGAAAGCGTATACCCGTATGAATATTTCCGTAGACGATTTCGTATGAGAAGACCTCTTTTCCTCAGAATAGTCGAAGGTATATCTAATTACTCTGTAGAACCTTTGTCCGACTATTTTAAATATTTCAAACAACCCCCGATGAACGGGTAAAATGGGTTTTAGTTGTTTACATAAATGCACGTCCACTATTTGTATGATGGCGTATGGGATTACTCCGGACGCCTACGACGAATATTTGCAAATGTCAGAAAGAACATCAACTGAATCTTTAGATAATTTCTTAAAATGTGTAATACATCTTTATACAAACGTTTATCTAAGAGCCCCAACACAAGATGATGTTAATCGTTTATATCAAAAACACGATGAGGTTCATGGGTTTAAGGGTATGCTTGGTAGCATCGATTGTATGCATTGGAAATGGGATCAATGTCCAAATGCATACAAAGGCCAATACACACGAGGTGACTATGGTTATCCAACGGTTAGGTTGGAAGTTGTTGCCTCGTACGATCTATGGATATGGCATGCTTACTTCGGTGTCGCGGGGTCGAACAACGACATCAACGTGCTTAAACAATCACCGTTGTTTCATGATATGCTCAACGACTCATCCCTAGACTACAAATTCACCGTCAACGGCCACGATTACGATAAAGGATATTACCTTGCAGACGGTATATATTCGGAGTGGTCGACATTTGTTAAAGCTTTCTCGTACCCATTTGACGAACCTCGTCAAGAATTCAAACGTTTTCAAGAGGGTGCGAGAAAGGATATCGAACGGGCATTCGGTGTTCTTCAAGGTCGTTGGGGTATTATAAAACATGCAACTAGATTTTACAAGATGAACAAGTTAAGAAGAGTTATGTATGGGGCTATTATATTACACAACATGATTGTTGAAGACAACGGACAGTCGATGTGTGATGCCGAGGAATGGTATGCTCCTCCGGTTACGGGTGTTCCGAGAAGTTATAACGATAGAGTCAACGAACGTATCCGGATTAACAGAGAGATTAGAGACAAGACCGCACACAACATACTCCGGGAGGATCTCGTGGCCTACATTTCGACACTTCCGAATAACTATCGACAACGTTAGCATTTTTTAATTATTGTATTGTATTTTTTTTTTTTTTAATTATTGTATTGAATTTTTTCTTATTGTATGTTTTTATATTTTTAGTTTAATTATTGTAGTTTTGTTTTTTATTTTAATAAAATGTTATATTTATCTTATTTATATGCTTTAAGAAAAAAAAGAAAAAACAAATTGGGTCCCACAACTCCCACAATCACCCACAATCCTCATTATCATACCACCTAAAATCTCAGAATCATGATTCTCACTGCCACGTCAGCAAAAGTAATCCCAGAATCACCAGAATCGTGATTATCACTCCGGGTGCTCTTGGGGTTGGTTTATCTAAATTAAAGTTGGTATATTTTTTAGTATTTTACTAGTTATTCATATTAATTTAAACCACGTCGTTCACTTTTATTTTAGCAGGTAGTCAACAACATAACGGACCTTGGGTATCTTACAATGCTCGAGCTCGTCATTTGTCGCATCCGTTTTGCTATCATCAAACTTGTAACAACCTTCAGATATATAACATATTAGAAGTTTCACGAGATTCTTGATGTCCTCACTTTTGCTATAGCCTATTATGAATAGTTAGAAATGTTAATAGATGATATAAACTATAATTTTTTACTCGTGCGTTGCAGCGAGATTTAATGATTATACATAATTGAATATCAAATCAAACAATAAAAATTGTATATTAATGATATAAGATTACTATTTGAAAACAATTACGTATAACTTAGAGAAATTTATAAACATCAATTTATTTAAATTGACCGATAACTTAAAACAAAACCATCATGATAAAACAAACAAAAAGAAAATACCGGAATTTATAGTTAAATCACCTAAATTTTTTGTTTAATTTCATTTTATTTAGATTAAAATATATATATATAAAGATGATTAAATATTTTTTGAAGAAACACTAGGATACTATTTTGTCACGTTTTAGACTCTTGATGAATATAACTTTTTATAACTACTTTTCAATTAAATGAATAAAATTTTGTTGTTTGATTTCATTTTATTTAGATTCAAAACAAAATATCAAGTTTTCTATTTATCTAAACTTTAAAAAGAAAAAACGATTAAGGCAAAATTAAATACTATTCATTGAATAGTGTTAGAATTAAATAGTTGAGATTGTTATTCTAGAGTTGCGTTGCATACAACAGTTAGTACTGCACAGTTCAGAGGAACATGGTTAGTACTGCACAGTTAATACTGCAATAACATAGTTACTACTGCATAGTTAGTACTGCAATGTTACTACTGCAAGAGCCAGTTAGTAGTGCACAATTAATACTGGAAGCACATAGTTACTATTGCATTGTTACTACTGCAAGAGCCAGTTACTACTGCACGATGAAGTTACTACTGCAAGGTTATCTGGTTCATACTGCAAGAGTCATTTACTACTGCACGATGGTGTTACAACTGCAACTCAGTTACTACTGTGGCTAGGGTTATGGAAGACTTTATTTTCAAGATAAAGATCTAAAAGAATTAGTCTCCTAATATAACTAGGTTTTCTTATGTAAGTTGAAGGAGACTCTATATATAAAGAGATCCCTAGACATTGTACATGTGTGGTTTTCATCATGTTTATTCTTTAGGATACACCAGACGATCTCACCACTTGAGATCGTTCCCCTTTGTTGAGCCTCAAGGTCAAGATTGATCCTTGTAAAGAGAAGAAACACGTTTATTCTGATCAAATAGATTAAGGCTGGTGTTGTTAGATGTTTCCTAGAAAAGCTAGGTTTAGCCTCAAGGTCTTTTATAGATCCTTGTATTAAGAGAAACACGTCTGTTAATTTGTTCATCGATTAATAGATTGAGGCTTGATGGTAATCGTTATTGTGTTATTGGTCTTATTGTTTTTTATATATACAATATTCGATTATCATAAACTTGTGAATATCAAAGTGCTTATCCGCTGCGACTTCTTTGATAAATCTTGATCTACATAAGTGTGATTGTGTTTTTATAACCTAATCGATCCTGACAAATAGTCATTTTATAGTCGGTAAATGTTTGATTTTATAATTACCCTAAATAACAAATGGATAAGAATGATTGAAATATGCAATAAGTCTTCCCTTCAACTTCATCTTTTAAAAAACTATAGAACCAAGCTTTGTGATACCATCTCGTGTGATAAACACATTAGCAGGTCGTAGGTTTCAATGAGTTATATCTTTTGAATGCAAATTTAAAAGTCCTCGAATTATGTCCATGTATAAGTAAATATAACTAATAACATGAATTTCGGCAGTAAATTGAAGATGTTGCTCTAAAATCGCTTTGTACATCTCAAATGATTTTGGGAATAAAATGTTTTGAAATTAACTAAGTGTTGTTACTACTGCAATATAGGACTTGGTTCATTATGCATGAAGAAACTGGTTACTACCGCAACAGCCCATTACTACTGCCCGACAAGCATTACTATTGCAGGAAGATTTTTGAAGAATAAGATAATTCTATAATTGATTTGTAATTATCTTTTTCTTAGTTAGAGTTGTTTAACAATTGTAATTTTTTAGTTGTCTCATAGAAAATCTAGGTTTAGCCTCAAGGTCTATGTATACATAGATCATTCTTTAAGAAAAACACGTATTTAAGTCATTCGATTCTGATTAATATATTGAGGCTTGTTTGTGATATTCGTTATTGTTCTTATTGTCATTCATATACAATATTCGTTTAATCACATAACTTGTAATATCAAAGTGTTTAATCTGTTGATAAACTTCTTTGATAGATCTATACATATACATGTGATTGTAATTACATAAACCATATCAATCATGACGTATGGTGCTTCCAATTCTTGATGAAATAACAAAGTAACATGTAAACCAATTATGGTACAATTTCTAATTTCTAATATTATAACAAAGATCTTTTTTTATTTATTTAATATAATCTATTTTTAAATTTAAAACCTAGATGATAAACTCGAGTTATATAGTCTAATTTGATCTTTACAATAAAATGACAGACAAACGAGCAACAAGCTGCGTCGGCATCCCCTTTTGTATGACAAAAACGATCTTTCTAAAAACGAAATTTTGTGACTTAGGGGTCGAAAAATTACTTTCCACAACCATAGCCAAAAACTCCACTGTCTCCGGAGCTAGGAAACCAAATGTATCAAAATCAAAAGGAATAAACACATGTTGATTCTTTGAGCAAGCTTTCTCATGTTTAGGAACTTTGCTCGATTCCGCTTTCAACGCAGCCTGTCCCGCAACAAACTCATAATCCCTGAGCCCAACAAGAGGGGACACTCCTATAAGATCTACACAAAACATGTTTTCCCCGAGCCCATCCACACACAAGTAAGTAAAGTAGACCTCTTCTCAAGAGGATCTGTCAGAAAGTTCGTGAGGGGGCTCCTTTTTTAGAAGAAATATATGCTCGTTTAAGAGCATCATGCAACACATCGCTTACCAAATCATGTCTATATTTGAAACCAGATAACTCCTTGTAATAGACCGCGTGCTCACCAAAAGAATCCAAACAAACCTTATAATAGACCGGGCAAGGCTCATCCAAACAAAGATCATATGACTCTAAACATGTTTACCGTGCAAAAAAATACACATTTAAACCCACCAAGTCTTAATATACATCAATAAAATCAATAAGATTCTATTTCAAAGTTACAAATTTACAATTATAACAATATCCACCCATCAATGATGCAAGTATGCTAATAAGAACTTGAAAATACGTTAGAGATCATGACACCATACACACCCTCATTGAAATCCTTTCCAACCAGGTTTGATACCTCTCTACTCAGGTTTAATATCTTTGAACTTTGTTCTCTTAAACTATAAAAGTAAAAAGAAAGAAATTATTCTCTAAATGTCAATAGAGAAAAACATACACACATTTATGTGCGAAGCACAGGGCCGGCCCTGGGCCTGGGCCACCAGGGCAGCCGCCCAGGGCCCATCAATTCTAGGGGCCCAAAAATTTCATTCAATCCATTTAGCCTATTAGACTTTCACTGCATTTTTTTTTAACGTTAATTTCGATTGCCGCCCTTGAGTCGCTGCTGCCGATTAGAATTCCTCACAAGATTTGCGTGATTGACTGATTGGCGCTGCTGCCGATTAGAATATATATATAATTTCGCTGCTGCCTGCTGCCGATTAGAATTTCGATTGGAATTTCGCTGCTGCCTGCTGCCGATTAGAATTTCGCTGCTGCCTGCTGCCAATTGCCAAACTTCGTATCATTTATCAGGTGTTAAACTTCCTGTCTTCCTTTCTATTATTTTGTTTAATTGAATAATTGTTAATAATGAATTCTAAAAAATATTTATCGGGTAGCCAAAAAAGAAAGAAAAGGGAAGAAATCGAAAAGGAAAAAAAGTCTTTAAGAGGTTCAATGGATAAATTTATTAAAAAGGCAAGTCCTTCTAATGATTTGAATGAACAACCTAACACAAATATGGATGAAAGTAATGATGAAACTACTTTAGATGAAACTACTTTAGATGATAATGTTAATACGAAAGAAAGTGAAGAACAAGAAGATATTTATGATCCTAGCTTTTGGAATAATGTTGATAATAAGTTAAGGGATATTTTAGTTGAAAAGGGGCCGTTAAGAGAATTTAAAAATGACTATCCCAAGAATAAAGATAAAAGACATTTTTCTTATATTCATTTTACTAGAAAATTAAGTAATGGAGAATCAAGTGATCGAAAATGGTTAATTTACTCGAATCGTGTAGATAAAGTGTTTTGTTTTGGTTGTAAATTGTTTAAATCTACTAATCAAAAAGGTTCATTAGCACACGAGGGAAGTAATGATTGGAAACACATTGGTGAGAAACTTAAAGAACATGAGAATAGTATGGAACATTTATTGTGTATGAATTCTTGGCATGAAATCAAACTAAGATTGGATAAGAATCAAACAATTGATAAAGATTTACAAAATGAAATTAAAAGAGAGAAAGAACATTGGAGACGAGTTTTAAAAAGAATAATTTCGGGAGTTAAATATCTATCAAAAAAATGTTTAGCTTTTCGAGGGTCAAATGAAAAACTTTATCAACAAAATAATGGGAACTTTTTAGGTTTAATTGAAATGATGGTTGAGTTTGATGATACAATGCAAGAACATGTTAGACGAATTACAAATCATGAAACTCATCACCATTATCTTGGACATAAAATTCAAAATGAACTAATTTCTCTTTTAAGTGATTGTGTCAAAGATTATATAGTTAAGGTTATTAAAGATTCCAAATATTTTTCTATAATTCTTGATTGTACTCCGGATGTGAGCCATGAAGAACAAATGACTTTAATTGTGAGATGTGTTAATTTTTCAAATAATGACATAAAAGTTGAAGAATACTTTTTAGGATTTTTGAAAGTAGATGATACTTCTGGTTTAGGACTTTATGATGTAATGTTAAAAGAACTACAATTACTTGGTTTAAACGTTGATGATATAAGAGGTCAGGGTTATGATAACGGTTCTAACATGAAAGGAAAACATAAAGGTGTCCAAACTCGTGTACTTCAAATTAATCCACGAGCACTATATATGCCATGTGCTTGTCATAGTCTTAATCTTGCACTTAGTGACATGGCACATTCTTGTGTTAAAGTTGTTTCATTTTTTGGTATTATACAACGCATATATGTATTATTCTCTAATTCACCTAAAAGATGGAAAATTTTAGTTGAAAATGTTCCAAAGTTAACTGTTAAATCTTTATGTAATACTCGATGGGAAAGTAGAATAAATAGTGTTAAGGCAATCAGATTTCAAGCTCCTCAAATAAAACTAGCCTTATTAGAATTGTGTAAATTAAATGAAGACGCAAAATCAAAAAGTGAAGGGGAAAGTTTACTTGGTCTTTTGGAAAACTTTGAATTTATACTTGGTATGGTTATTTGGTATGATATTTTATTTGCTATTAACACAGTTAGTAAAAAGTTACAGTCTGATTCTATATGCATTGAAGATAGTATAAATCAAATAGAAAGTTTAATGACATTTTTTGAAAAGTATAGAAATGAAGGGTTTATTTCAAGTATGAATAATGCTAAAACAATTGCTTATGATTTGGATGTAGATCCTATGTTTCCTATACGACGCCAAATTACTAGGAAAAAACAATTTGATGAGACTGATAATGAAGAACAAGTACAATCAATAGAAGAGTCTTTTAAAATTGAGTATTTTTTGGTTGTTGTTGATATGGCAATTACATCATTACATACTAGATTTGAGCAATTAAAAACATTTGAGAATATATTTGGTTTTTTATACGATCCAAGGAAATTGAAGTCACTAAATGATTCCGAATTAAGAGAAAATTGTATTACTTTTACAAATACTTTTTCTAGTAACGATGTGTCAGATGTGGATTTAGATGATTTTTTTTCCGAACTAAAGGTATTACAAATTACTTTGCCAAACACTTTAGTTACTGTCATTGAAATATTAAAGTTTGTTAAAGATGCGGGTTGTTATCCACATGTTTGTATTGCATATAGAATATTACTAACTGTGCCTGTCACTGTTGCTTCGGCTGAAAGAAGTTTTTCAAAACTAAAATTACTTAAAAATTATCTAAGATCAACAATGTCATAAGAAAGGTTGAATGGTTTAGCTATGTTATGTATTGAGAAAGATATATTAGATAACATTGATCTTGATAAGGCCATTGATGATTTCGCATTTAGAAAAGCTAAAAGAAGCAAATTTTTATGAGTTTTTTTTTATTATTGCGTGTAGTTACAAGAATGTTGAAGAAAGTTTTGAAGACTTGACTGTAGAGATTAACAAAAGTGGCGACATCAATCAATTGTAAGTTCTTTATTTCTTCGTAATCTTTATATAGGATTTTACTTTTTTGCAAAAAAATATTTTATAGGGCCCATTTCTAGGATTTCGCCCAGGGCCAAAATATTGTTTGGAACGGCCCTGGCGAAGCATAATCTATTTAAAACTACTTTATAAGATTCTTAAAATTAAAAATATGATATTGACTATTTTAGAAATAATATGGTTAAAAAGCCCTTATTGAATTTAAGGTTACGAACAAGACATCAACTACTACGAGTATTTGTTTTATTTAGAAGTTTCGAAATGATATATGATGTCATGGTGACAGTTTACATACAATGATGGTCCATATCTCTTATATGGTACGACCGATTTTTTTTTGTTTATCTAACCTAATTCATAAAAGAAATACTATCTTTTAAAAAGTTTTTTTTTTCTTGGCGCAAAAGTTATGTATGATTCAGTACAAACCAACCACGACACAACAATCGAAATGTATCATATTATAAGTTAGGACTACAATTTATGTTTTTGCAATTTATATCCGTTTTATTTTCGTTAAACAAGAACAAAATTAACAAAACAAAATAACAAAATAACAAAAAAGAAAGAAAAAGGAGCACCCCATGTGGGGTGGGGTTAGTCGGCTTAGTTTGACTTGCTTGTATTGTATATGTTATTAAATAATGGAAACCGTTATATTATTGATGATTGTAAACCTATTATAAAGCTATTATTTATAAACTAATATAAAATCCTAATGGACCCTAACCCACAATCGGGCTCTGGCCTAACTTATTCTCTAATACTCCCCCAGTTCGAGCGGCGAAATCACGAAAGCTCGAACTGTAAAACAAAACTATAATTATCAAAATAAATAAAAGATAAAAACTAAGATATTTTGAATGACTCATAGCTTGCGGCGGCGCTGCAGCGTTACAATAATGTCGAAGGACTTGAACCAGAAACCGATCATGTTTCACTCGGAATCAGAAGCATAATATATAAAAAAGAAGCATATTATTTTCCGATCATGTTTCACTCGGTAGCAGCAACAAAAGAAAGTATAGTATTTTCCGATCATGTTTCACTCGGAAGCAGCAACAAAAGAAAGCATAGTATTTTCCGATCATGTTTCACTCGGAAGCAGCAATAATATTTGATGATGATCTCGCTTTGAAAGACATTTTTTTTTTTTTTTTTTCTAATTGTCTCGCTTTAGGAGACAGATGAAAATATTAATCCTCATACGGAACAAAGAAGAGATTTAAACCAGAACCGAAACAAAAAGAGCTAACAATAATATGAAACTAAGATCGACGAACAAAAGGAATGGAAAACTAAATAAACAAAAAAGAAATTAAAAAATTTACCAAACAGTGTGCGAAACAAATTTTCTTTTAAACAATATAAACAATTTTTATTTTTTTTTTGTTTTTGTTTTGAAGGAACATAAAACAAAGAGACGAATGAACCAATTAGAAAACTAACTCATTAATCAGATTTAAAACCTGGAACACATTGGAGTGAACGGAAGCTTAATCGAACGAATCAAAGAGAGCCCACGGTGGCTCTGATACCATATTAAATAATGGAAACCGTTATATTATTGATGATTGTAAACCTATTACAAAGCCATTATTTATAAACTAATATAAAACCCTAATGGACCCTAACCCACAATCGGACTCGGGCCTAACTTATTCTCTAATATATGTATCACATGGCACCGCGATATCGATATATTCACCCAAACACTACTTTACTATAGCATTTTTAGTGCAACCCTTCCATAAAGTTGCCCTAAGTATTAACTAAAGATTTGTTTATCATATATGGCTTAAGATACCCTTTATTATAGAGTTTTATATAATTAATATCTTTAACTTCGAATATGTCTTGTATGAGGGTAAGTTATGTTCAATGAAAATCGATGTTAATATTACATTGCGACTTAATCTTGTAGCAGCGGGCATGGTTGTGTCTTTGTAGGCCAATTGGACGAAGGAATATTGACTTGGCCTTGATCAATGTTGTGACATTATATCGATCAAGAACGCATGTCCAATGTATCATGTGTTGCCTTTTGTTTTACAAGTTTGTATGTTATCAGGATGGTTACGATTAAATATATATCATATATATTACATCAGTTAATTTTTTGGTTACTAGCTTAACATACAATATATTTACGTTGTTCAATTTGGTCCATGAAAATAATTAATGCAATTGGACCTTAATTAGTGACAACTGGAACTTGAGCTGTTGTTTTGGGATTAAAGGATGTGATAATGACTTATTTAATCTTATGTATCAACCATTATGAAGTTTAGTTGGCAACATTTGTAAACAGCATTCCATCAACTGCACTAGATAACGACCTTAATCTTTACGAGCCTCCATCTAGGGGTGAGCATGGGTCGGTTTGGGTCGGTTCCGACCTCAACCCGAACCCAAATCGAAATTTCGGTTCCTGAAAGTTCTAAACCGTTTGGTTCGGTTTCTATATTGGTTCGGTTCCTCTCGGTTTCGGTTTTTTTCGATTCGGTTTGGTGTTTTATTTCGGTTTTTAGACATGGGCAAATTCATAGATCTGACAAGGAAAACTTGTGAAATAAATCTCAAATGGAAGCCTATGTTACGCAATAATTGGCGGAGCAGTTCACAATTTATAACATGAAATTTTGCATATTACTAGAACATAATCATATGAGTCGGAAAAATTTAAACACAAAATTAAGAAAAAAAAATAATACTATATGTGGCATAGTAAACTATAGCCTACACGGCAAAAAAAAAAAAAAAAAAAAAATTGAAGAAATAAACCTATATGTTGCTGAGTAATGTGGCTTACATGGAACCAAAAGATTGCATATTGATAAGTATGAGATTGGCAATTTAGAAAAGAAAATTTTGAGTCTTCACTATTAGCATCGAGAGTTTTTGTGTTTAGGGAGTAATTAATTAGGATGATTTAGAATTATAGACAAAGAAAAAAAATAAAAAAAATAAAACTTAAAATATCTACTAAAAGTGAACATATTAAAATTGACATACATATAATGGTTCGGTTCGGTTTTTTTCGGTTTAGTTTTACCCTCCGACCCAAACCGAACCGTCTTTTTCGGTTTCTAAAAAATCGAAACCCAAACCATCGGTTTCTGTATTCGGACCGGTTTTATGGTTCGGTTTTTATCAGTTTTTTCGGGTTTTGGGTTTTCGGTCCGGTTTTTACTCATCCCTACCTCCATCCATGTTTCTATTGAAATTATAATCCAAATTCATATTTCTAATTATAATAATAATAATAATAAATTGTTTCTAAATAAAACTCTAAGTTATTTCCTAGTAAACCTATTAGTTGTTTCTTAATACAACCCCGAGTTGTTTACATATATTCATTTCCCTATGGTAGACGGGCAATGGATCAAGGATCCAGATGCGATTAAATCATATGTTGTGGAGTACTTTAGAGGGATGTACACTACGGGTCCGTTTGGTTCGCAGAATGTTTTTAAAGGAATTGGAATCTGTCAAAAGAATTGGAATTTGAGGAATTTGAGGAATTTGAATCTGAATTGATAAAAAATTGTCATGTTTGGTTGACAGAATTCAACGGAATTCAGTTTTCAATTTTTGCATATAATTCAGTTCGATTTGTAAATATATAAATATGTCTGGTTAAAAACTTATAACAAACTTATGAGGGCTTAATCTAATATCTTTGGTTGGTCGACATTTTTTGTGAAACTTATCTAAAATAAATATAGACTTCTAAAAAAACAAGTTGTTTCAAGTAGCTCATAAAAGTATATATTGAGATTATAATATAATTAAATTTATCTTTCTTAGTTATTATGTACTATCATTTTACATTTTAAGTTAAAACTTCAAATACATTGTCGAACATATCTACGAAAAATTTCGCGGTTATATTATAATGGTGTAAAGTTTCGTTTGAAAGAAGTTTTAGTAAACTGGTTTGAATTCCATGATATCAGGAATCTTGAATTCCTTCCGAAACTGGAAGGATTTCTGAATTCCACAACGGAAGGAATCTGATGGAATTTTGACAGATTACAATTCCTTCAGTTGTCCAACCAAACAGGATGCAACAGGAATTCTGAATTCCAATTCCCTCCAATTCCATCAGATTCTCCGAACCAAACGGGGCCTAAGAAAGTGGAGAACTCACCATCGTTTTCTAGTGACAAATTCAGGAAACTTTCAGAACATAAAGTAGAATGCTAGAAAGTCCATTTTCAGAAAGCGAAGTTTGGAATGCAATTCGGATGTGTGGTAGTTCAAAGGCTCCGGGCCCGGATGGCTTTAATTTCAAATTTATTAAAACGTTTTGGAATATCATTAAAGGAGACATGCTACGAGCAGTGGAGTGATTTTGGGATAAAGAAACCATCATCAAGGGATGTAATACATCATTTGTATCGTTAATGCCCAAAATTAACAGTCCCAATCACTTACTGGAGTTCAGACCCATTAGCCTAATCGGGAGCTACTATGTGACAACCTTTATTTTCTCAATTCAGGTTAATCTAATATGTCAGTGGCTCTTACCTCGTGTTACAAAAAACTATTTAATTAAAGTTCCTTATACTTTACTTATGTTTGATTATTGCCGTAGATGTGTATATACCTTTGTATGTGATTGATATCGTTTTAGTTAGGTGCAAGGAGTTAGAACCGACTAGATGAGCTCCTAGATTTCTTAACGAGTTAATTTTGTATTCGATTTATTTGTATGATCTTTGACATGTGAACGATAACACTTTAATAATTATATTTCGTATTGCTAAACTAATAGTTTATACGTCTTACTAGTCCGAGCTTTCCGTTTATCTTTTGCGACATGGACACACTTGACCGATCCCTATCCAAACACCTTAACCATTTTTTTTTACCTAGCCTACACACTTACATATAAAACACTAAGCATCAAACCCTAATTCTCTTTTTCACCTTGATGCCTCCTAAACCGTCAACCCTTCCCCCTTCTAGCCACCATTATCAAACCTTGGAGCTTTCTTATTGATCATCATCATCGTTCATACAATCATCAACCATAGTGTGTAAGTAATTGGTTGTTTTAAATTGTTATTTCTTTGCTTTCTATCATGGCCGATTATTATCATAACCACTTGTTAATTTGTGTGTGTTCATTGTTGTAATTAGTTTTCCCTTCGTCATCCTTTGAGTACCACAATCAGCCATCATCTTCTTCAAGCAGCCCTTTAATCATCATCCATCTATAGTCGTCAAGGTAGTGTTATTTTGGTATGATTCATTTATTGGGAAACCCTAAAAACCGAACCCTAATTCAAATTATATCTTTGTGTTGAATTCTCTTGAAAGTCGATTATCATCACCAAGTCTTGATCTCGCTGAGATTATTGATTGGTGTGGTGTATTTTTCATCATCATTCTCATCGTGACAGCCCTACATTTAATCGGTTTTGATCCTCCATATGTATAATCTTGTGTTTCTCGCTAGACGATTCGTTCATTTCTAAATCTTTCGTGGGTGTATTCTAATAAATGTTGTTGATGTGTTTTGTTTGGGTGACTTGTGGACCGGTTCCAAACAGCTCCTTGATGCCTTGTGGTGGTCGAACTTACTTTGGAGTGTGTGGTCAAAAGCTTGATACAACCAATCACTAGACTCTACAAAAGTTTAGAGTATAAACCCTAATTAATTTCATCTTGTGAGCTTTCGTTCGTTACCTTATTATGATTGTCTAAGTTTGTATTTCTGACCTTGACTCATTCATAAACTGATTTTATCATCACATTAAGCTTCATGCAAATTCGTGACGTTTGAAAACCCTAATTCAAAGGCAATACATGTTAACATTGATAGCTTTCTGAAATGAAATGTTGGTCCGTCTTTCTCAGTTAATACCTCTGAATTTGATTTGAATTTGTAACTGCGGTCTAAACCAATATTATATCTCTTGGAATCTAGTTTTATGAAACGTAAAGCTCGTTGTCTAATTCATCGTAAAACTTCCTAAAACTGCAAATTACTAACAGGGCGTCAAATCTGAGTTTTTAAAACGATTCGTTAGGATTAAAGACATGAAATTGTGTAACGAACTAGAAACCTTTTAGTTAATGTTTAATTGGTTATTATCACTTATTAACAGGTACTAAACAAATTAAAAAGGTTTAACCTTGTTTAAACATACAATTCAGGAATTAAAAACGTTTTACAACTCGACTTATAAAAGTGAATTGTTTTGGACAGATTGTATGACCCGTTTTGTAATGATCACAACTTGCTCATAATTAACTCAAATTGACCAAACCCATAGTTTATAATGTATCCATCGGAGTCTAGTTTTCGTATATATAAAATTTGTCGTTTAACTCTTCCTCAAACTCAAGTTATAACGGTTTTAATGAACATAGGTACTCGCTTAAAATTTTATCGTCATATCTAAACTTAAAGAATAAACTCAATAGTATAACCTAATTGGGTTCCTTCAATGGACATCCTTAACACAAACTAATTGATAAACATATTTCTTAGGATTCATTTCTATCTTTATCTATGGGAGCTCTATATCTAGTCGGGACTTGCTTTGTGACCTACTTTCTATTATACACACATATTCACACTACTAGAGTAGTGTCAGGTACTTTCTTGACAAGGTGAGTTCATTGTCCCACTTTTACTGTTTTTATATGTGTTTAAACAATCGGGGGAAAGTAAAGCTCAACCAAACGGATTTTAATAAATGGTTTACATTTACTGTAAATAGACATTGCTATTTATAGAAACCTTCCATTTTCAGAAACTTGCTATTTATAGAAACCTTCCACTTCTGGAAGCTTACTATTTATGGAAACCTTCCATTTTCGGAAACTTACTACTTTTGGAAACTTACTATAAATAGATATTTCTATTTAAAGAAACTTGCTATTTATGGAAACTTTCCACTTTCGGAAATTTACTACATTTGGAAATCATGAAATATGTAACATAAACCAAATGCATTTTTCAAAACTTATATGAGATATTGGTTGTGAGAATTACTTACCAGTATACATTTCCTACTGTTAACCCTAGTCAGTATACATTTCCTACTGACGTATCAGTATACCTTTCCTACTGATACTACTTGCTCATTAGTATACATTTCCTACTAATGATGTGTGCTTACGGTAGCGTGGCTACTACGGATGTTGCTAGTCAGTATACTTTTCCTACTGACATTACTTGATTACTAGTATACATTTCCTACTAGTGATATTTGCTTACGATAGATGGTTGAGGATGATTATTTCTTACTACTTACATGCATTAGTTACACATTCTTTTACTGAAATGGTGTTGAGATATGTTTTTCTTATTATTACATTTTATACTTACTCAATGACCTCGCTCAACTTTATGTTGACTTACTTTCAGGTAAGGAGCAGGCATAGGACTTGACTTATGAGTTGGACCCTAGTAGACTTCAGGCTTGCATTGCATTGTGGCATTCCTGTTTTGACTATATTTATTTGGGATTTTATTTTCGGGCTTGCATGCCTAAGTACTTGATACTATACGTTGGTTGTTTTGTTGAACATATTGCTTGTAGTGTTTGAAGGATTCGTGTACCAAGGATTTTACCTTGAGTATCGCGACGTCATGACATACATTATTTATTTTATCATATAGATTATATCTTTATTTACTATTGTGTTATGACGATCGTCAATCGGCCACACCCTGCGTTTCCGCCACTAGCTGGGTGTGGGATTGGTATCAGAGCACATGGTTATAGAGAACTAGGTGGTTTGGCCTAGATTATAACTAGGAGTCCTCGGATAGATCTTTTAGGATCTTTTTCTCGTTTTATATCGTCTCACTACTCGCACTTAACGACTTTATCGCCTAAGGAAGACGGCGAACCGCAACGACTTACGACGCCGAAGGAGTTTTCTGTATGATCTGTCATTGACGTTTCTTGTTTTATATCCCCATTGTTGATCTGAAAGATATTTGTGAGTTTTGAAATCTGAAAGCTCACTGCGCCGGGGTACCTCCTTACTGCGCCGCAGTAGCGACTCAGACCGGCTGTTTCATATTAGATCGGAAATTGTGAGTGTTGTAATGATGGACATGGGGAGCAAACGTGTGTATGAAACGGTATGGATATAATTATGGGTGTACAACGTAATTATATCCATGGCGAGTCATATATATGTTTACATGACCATGTTTGTAATATCGACGCAAAGCATACCAGTAGGTTATTGTCCTTAGAATCTGTTGGGAAAAACAATGATTTAACCCAAATTAATAAATCTGTTAATTAAAGTCTTAGTCTGAGTGACATGAGTCTGAGTGACTGAGTCTGAGTGACTTGAGTCTGAGTGACTGAAGCTGACTACTCAGACTCATGAAGAGACGTAGTGCAGTATTTTAGGTATGACAGTTAGATAAAATCTTCTATCCTTTTAGAAGATTTTCTTAGATTGATACTTATCAAGCTCACTATTATTGTGTATAAATAGTGAGCTTGAACGTTGTAAACGGTGTACCTTTTGAAGAAGAAATATAACTGTGTGTTATATCTATTCCTTGTTATTATAATTCCGCGATAATAAACACGAAACTGAGTAATCAATCGATTAATAATAATTAACATCTAAATACTTATTTGTGATTGATTAGCCATTGTTTGAGATCTTAGTAAGACCTAACAACTGGTATCAGAGCAAATAAGATTTAAATTTTAATAAATTTATAAATCTTAACGATCAAAACTTAAAATCTCAAAACAATGTCACCATCTTCAAACTCAACTGCAATGGCTGGTAAAGGAATTCCTATTTTCAATGGACACAATTTTGCCCATTGGAAGCTTAAAGCTGAGTGGCATCTCTCTGGAATTCATGAAGAAATGATAAGAATCATAACTGAAGGACCCATAATCCCTGGAAAGCACATCGATGAAGTGAAAGAAGGTGATAAAGTTGTTCAACGTGCTAGATGGGTTCAAACCGCCAAGTCTCAATGGACAGATCAAGATAAGTTGTTGTTCAATCTTGATCCTAAAGCTAGAAGCATCTTAGGAAATGCAGTATCTGAACAAATCTTTTCAAAGATAGCTGGATGCAAAACTGCTAAAGAATTATGGGACACCTTAATTGTGTCCTATGAAGGTGTTCCAGTGGTGAAAGAACAAAGATTGAACAGTCTCATTAGAAATTATGAGAATTTCTATATGAAAAAGAAGGAGACTCTAGCAGACGTCCACACACGTTTTCAAATCATGTTGAATGATATGTCAGCTCTAGGAGTGACAAAAGAAAATGATGAAATCTGTAAGAAATTTGTTGATATCTTACCTAACAAATTTGAATCTGTCATTACATCTCTTGTAGTTAGCGAGAAGCTGTCCACTTACAAGCTGCCAGGACTCTTTGGTTTATTGTTAAATTTTGAAGAATCTCAAGAAAGAAAAAAAATTAACAATAGACGAACTGCAAGGGATCCTGAAGCTGCATTAGTTGCAACCAGTAGGAGAAATAAAGAAATTTATTCTAAAGCTGACTCATCTGAATCTGAGTCACACTCAGACTCAGAATCAGATGATGAAACTGAGGTTAAGAAACTGAAGAGTCAGCTTGCTCTACTAACAATGAAGCTTGAACAGAAGACAGGCTACAAAGGAAAGAAACCTTTTGATCTGAAGAAGGTGAAATGCTTTAAATGCAATGAATATGGTCACATGGCTGCTGACTGTAAGGTGAAGAATGCTCAAACTGACCATATGGACGAAGTTGCTGAGAGGGCCCAAAGATATCGACAGAAATATCTTAAATACAAGAAGGGCAACAGTTCAAATACACAGAAGCCGCAAACTGAGCAAAAGGCATTCTTTGCTGAAGAATGGCTAGATGAGGAACTATCATCTGATGAAGATGAAGTAGAGGATAAATGTTTGATGGCAATTACAGAAGAGGTGACTGAAGCTGAGAAATCTGCATCTCAGTTTGAAAAGGATCTAAAGGAAGCTGAGAGAATGAGCTGTAACTCAGACTGGAACAAGACAAAGTTGTATAAGGTACACAATTTTAACTCATACACAAATGAACAAAAACTTCAAATATTTGAGTATATCTTTGTTGACTTGACCACCACTTTAGAAGAACAAACTGAACTCAAACAAAAACTCAAAGATTTTGAAAATAATTTGAAAATTAAAGATGATAAAATAGCTGAACTAGAAAGCTACAAAGTACTTTTGAATGCTCAAACTGAGACTTATAGTGATCTTGCAAAAGAAAATCATAAACTTAGAGAAGAAACTGAGCATTATAAAAGAATTTGTAAATCATGGTGCATACCATCCTTAAAAAATGAAGATTGTTTGAGTAGACAGGTACCCAACCAAGTTCAAGCAGTGTTGGGGGAGGGATTCAGTTTGAAGAAATATATGACTGAAGAAGAAGAAGAAGCTGAAAAGGCTAAAAGAGAAAAAATTATTTTCAAACCAGAAATTCTTCCAAACACTTTTACTTACTTGAAAGGAGAAAAAATAATGATGTCCAATGCTTTTGTAAAACCTGTAACTTCGAAAGTTAATAATAAAAGTGATTCTTCAACTTCTTCTCAGTCTGATTGTGTTAAATTGTCTGAAACTGAACAAACTGTGCAAGCTGAAAATTCCTCTGTGCATCTAAATAATAGAGTGCCCAAGGCTGTGAATAAATCCAAGATTCACCATCCAGTTAGTCCTAAGAAACTGAATAAAAGTCATGAAACAAAAACTATTGACAAACTGGGAAATCAATTGTTGGAACTGACCAATATTGTCAAAACTTTAGTCGGGAACAAATCACCAGTTCAAGTCAGGCCCAAAACTCCTCCTAAGAGAATTTGCTACAATTGTGGTGAAAAAGGGCATGAAGCTGTATTTTGTAAACAACTGAGTCAGACTAGACCACAGAAAACGAATTTTCAAAAGTCAGTTTCACCAAAACCTGGGTCTGCTTCACACAAGTCAGTTTCACCAAAGTCCAGGACACTCTCCTCCAAGTCAGTCTCTCCTCAAAAGCTAAGAAACAGTACTCCATTTAAGAAACCATCTATGCAATTAAAACTCAGTCAGTCCCATCTCGTGTCAGTCTCAAGAACACCCCATGTAAATACTGTGGTGTTATAGGTCACTATTCTGTTAACTGCATGAAGGAAATCAACAAATGGAACTATACAAGTCCCAAAACTGACTGCAAGATTGAACCTGAACTTAAACCTGCTCCAGTTCATGGATCCACTCTAAAGTGGGTACCCAAAAGGAACTAATTTCTTCCATTTTCATGTGCAGGACTCTACAAAATGGTATCTAGATAGTGGAGCATCAAGGCACATGACAGGAATGAAGTCTTTTCTACAAGACTATAAGGAAGAAGATGGGCCTCAAGTGAGATATGGGGATAACGGGGTATCAATGACTCGTGGATATGGAAAGATTCATGCTGGAGCTGTTACATTCAAAAGAGTTGCATATGTGGAAGGATTACAACATAACTTACTCAGTGTAAGTCAGATTACAGATGAGGATCATGAAGTCAGATTCAGGAAACAAGCTGGAATAATCTATAGTGCAAAGGGAAAACCATTACTGCTAGCCAAAAGAGAACGAGATGTATTCTGTCTGGATCTGAGTACAGCAAATGATGAAGCTGAGACATGTTTGTTCACAGAGACAAAAGAAGAATTAAACTGGCTATGGCATCGAAGGTTATCTCATTTAAACTTCAAGAACATTAATGCTTTGTCCAAAAACAAATTGGTACGAGGTCTGCCTGAATTGACCTATACCAAAGATAAAGTTTGCTCAGCTTGTGTTCTTGGAAAGCAAACGAAGACTCAATTCCCATCCAAAATGCTGCATTCCATTGATGAACCTCTGTTCATGCTACATATGGATCTATTTGGACCAATTGGGATTGAAAGTAAAGGAGGAAAGAAATATACACTCGTCATTGTTGATGAATTTACTCGATTTACTTGGGTCATATTCTTAAGAGCAAAGAGTGATGCAGCTGAGGAGATCATCAGTCTGATCAAAAGAGAACAGCGACAGAAAAATACTCTTGTTCGTCAGATGAGAAGTGACCATGGAACTGAGTTCAAAAACTCAGTCCTAATAGATTTCTGTGATCAATTAGGTATAGTTCAGAATTTTGCCTCAGTTCGAACTCCTCAACAAAATGGAGTGGCTGAAAGAAGAAACAGAACTATTATTGAAGCTGCCAGAACAATGCTATGTTATGGAAAAATGGAGATAAAATTCTGGGCTGAAGCTGTGAACACTGCATGCTTTACACAGAACCGATCAATCATTGTGAAGCGTCATGGGAAAACAGCATATGAATTGTATCATAACAAAGTTCCTTCAATTCATTACTTTCATATCTTTGGAAGTAAATGCTACATTCTCAACCAAAGGGACTTGCTGTGTAAAATGTCTCCCAAAGCTGATGAAGGGTTATTTGTTGGATATTCCAGTATTGCTAAGGCATTCAGGGTCTACAATGAACGACGAAAAGTTGTCGAAGAAAGCATTAATGTCACGTTTGATGACACCACTCAGTCTGACAAAGATGAATCATCATCTCAGACTGATATTTCCAAAATCAATCAACTCTGTGATGAACTGCTTATAACTTCATTTGAATCTGACAATCAGATTGACGATCAGACTGCTGGAAACACTCCTCAAAATCAAGAATCAGAAAGTGAAACTGATGTACCATTACTTCAGAATGTTCCAAACTTCGACACTTCAGAATCTAATGGAACTGATGAAAATCAGCCTGAGATACCTCAGTCTGACCAAGTTCAGCTTCAAACTACTCAGACTGATAATGCTCAAACTGAAGAAGAAGGGGTCACAGATAATGTTTCAGGCAACATTAAGACTGTCAGAGGCCATCCCATTTCGTCTGTTATTGGTTCTTTAACTGAAGGTGTTAAAACGAGAAGAAAGAATGCCACAGCAAATTTCTGCTTCTATACAAATTTCTTGAGTCTGATGGAACCAAAGAAAGTTGAAGAAGCCTTACTAGATGAAGACTGGGTGGATGGCATGCAAGAGGAGCTAGGAGAATTCATTCGAAACAATGTCTGGACAAAAGTCCCACGTCCCCTGCTTAAGACCATTATTGGCCTTAAATGGATCTTTCGAAACAAGTATGATCAAGATGGAGTTGTGATCAGAAATAAAGCCAGACTGGTGGCTCAAGGCTACAAACAGGAAGAAGGCATTGACTACGATGAAACATTTGCTCATGTGGCTAGAATAGAAGCTATTCGTCTATTCCTAGCATATGCAGCCTTCAAAGACTTCATGGTTTACCAAATGGATGTGAAGAGTGCATTTCTGAATGGAGACTTGCAGGAGGAAGTCTATGTTAAACAGCCTCCAGGTTTTGTTGATCCAAACTTTCCTGATCATGTATATAAGTTAAACAAGGCACTATATGGTCTCAAACAAGCTCCTAGAGCTTGGTATGACACTTTGTCCGAATTTCTTATTAAAAATAATTTTAAAAGGGGATCAATTGACAAAACATTGTTCATCAAAAAGGAAAATGGTCATGTCATTCTGGTTCAAATATATGTTGATGACATTATATTTGGATCCACAAATGACAAGTTGTGTACTTGGTTTTCAAAACTCATGTGTAGTGAATACAGAATGAGCATGATGGGGGAACTTAATTTCTTTCTGGGTCTACAAGTAGAACAAAAGAAAGATGGAATTTTTATAAACCAAAGTAAATATGTTCATGATTTAGTCAAGAAATTTGGTTTTGAAACAAGTTCTGAAATGAAAACACCAATGAGCATCTCTGACAAATTGCATAAAGACTCATCTGGCAAGTCAGTCTGTCAAGCCACTTATAGAGGAATGATTGGTTCTTTACTCTATTTAACTGCCAGCAGACCTGATATCATGTTTTCTACATGTCTGTGTGCACGTTACCAAGCTGACCCCAAGGAATCTCATCTTAAAGCTGTCAAAAGAATATTTAGATATCTTAAGGGTACACCAAATCTTGGTTTATGGTACCCTAAAGATTCTGGTTTTGAACTAATTGGCTACTCAGATGCAGATTATGCAGGTTGCAAACTTGACAGGAAGAGTACCTCAGGAGGATGTCAGCTTCTAGGAGGAAAGCTAGTCAGTTGGTCAAGTAAGAAACAAAACTCAGTTGCAACATCCACTGCTGAAGCTGAGTATGTGGCTGCAGGGAGTTGTTGTGCCCAATTGCTATGGATGCAACACCAATTGGCTGATCTTGATATTCAGATTCACCACACTCCAATCATGTGTGATAACAAGAGTGCCATTCAAATAACTGAGAATCCAGTTTTCCACTCCAGAACCAAACACATTGAAATTAGACATCACTTCATTCGAGACTGTGTGGAGAAAGGAAAGGTCAGACTGGAGTTTGTGGCCACCAATGATCAATTGGCAGACATATTCACGAAGCCTCTGAGTGAGGACAGGTTTTTCTATCTCTTAGGAGAATTAGGAATGTTAAATCCTTAATCTGTCAAAAACATAAATCTCAGGCTGACCTGTCAGTCAGCCTGTGAATTTTCAGTCTGACTTAATAGTCAGCTCCAGTTATTTCAGTCTGACCCAGTGCTCAGAATGAATGTATTTTTAGAACATATTTTCTATCTCTCAAATTTTTTTTATTTTTTTTCTATATCTTTAGCAAATTTTTCTTTCTTATTAGATATAATTTTTTTTTATTTTTTTTTCAACGAGTCAATGTACAGTCCAGGGTAAATAGTGACAATCTAATAAACATTAAAGGTCTAACTTACAAATTTCCTAACTTAGTTACATGTTTTTCGCTCCTTTCGTTTATATTCAACTGATTTTCAAATTGTAACCTAATTGCTTTCATATTCTTATTCTGTTTATCTCTCTAACCATCTGCTTGATTATCTCTCTAATGGCGAACCCCAACATGATCCTTCATGTGACCTCACGTATGATTCCAGGTGCCGATTTCCACAATCGAGTTCAAATCAAAGACAACAACAGGGTGGCGACTGCTGACATTCCCGCCAACCGTCAAAACAGGGGTTTTGAACAACTCATCCAGTATATGAAGGCACACCCCCTTTACGGCGCTTTCTTTTGTGCTAACACGATGTGTCCTCCGGTGCTCTGTGAATGGTGGTATACATGTACCGCCAACGATGACAAGACAGCCCTAACTGGGACGTACAATGATGGGCTGGAGACAATCACCATTACCGAAGAAACTATTCGGGCAGCACTACTACTTCCCACACTTGCTGAGGCAGGTGAAGGTGGCTTTCAGGCAAGGCGGACCAAACAGCAAGCTCGGACTGAGTCTTTTCCTCTCATTGGTCAGCCTGAAACACAGGGGGTTATTCAATATAAATTCTTCTCTGGTAAATGGAAATTTCTATTTTCCATGATTACACGGTGCTTGGGGGGTAAATCCGGCAGTTTGGATCAGATGAATGAGTTTGAAACTCATCTGTTTCATGCCATGGTAACGGGTAGACGAATCTCTTCTCACAACTATATTTTGATGAGATTTTCTCCCTTGCTATTAAATCAAAACGACCGAATGATGTTCCTTTCATTCGAGTTCTTTCTTTGTGTTTTGAGGAAGTCCTGGGAAAAGAAACTTATGATCAGTTGGAACATATATTTTACACTTGTGAACTTCCCAGGCTGACTCCAAAAATTTTCACTTACATTCATATCACTGAGGATGAAGCACCATTAACACCTGTCATGGTTGAATGGATTGCCAATCCGTTCATTGATCAAGAACAGACTGAGTCTGACTCTTCAGACTCAGATGTCCAGGCTGAAAGAATTGACGGGGATCTTGAGGGAAATATCCCTGCAGCAGATGCTGAGGTGGAAATGGGTGGGGCTGGGCCTGATGAAGCTGACCAAGGTATGGACATTACTCTTTCTCTATCTCAGTCTGAGAGTATCCCCTCTCAGTCTGAGCAGTCCACTCCACATCTTGATGTATTGGCTACACAAGCGACCAAACTGATGAACTCACCAAGTTCATTTGATAAAGCTCTCACATCAAGCCCCACAGCAAATCAAGCACTAATGGACTCATTATTCCATGAGGCTGAGAGTTCTTCACTCCCCTCAAGTGCTGCAGATCAGACCAATCTCCCTCTGCTAGAGCAAGAGTTGGATCTGACTGCCTTGACTACCCAAAGCCCCCTTAGGGTAGTAAACTTGGAGACACACGCTGCTGCTACCACACAGACATATGTGGCAAGCATTGAAGAAGATGTCCCACTCCTGGACATCCCTGTACTAAGTATGGGACCACCCCCTTCAGTTTCAGAGCCAGTTCCAACGGCTATTTTCACTAGCTCTGTGCTAGTTCACGATCAGGTACCACCCTCAAATCTCTTACACTCTCTTGCACTAGTCGCCAATGCCTTACTCCCCAAACTGAGTGAGGTACAGACTTCATTTTCTATGGCTTATGATCATTCTCCTAAATCACAGGGAGGGAGTGAAGCTGTGCCACCTGTTACAACATCTACTGCTTCCACTCAACCCCAGTCTGAGGTTGCCCTGACTGTCCATGTGCTGTTACAGGCTCTTAAGGACATGTCTGCTCAGTTTGATGACAGACTGAGAGCAATGCAGACTGAGGTTATTGCTATCAAAACTCACAATGCAGAGGAGATGAAGGAACTAAAGGAGCTGGTATTGAAACTGACCTCAGAGGTTAGTATGCTGAGAAAAGGGAAAACTGTTGCAGAGGCTTCTCAGATTCAGGGGGAGAAAATAACTACTACAATTGATGAATCTGAAATCCCCAAGCAAAGTTTGAAAAGGAAGAATGAAGAGGGGGAGAAAAGGTACTATAAGACTACCAGATTTAACACTAAAACTGGTCAGGCTGAGGTATTTTATGAAACTGATTGGAGTGACATCTCAAGTGATGAGTCTGAGAAGGAAGATAAAAAGGGGAGTGACCCAGATCAGACAAAAGAAGGAGAAAAAGTAGAAGTACAGACTGAGCTTGAGACTGAGGTTAAGAAGAACCAAGATGAAGCTGAGAAATTGGCCAAACTTCAAAGGTATGCTCACAACTCTGGAATGACAGTAGAGCAATACAAAGAAGAGCTTGAAGCTGAGATGAAAGCTGAGGAAGATCAGGCGATTGAAGAAGAACAAATGAGGGTAAAAGCTGACAGACTGATGGCCAAACAAGTTCTCAAAGAAGAAGCCAGGCTGAATTACATTGAAACAAATTTTACAACAAGGAAGCACAAGAACAGAATCCAAAATTTAGAGTGCACAAGTCCTGGTGGATCTGATATTCTACTCACATGCTATCACAGAGGAGGGTCTTACAAAGTTGGGCTATCCAGGTTACATACTTTGGGTCTGGAGGAATGGAAAGAAATAGCCAAGCTGAGCTCAGGAATAACAAACATAGATCACAGAATGGCTATAAAAAGAGAGGCTGCATCCAATGTCAATGTTGCTCATATGTTAAATCTGATGCCTGATGAAGACTATAGAGCCTTCTGTACTATGCACAATGTAAGAGCTGGGGCTAAATCGTTGGGTCTGGAAACAAGCAACATGCATCCTGTTCCCAGAGAAGTCACATTTCAAGACAGGACATATATAGAAACTGAGAAACATGCAGGTCTGTGTTACATAGATTGTGGGGGAGAGGAAAGCTTTCAAGCCAAAGACAGACTTCATATGGTCTCAATTTACCACTGCATTGCTCTACTTAGTGAATGTGAGTCTGCTCAGTGTCTCCCATTTAGACTAAAGTTGATTAGCTGGCTGTTCAACAATCTAAGGAGAATTGAAGAAATTGGAACTTTGGCTGATAAAGTGGAACTGATCAAGAAAGAGTATCAACTGCTATTCCACAAATCTGACACTGAAATGGAGAGATTGTTGGCTTGGAAGACAGAAAGGTTGAAATGGTTGAATGAAAGGAATCAGCCTATGCCATTTGAGACCTCATTGAAGAAAAAGAAAAGAACCCTCAAGAAGAAGAAGTAATTGGGATGAGGTGTATTTTTGGTTCACAAACAATGTTTTTAACTTTTTATGTTTGTGTTTATTTTTGTGCATCTTTTGTAAAAGACTTTGATTGAAACAGATAGGGGGAGATTGTTGGGAAAAACAATGATTTAACCCAAATTAATAAATCTGTTAATTAAAGTCTTAGTCTGAGTGACATGAGTCTGAGTGACTGCGTCTGAGTGACTTGAGTCTGAGTGACTGAAGCTGACTACTCAGACTCATGAAGAGACGTAGTGCAGTATTTTAGGTATGACAGTTAGATAAAATCTTCTATCCTTTTAGAAGATTTTCTTATATTGATACTTATCAAGCTCACTATTATTGTGTATAAATAGTGAGCTTGAACGTTGTAAACGGTGTACCTTTTGAAGAAGAAATATAACTGTGTGTTATATCTATTCCTTGTTATTATAATTCCGCGATAATAAACAAGAAACTGAGTAATCAATCGATTAATAATAATTAACATCTAAATACTTATTTGTGATTGATTAGCCATTGTTTGAGATCTTAGTAAGACCTAACAGAATCATTGTTGTAGCTCTTGCTTAAACTATTATCTACTCATACTAACACATTTTCCATTATTGTGTAGATGGCTCCCCGACGTTATGTTACTGCGCCTGAGATTACCGCTTTGATCGATCAGCAGTTAGTTACAGTTGTGTCTACGATTGTGGCACAAGTCACGAACGCTCTTAACTAGCAACCTCATCCACAACCACCTCCAACTCCACCACCTCCTCCTCCTCCACCTCCACCCCACCTTCACTTACAAAGAGTTTTTTAACTGTAAGTCCACCGAGTTCGATGGAAGGGCGGGGCACTTGTTCTCAGTCAATGGTTCGATCAAGCTGAGTCAGTTTTCGACATCAGCAACTGCGGTGCTCAGAACCGAGTTCTCTATTCCACCAATCTTCTGAAGGGAAAGGCCCTTACATGGTGGAACTCAGTGATTAGTGCGCGTGCCAGAGATGCTTCCATGGCATACCTTGGGATGAGTTCAGGACTATCATGTTGGATCAGTTTATTTCTCGGATGGAGATGAAGAAGTTGGAGGATGAACCATGGGGTCATACTATGGAGGGGTCCAAGTTGACCGTTTTCATGATCTTGTTCGTTTATGCCCACGGATGGTTGATACCGAGACCCGTCTTATTGAGCATTACATTGATGGCCTGCATTCCGAGGTTCGTCGGTCGCTTAGGGGTATTGATCCTCCTACACTTCAAGATGTTATTCACCGTGTTGAGTCCATCATTGAGGACTTGATCAAAGATGGTATTTTTACATCAGAGAAGAGGAAGGATCGAGATGATAATCAGGGAAAGTTCAAGAAGTTTAAGATTGAGTCAGGTAGTTCTAGTAGTGAATTGAATCCGGGGTATAATGGTACACTCCCCTTGTGTCAGAGGTGTAACTGTCACCATGAGAGGAACACACATTTCACTTGCACTCAGTGTAGTAGGATAGGCCATGTGGCCAAGGATTTTCGCTCTATGCCTATCGCTGTTGTACCAGTAAATTCAGTGAGGCCTAAATCTTGTTTTGGTTGCGGAGTTACTGGACATCTTTTGAGAGATTGCCCTCACAAACAGGGAAATGGTGTTCGTAATAATCCACCCCGGATTCAGGGAGGTCGGCCTGCACCGGGAAACCAGGGTAATCGTGGAAATCAGGGTGGTCAGAATAATCAGGGAAACCCAGCTTGTGGTCGAGCCTATTTAATGGGAGCTGCGGAGGCACAACAGGATTTGAACACTGTTGCCGGTACTTTTTCCTTAAATGATCATTTTGTTATAGTCTTATTTGATTCGGGTACGGATTTTAGTTTTGTATCGCTTGATTGTGTGTCCTTGCTTGGGGTAGAGCCTACTAGATGTATTCGGGGTTACGAGGTTGAGTTAGTTAATGGTAGTACTTTTTTATCCCATCAAATCGTACACGACTGTACTCTTGTTTTGGAGAACCACATCTTCAACATTGATTTGATACCATTCCATCTTGGTAGTTTTGATGTCGTGGGTATGGATTGGTTGTCCAAACATCGTGTTGGGATCGTTTGTTTCGAGAAGTTTGTTCGCATCCTTTTGTTAGACGGTTTTGCTCTAGAGGTATTTGGAGAGAAGTTGATTGAGAAGTCAACAAGACTGATGAGTATGCAGATGGAGGGAAGGAGTATTTTTGATGTTCCGATTTTTCACGATTTTTCTAGAGTCTTTCCTCATGAGTTGCCTTGTCTACCCCCTCTTCGTCAGGTTGAGTTTCATATCGACCTAGTTCCTGGAGCCACCCATGCGGCTAAAACCCCTTATCGACTTTCGCCTTATGAAATGAGCGAGTTATCCGATCAGTTACAGGAATTGCAGAATTTGGGTTTTATTCGTCCTAGCCATTCTCCGTGGGGAGCGCCAATTCTGTTCGTGAAGAAGAAAGATGAATCCATGAGACTTTGCATTGATTACCGTGAGCTTAATAAGCTTACCATTAAGAATCGATACCCTTTTCCCCGCATCGATGACCTATTCGTTCAGCTCCAAGGAGCTACCTTTTTCTTGAAGATTGATCTTCGTTCTGGCTATCATCATTTACGTGTTCACGAAGCTGATATCCCTATGACTGCCTTCAGAACTCGTTATGGTCATTTTGAGTTCACCGTTATGCCTTTCGGTCTTACCAATGCTCCTGCGGTATTTATGTATCTGATGAACACCGGGTTTAAACCCTATCTTGATAAATTTGTGATCGTGTTCATTGATGATATTCTCATTTACTCCAAATCTGAGGAAGAGCATGCACTTCACCTCCGTTGTTAATTGTTAGGGTATTCATGTTGATCCGAGAAAAATCGAATCCGTTAAAAATTGGAAGCCTCCTTCTTCCCCGACCGAAATCCGTTCTTTTTGGGTTTGGCTGGGTATTGTCGGAGGTTCATTGAGAATTTCTCCAAAATCGCCAAACCTTTCACCACTTTAACGCAGAAAAATAAGAAGTATGTTTGGGGAAATGATCAGGAGTTGGCTTTTCAGACCCTGAAGGAGCGTTTGTGTAATACTCCTATCCTTTAACTTCTTGATGGTATCGAAGATTTTATGGTTTATTGTGACGCCTCTGGTAAGGGTTTATGGTTTATTGTGACGCCTTCTCGTCAATTGAAGGTCCACGAAAAGAATTACACCACTCATGATCTTGAGCTTGGAGCTGTGGTTTTTGCACTTAAGTGTTGGAGACATTATCTTTATGGTACCAAAAGTGTCATCTACACTGACCATAAAATTATGCAACACATCTTTGATCAGAAAGACCTTAATATGCGTCAGAGAGGATGGATATAGCTTCTCAGTGATTATGATTGTGAAATCAAGTATCATCCAGGTAAAGCTAACGTGGTGGCCAACCATTTGAGTAGGAAAGAAAGAATTAAACCGATACGTGTTAGGGACATGAGTCTGACAGTTGGGTCGGGTATTCGACAACAGATTTTAGATGCCCAGGTAGAGGCATTTAAGGAGGAGAACTTAGCAGCTGAGGCACTTCGTAGGTTAGACAGTCAGTTCGAGAAACAGGACAATGGTGGATTATACTTCATCGACCGTATTTGGGTTCCGTTTGAGGGTATTTTCACAGTGATTATGGATGAGTCGCATAACTCTAAGTATTCGATTCACCCTGGAGCAGATAAGATGTACTTCGACATTGGGGATATGTATTGGTGGTCGGGTATGAAGCGAGACATTGCTACCTATGTGAGTAAGTGTATTACTTGTGGGCGTGTGAAAGCAGAACATATAGGAGAGGATACCGTTTATAATAATAAGTAGTTACAAGAAAATAGATTAAACAGAAAATGATGAACAGAAATGATAAACAAGAATCGTAATCGGCCAAGGCTCGTGATATAACACGATTCCCTTAAAACAAATTCCGCGTGTATCCACACGTTTTGTTTCCCAGGGTACAATGGCAAAAACAGTTTATGCTCTAAACTGCCGGAGCTGTCACACTTGCCTGAAAGCTGATCTCGGAATAGTAGCAGTAGCAGAGAAAGAAAGAAGTGATTAAGGTGTCCCTACTGAAATGAGAGTCTCGGTTTATATGCTCAAGAGGAGGAGCTTTTTTGCATTTAATGGCAGTAATGATCGAATTAAACACAAATCATAACTGATGGCAGTTACCAAAAATATTAATTGGCTGTCACCAATTCAAATAAACATTTACTGCATTAAATGACCAAAACGCGTAGCAAAAACTTGACCGCGCATGCTCGAGATTTCGGAGCTGCATTCGTGTCCGCAGGTCGCGCGGGCTCGCATGAGTTTTCAACCCAAGCCCTTTCGGACCAGAAATTTGCAACCCCCCCCCCTGCGCGCGAGGCCGTGAGCTTGTGTGTGTATAAGTCACAAGCTAATTGAACAAGTGTTCAAAGTTCTTGCTTATAAACAACACAAATTTTGTCTCCACCACCGATGTGGGACAAGTTTCAAACAAAACCAATTTTGCACCAAACACCTATCTTTAGGCGTCGATATCTCATTCACCTTAACTCCGTTTTGGAAGTATCATATTTCGTTGCGAAGCTCTTTCTAAGGGCTACGCATACATATAAAATATTGATCGTAAATATTAAATATGTATTATTTATAGAGGTCCAAAGTTGATGAAAATATCATATTTTCATTAACATTTTCCAACAATCCCCCACATGAATGGAGATCGATCTTAACAACGCTTATTCCCGATGAAACTTCGGCGGTTGAATCCTGCATAGGATAGGTAGGTGTTACCCTTTGAACCTTCCCTTATGAAATGCACTTAGCCTCCTAACTGTCAGTAGAACTTGATGTCTTTGAACTGAGCTGTTATTTGCGTAGACGACAATACATTTCACACAGGACTCTTCCTGACAATGTCAACTCCTCATAGTCGTGTTCGTTATGGTCATGAACACTTTCCTGGTTCTGCGAGAGCTTTTAGGAATTATGCCCCTATAATTCCCTTCGAAGCGACCCCACTTCTCTCTAACATAGGTGATTCTTTAGAAATCATTATACCACATATGGTTATTTCTTAGAATCATTAAAATCCGTATGCTTATCCTTCTCCTTGTCACTGATCTTAGGAATGGACTAGGAAGTTCGTGAATTTATGAACTCCCTTAGATGGTTTAGGAGGTAGGTAAACTACCCCCACAGTGACCTCCCTTCATTCATACAACTAGGTTGTCCTATTGAACCCAGATCTTGGGATCTCCAGTCAACTGGGTTAGGTTTCCTTTGCATAAACTTGTTCATTCAAGGGCTTTAGTCCCATTCCTTTTGACGACTTGCTAACTAACTCTCTGCTTAAGCCTTTCGTAAGCGGATCCGCTATGTTATCCTTTGACTTCACATAGTCAATTGAGATAACTCCTGTTGAGAGTAGTTGTCGTATCGTGTTATGTCTACGTCGAATATGTCTTGACTTACCGTTATACATTATGCTATGAGCTCTGCCAATTGCCGATTGGCTATCACAATGTATACATACGGCCGTTACCGGCTTAGGCCATCTTGGTATGTCTTCTACAAATTGACGCAACCACTCTGCCTCTTCTCCACATTTGTCGAGGGCAATGAATTCAGATTCCATCGTTGATCTTGCTATAACCGTCTGTTTGCAAGATTTCCATGCTACAGCAGCACCTCCAAGTGTAAACACGTATCCACTTGTTGATCGAGAATCTTTTATATCAGATATCCAGTTTGCATCAGTGTATCCTTCGATAACAGCTGGATGCCTATTATAGTGTAGTCCATACTCTCGCGTGTATCTTAAATACCGAAGTAATCTTGTCATACTTTTCCAATGATCAGAACTCGGATTGCTTGTGTACCTACTTAGCCTACTAACAGCGTATGCTAAGTCGGGTCTGGTAAAACTCATTAGATACATTAGACTACCAATGATTCTTGAGTATTCTAGTTGGGAAACACCTTCACCTCTATTCTTAGATAGATGTTGACTGGTGTCAATTGGAGTTCTAGCTAGGCCGGAATCCCCCACATTGAATCGCTCTAGAATCTTGTCGACATAATGTGTTTGATTTAACACAAGACCATTTGGGGTTCGTGTGATCTTGATTCCAAGGATCACATCCGCTAGACCCATGTCTTTCATGTCAAATTTTGATTTCAACATATCCTTTGTTGATGTTATTATCTTATCGTCACTACCCATGATAAGCATATCATCTACATAGAGACATAAGATAACGTATCCATTTGGTGAGTCTTTCACGTAAACACACTTGTCACATTCATTTATTTTGAAACCACATTCTAACATGACGTGATCAAACTTTTGATGCCATTGTTTGGGAGCTTGCTTTAGGCCATATAATGACTTAACGAGCTTGCAAACTTTGTTCTCTTGTCCAGGGGCAATGAATCCCTCAGGTTGTTTCATGTAAATTTCTTCCTCTAAATCGCCATTTAGGAAAGCAGTTTTTACATCCATTTGGTGAACTTCCAAATTTCTTATGGCGGCAATAGCAAGTACCATCCTGATGGAGGTAATTCGCGTTACAGGCGAATACGTATCAAAGTAATCTAGACCTTCTCGTTGTCTATACCCTTTGATCACCAATCTTGCTTTGTATTTCTCAATACTTCCATCCGCCCTCATCTTCTTCTTAAAGAGCCATAGATAGTCTAGTGCAATACAACCTTGAGGAAGGTCCTGTATTTCCCACGTATGGTTTTCTAAAATAGATTCTATTTCACTTTTGATGGCTTCTTTCCATTGAAGTGCTTCTGAAGAAGTAACCGCTTCGCGGTAAGTTCTAGGTTCATGTTCCACCATGAATGTCAGGAAATCGGAACCAAACGATTTCTCAACCCTTGCCCTTTTACTTCTTCTAGGCTCAACCTCTTCTTCCACTTGTTGTTCTTGTCCCTCATCTTGGACAGTCTCACCAACAGGTTTAGAGGAACTTCCAATTTCCGTGTTTAGACAAGGAAATATATTTTCGAAGAATGTAGCACTCCTTGATTCCATTATCGTGTTCTTGTGTATATCGGGATTCTTAGAATCATGCACAAGAAATCGATAGGCACTACTCTTGTGAGCATATCCAATGAATATGCAATCCACAGTTTGGGCCCTATCTTTAAAGCCTTAGGTGACGGCACTAATACTTTAGCTAGGCACCCCCACACTCGTAGGTATTTGTATGATGGTTTTCTTCCCATCCATAGTTCATATGGAGTTTCTTCCTTATTCTTTCGAGGAAGCTTATTTAAAAGATAAGAAGCTGACAAGATAGCTTCCCCCCACATGTTTGGACTTAGTCCAGAACTTATCAACATGGCATTAACCATTTCTTTCAAGGTACGGTTCTTTCTTTCTGCGATACCGTTTTGTTGAGGTGAATAGGGGGCGGTGAGTTCATGTCTAATACCATGTTGCTCACAAAAGTTAGCAAATGGTGACACATATTCACCTCCTCTATCACTTCTAACAACCTTGATTTTCTTGTTGAGTTGATTCTCAACTTCATTCTTGTAAAGAATAAACTTATCAATGGCTTCATCCTTACTTTTAAGTAAGTATACATAGCAATATTTCGTGCTATCATCGATAAAGGTGATGAAGTATTTATTTCCACCTCTTGTGGGAACCGATTTTAAGTCACATATGTCGGTGTGAATCATATCAAGGGGTTCGGTTATTCTTTCAACCGATTTAAACGATGACCTTGTTTGTTTGGCCTCAACACATGTTTGACATTTATAGTTTGAATCAATATGGAATGATGGTATGCATTTAAATTTAATTAATCTACGAATTGAATTAAAATTAACATGACCAAGACGTGCATGCCAAATATTAGAAGACTCAAGCAAGTAAGCGGAAGTAGAACCAATCTTATTAATATCACGCTTAATCACCATTACATTCAATTTGAACATGCCATTAAGGGCATATCCCTTACCAACATAAACACCATTTTTGGTCAACACGACCTTATCCGATTCAAACACTAAACGAAAACCAAACTTGTTGAGAAGCCAACCCGACACAAGATTCTTACGAATCTCGGGAACATAGAGCACATTGTTCAAAGTGAGCTCCTTCTCCGAGGTCATCTTCAGTATCACATTTCCTTCCCCTTTGATATCGGCCGTAGCCGAGTTGCCCATAAACAACTTTTCCCCAGTCTCGACATCCTTGAAGGTGGTAAACATGTTCTTGTCAGAGCAAACATGACGGGTAGCACCCGTGTCAATCCACCATTCCTTTGTGTTTGATCCAACCAAATTGACTTCGGAGATCATATTAGTGACATCGGTCACCATAGCTGCAAAATCCATGTCTTCATTCACCATATTAGCTTGACGGGGATTCTCCCGTTTTGGCATCTTGCAACTAGCAGCTCTATGACCCGGCTGATCACAGTTATAGCACACACCATCAAACTTGTAAGGCTTTTGGGGCTTTTGAGACCTTTTCTTCATATCCCCAGCTTTAGGTCGGAGATTCCCGACCTTAGCTTTGCCTTTCCCACCATCCTTGCTTTTGTTACCCCTCGAGGATTGACCATGTTCAACAACATTGGCTTTTTTCCGAAGTTGGCAAGTAGCTTCCCTTAAGAGCTTTCTTGTTGTCCTCTTCGATACGAAGGCGAACTACAAGTTCCTCAACGGTAATCTCCTTTCGCTTATGCTTAAGGTAGTTCTTGAATTCCACCCAACTTGGAGGTAACTTCTCAATGATAGCCGCAACTTGGAATGTCTCACTAAGTGTCATTCCTTCGGAGTGGAGCTCGTGTAAGAGAACTTGGAGATCTTGTACTTGACTAATCACGGTTTTCGCATCAACCATTTTGTAGTCCAAGAAGCGAGCCACTACAAATTTCTTTGCACCGGCATCTTCAGTTTTGTACTTGTGATCCAATGACTCCCATAATTCTTTGGCAGTCTTACAGTTACAATACACGTTATACAACGCATCCACCAAACCATTCAAAACATAGTTGCGGCATAAGAATTCCGAATGCTTCCAAGCATCTACCGCACTCACAGCTTGAGCATCGGTCTCCCCTTCGTTAAGTTGGGGAGCGGATTCGGTCAAAAACCTAGCAAGGTTCAACGTGGTCAAGTAGAAGAACATCTTCTGCTGCCAACGCTTAAAGTGCAAACCCGAAAACTTTTCGGGTCTTTCCGCGTGATTAGCAACGGTGTTCGCTAGTGGTACTCCCACTATTGAGCTCACCGTTGTCGCGGATGTCATGATCGGTGTGAGCACAGTTGAGGTCACAAGAGGTTGAGACGACATTCTGAAAATTCGCAAATTTAAAGAATTAGACATCTCGCTTTACAATTGTTAACAATAGATAATAATAATAATCTGTTTATAACAATAACCAATAATCTGTTTATCAAAATAATCTGTTATGAACCAATAATCTGTTTAACAAACTAATCTGTTATGAACCAATAATATGTTTAACAAAATAATCTGCGATGAACCAATAATTTGTTTAACAAACTAATCTGTTATGAACCAATAATCTGTTTAACAAAATAATCTGTTATGAACCAATAATCTGTTTAACACAATAAATAAAGACTGATTATATATAAATAAATCTGATTATTCCAAAACAGCTTATAAAAGAATAAAACTGATTATTCCAATCTGTTTTTTTTTTTCAAAACCAGCTTATAAATAAACAGCTTATAAAACTTATCAATCTGTTTATACAAAACAGCTTATAACTAATTAAAAACTGATCATTCCAAAAGTCACTTATGCAATCTGTTTATAAAACGAGTTCCAAATAGCAATTTGAAATGAAGATTGCACGTAGAGTTTTGAAACAATCGTTTAACTGCAAAGTTCAAAACAAAACTGGTTTGTGATGAACAAAGACTGATGTTCAGAAAATAATCGAAACAAAACTCGTTTGAATCCAATGTTTTCTGATTATAAACGGTATTATAATTGTAAAAATTTGTTTTAAGACTATAGGAGAGGATACCGTTTATAATAATAAGTAGTTACAAGAAAATAGATTAAACAGAAAATGATGAACAGAAATGATAAACAAGAATCGTAATCGGCCAAGGCTCGTGATATAACACGATTCCCTTAAAACAAATTCCGCGTGTATCCACACGTTTTGTTTCCCAGGGTACAATGGCAAAAACAGTTTATGCTCTAAACTGCCGGAGCTGTCACACTTGCCTGAAAGCTGATCTCGGAATAGTAGCAGTAGCAGAGAAAGAAAGAAGTGATTAAGGTGTCCCTACTGAAATGAGAGTCTCGGTTTATATGCTCAAGAGGAGGAGCGTTTTTGCATTTAATGGCAGTAATGATCGAATTAAACACAAATCATAACTGATGGCAGTTACCAAAAATAAACTTGACCGCGCATGCTCGAAATTTCGGAGCTGCATTCGTGTTCGCAGGTCGCGCGGGCTCGCATGAGTTTTCAACCCAAGCCCTTTCGGACCAGAAATTTGCACCCCCCCCCCCCCCCCCTGCGCGCGAGGCCGTGAGCTTGTGTGTGTATAAGTCACAAGCTAATTGAACAAGTGTTCAAAGTTCTTGCTTATAAACAACACAAATTTTGTCTCCACCACCGATGTGGGACAAGTTTCAAACAAAACCAATTTTGCACCAAACACCTATCTTTAGGCGTCGATATCTCATTCACCTTCACTTCGTTTTGGACGTATCATATTTCGTTGCGAAGCTCTTTCTAAGGGCTACGCATACATATAAAATATTGATCGTAAATATTAAATATGTATTATTTATAGAGGTCCAAAGTTGATGAAAATATCATATTTTCATTAACATTTTCCAACAGAACATCAGAAACCATCCAGTTTGCTTCAGCAGCCTGAGATTCCCGAATGGAAGTGGGAAAACATAGCCATGGATTTCATTACTAAATTACCGCGTTCGTCTAGTGATTTCGACACCGTATGGGTTATAGTTGATAGGCTGATTAAGTCAGCTATTTTTCTGGCCATTCGAGAAGATTTTAAAATGGAGAAGTTGACTAGGATCTACATCAAGAAAGTTATCTCCCGTCATGATGTTCCAGTGTCCATCATTTCAGACAGCGATGGAATTATTAACTCTTTGAAACGAAACCTTTATTATTCAAAAAGGAGTATTATTTTTGGTCTTGACCAAATATTTTGAACCAACTAATCTTTTTACACCTTGGTTGTAAAACAGGATGGTGCTCTTATGTGAAGAAGTCTCTTATGTTGATGTTTAAAAGGAATAGTGATTTTTTTTTAATTTGTTGCTTTGTCGATGGACGTGGAGGGATTTCCGCCAAATAGCTCATACTCGACATCTTCATGAAAATTTGTTGGTGAATCATCATTAGTCGAGTCTGTTGGTCATCTTTTGTTTCTTTTACCAACGACCAAATCATGCATCAACCATTTTGATTTATTTTTATGGCGGTTGCATTTGTGATTTGTATATGTCGTTGGATTTGAAATTGTTGAAACACATCTTATTGTCGTTGGGTAAATTATGAAGTTTGCGAAAATTGTAGAGGTTGAAAATATGGTGTAGATTGGTAATAATTTCCAAATTATTAAAAAAAACAACAAATGTACACTAAGGCCTCGTTTGTTTTTTCAATTAAGATCTTAAAATAGTCTATTTGTATTATTCGATCAGAGGAAAATCAAATAAGATGTTTTGAATTTTTATTTGATTAAGATCTTAGTATCACTTATTTTTCTCTTATTCGGTCAGCCTAATTTTAAGTCTGAATCCCTCTTATTAAAACTAAGGCCCACGTCTTTGTTAGTGTATTTGTTTAAAACTGGTATTTTAATCAATAAAATTAATTGTTACTTAGGTTTTATATTTATCTAGTTTTTATTTAAAAAAATTTGAGTCAGTTACTATTATATATATATTTTAATTTAAAATCTCGTTATTTTAAGTTTAAACTAACTTATGATTTTTTTTAATAAGTGTTACATACGTTATATATATATAATTATTTACATTGATTTAAAAGGGTAAAAAAAAGTCAATGGTTTGAATAATTATGATTATTTTACGTGAAAAATAACTGGATAAATTATGAAAATGAAAAATAATTGATAGAAATTTTTTTATCATGTTAGTTTTCGAAGACACTTGTTTGTTATAATATTTTCACTAACATTTTATCGTACTTTGCTTGTTATAACATTTTATCGTACTTTGCTTGTTATAATATTTTCACTAACATTTTATTAATATTCGGTATTATTGTTGAAAACACTTGTTTGTAATGTAGAGATATTTTTTTTGATAAATTTTACATTCAATTATTTGTTATTGTTTTTATCCATTTAGCTAGTTTAATATCATTAAAAATGATAAGAGGAACTAAAAGAGAAAAGAAAAAAAATAAAAAATAAAAATGTTCAGACTATTTTTCAAACAGTCTTATTGATTATACTTTCAGGTTTCACACACTACCTCTTATCATTTAGAACTGGTCTTCAGATTTCAGACTTAAGTATTAAGAAAAAACAAAAGACCCCTAAGACAAATTACCTGATGTACCGTGTACGACCCCTCTAATCATTATGGGGTACGTTTTTGTGACTTTATACACTTCTTCCTCAACGTACACATTTTAGTAAAAGTAGTTTTAAGTTGAATATAGTGTTATCTAAAAAAATAAATTAAATGTTTGAACCTTACAAACAACATAGTTTAATTAATAAATGCAAGTAAATTAAGTTTTTTTTCTTTCTTTGAAACGCTTATATGCACGTACACCTTTCTTTAACAAATGCAAGTTAACTTTTCATTACTACCCCTTCGTTCTTAAAAGAGCGTTTAGAGAAACAAACGATCAAAATAAAATAGATACTAATTTTTTATTATATTATTCATTTTGTTTCTCTATTAAATATATTTAATAGCAAAATAAAAAGTTACTATAATTTGTATCCGTATTTGAAAATAATACAATCATTTTGGACAAATAGAAATAAAAAATTGATAGTTTTTTCAAAACGAATGAATTATGTTTTATCATAATTATATACTCCAATTTAGTAAATTTAGTTTAGCATAAATTTTTCTATTACTATTATGGTCTCCAACGGCTCTTTCTCAGTTATCATTATGTTCCTTAACTTTTTTTTTTCTCAATCAACCTGTAAACAACATAGTTTGAGCACATTTACAATTAAGGAGTTTTAAAGTGCATCAAAACGTGTACGTCAAAAATTTAGGAAATGACATCTCAAATATCGAGATAATTATTAATCGTATAACCAATTTATTAGTACAATGACAATTAATTATCACATTTTAGAAAATTATTTTATCTAAATCTAGAACTAAACAACTCTTATTAAATTTCAGTGTTACTATAAAAAAAAGAATAAAATAGATTCGTACTTGAAGTTAAATTGCTAGATGTTATTCTTTACTTGCAAATCTGCTTCTTGAAACCAAGTCTTCCATTTTCCAAGTCATACTCCAAGTATATATTCTGCTGTTGATAGTTACCTATGATTACCGAAGGCCCGTTTCTCGTATCCGACCCGATGGCTTGACTTGATACTATCGTCATACATAATACGTCCGGATCATCTACAAACGAAAAGTAGTCAGCCAACGGTAACGACAATTTCGCCCCACCTTTGAAATTAAACATTAACTCGGGAAACTCGGCTGTTTTGTTGCCAATGTTAAAGCATGGGCGTAAACCCGTTTTAGTTTCTATGTCAGTAGCCCTTTTGTTATTAGACATTTGTGTTTCAAACTCTTTTGCTACTAGATTGTGGACATGATCGTCCATAAACGTGAAAGTTGTGCCCGAATCAATGATGGTCCCTCCGTTACCATCAGATCCCGGCACGAGATAACCGTACGGGATTTTAACGGTTTTACCACCCACGGCTATTTTCCTAAGGTTTATATAGTAATAATCCTCAAATGAGGACTTAGAATTCACGGGGTTCGCGTGGAACTTCGTGTAACTAATATTGGCGTCTCTGACGCCAGAGTCGGAAGAATTCCTAAACAGAATAAGCTCACTGCTCACCGGTTTGTCATCAAACCGGTGAGATACTAAACAATACGAAAACTTTTTTAAACCCATCTGAGTAGGTAATGAAGCCAGGCCACGCCCAAACCCGGCAATACCCGACGGTTGCCGGGTCGATAAAATGGAGCATCCAACTACAAAATCATTAACATCCCCTTCAGGGAAATTAATCGTCTCGGATAACATCAACCCCGCCGTAGACCCCGACCCGTATTGAACCATATAAAGCGGACAAATCTCTTTACCACTACATTGAACCGAATCACTTGACCCGAAAACCCACCCACATTTCTTGTTACTACACCCAAGTTTCTTAGCAGAAGAAGACAACTTAGGAATAAACTTAGTAACATTAGCTTGATCTACATTCGGAAAGTCGCAATCCGAACATGAATACCGATGCGTACAAGGAAACCAAACAAGACTACTCCCAGTATCCATAACAAACGACATTTTCTGCTGGGGCGAACCGAAACTAAGCGAAACAGAGTATCCACCATAGCTTTGTGGAAACAGGGGAATTTTGGAGTTGGAAACAGAGGAGTTTCTTTTCGGGTTTTTTATATGATGGGCTCTTGCTAAAGAAGAAGATGTAAAGTAATGTAATGTTTCTGGTTGAATGTGTTCATTTGAAATTGGTGTGATTGAAAGTGTGATTGTGGATTCTGAGCAAGAAAATGAAGGAAAACAGAGGATGGTGATGAGAGAGAGGATTGGGATGAGAGAGAAAGCCATTGAAATACAAAATGAATGAAAAATGATGAATGAATTTAATGAAATGAAAAAAGAGATGGAAAATTTATATTGATCATAGAAAGATAAGAAAAAAGGAAGAGGTAGGGTTTATTCTTGTTTTTGTTGTTGTGGTGTTATTATTAATACCAAATTACAGCTCATTCTTTCAACTCAAGTCATGAATAAAGGGGATGTTTGTTTAGTGTTTATTCTTGTTTTTGTTTTTGTTGTTATTGTTAATTTATGTTTTATAAGCTCAGATTTTTCGGTTTATATAACTGTTTATAAGATTTTTATTGTGTATTATGACATAATAAACATTAATAAACTCACAAATGGTTACATGTGTGACATTCGCGAATTTCACGGTATTACTCCATCGTCTCGTATTCGTTTTATTTATTTATATTCGAGTTTTGACCCTATTGTATTTCTTTTATGTTTATCGTATTCGTATTTTATGAGTATCGTATTTGTATTTTATGCGTATTTGCGTTTATCGGGTATATAGTATGTGATTCGGATCTTTATGTCGGGAACGTATAGTCTTAAGTGCCTTTAGTATAAGTCTAGTATGCTCTTATGATAAGTTTAGGGGAATTATGCCTTAATTATATGATTAAGATTAACGTTTAAAAAGTATTTCATTTTTAGTCTTTTCGGAAATTTTATTACAAAACTAGTCCTACGCGAGAAATTTTATTACAATGTTGGTCCTACTCAGATTTTTATTACAAAATTCGTCCCTCAACAACCATTTGTCTTATTATAATCAGATTTTTGTCCTTATTCCCCTCTCACTTCTTCTCCAAGTAAACCACCTACTCTCTCTCTCTAAAATCACCATAAACACTCTTCCTTCTCTCTAACTTTTCCGGCGATCCAACCGTCCAAATTTAGATCCGAGACCGGATTCTTGTTCACCATCATCATCTTCATCTACCCTCCGAGTTTCATTACGATCAAGTAAGTATTTCTTCATTTGGGTTTTAAACTTTATTCTATTTTGAGTCAATCCCGAAACTATCATTTTTAACCGTCAAAACTGAGATTTTATGGAAGATTATTGTTCCTATTAGTATCCTGGACATAGGTTTTCATTTAGGAATCAAATGGACACTTAGAACACTCCAAAATCGATTTCCAAATGTTATTTTTCGTAAAAATCCCGTTATGTCACGTAATAAGGATTACGTTCACGTAATTGAACCTCCTAGCTCACGTAATCACTATTACGCTCACGTAATAGAACCTTAAAGATCACGTAATTGCTCATCAGCCCGTAATTCCTATTTCGTGCACGTAATAATGCTTCATGTACACGAAATTCTATTTACGTTCACGTAAGTCTTGATGTTGGTCGCGTAATTGTATGTTTTTCACGTAAGTGGCATGTTGAACACGTAATTAACTAATCTTGCATGTGATTCAGCATGTAACAACTTGAAATCACAATATTAGTCTTCATCAGCACATGACTCCTTTTGCATGTGACTCTTGTTAGTTACCATAATTTACTTAGCATGTAATTAACATCATGATCATGTAATACTTTGATTTCGAGTAACCTTCTTGCTAATCACGAATGTAGTTCTTTCGATCACGTAATTCCTTCATAAGTATGAAAATCACGTATCTAGTCTGTTGACTTTCCGAAACACTTGTTATTCCGTATATTGATATTCCTTTCGGTTATCTTAAAACCCGTATAAAACGTTAATCATTAAGGCATAATCCTACTAGACTTAGAGATACTTAGACATGTTTTATTTACGTGATGTATAGGGCACTTAGACGTTGAAGCTTGACGGTATTGTAGTATTTCCCGACATATAAAGATTTGGATTGCTTTGCATCCTGTGAGTTATTCGTTGCCCTTTTTACCCTTTTTATATTTTTGGGCATGATTAGCGTTAAACAAAGGTATTTTATGTTATGTATGTATTATGGCATGTATATGCACGGATATGAATGCTTTAGATGATCTCACCCAACTTGTACCGCCTATGTGGTAGTACAAGGCCCCGTATAAACACCTGTTAGCTTTGAGCCACCGGAAGTATATATAGCGCTATATGGGTCTAACAAACCCTCATTCTAATACGTTATTATGATAAGGGAGGAGCCCTTTCCGTATTAGTAATGTTACGACCGTTTATTATCGAGAACAACCTAGTTTGAGACACTAGGTGGGGTTAGTTGCCTTTATTGTTAGGGTTCAGGTGTAACTTATGTTCCTAAAGCTGCTATTTTATGAAATGATTATGGTACCGTATGGTACAAATATGATTATGGTACCGTATGGTACAAATATGAAGGTACCGTATGGTACAAATATGAATATTTTTATCGAAAGGTTTTATATACTTCAATTATATTTTGAAATATCTGTTCAAAAGGACTTATCTTCAAATCTTATCTTTTGGGTCAAAACTTATTGAAAACTTTTATACAATTATGTTTTTATTTACTATTGCGAATAATTCACCAACTTTATGTTGACGTCGTATTTTAACGCTTTTCAGGGATTTGAGGTTACCTCTTTTGATGATATGCTTGCTTGACTACTTGGGACTTTTGCTGGAATTTATTTTGTATTGTAATTCCTTAGTTTCCCAAACTCTGTAGTCGTATTTTGATACTATTCGGATGATTGTAATAAGTACTTTACTTCAACTCTTTTATCTATGTTGATGATGTTTGGTTTATTTATGTTTGATGTAACCTTTGAATCTCTGATACCGTATACACTGCGCACCTCGGTTCCGCCATTTCTATGCGGGGTGTGACAGAAGTTGGTATCAGAGCCAATGGTTATAGCGAACTAAGTGACCTTACGGAATCACTTAGACTATGACCTAGGCTTTTGGACCTATCTGATTTACTCTATGTGCGCATTTCCTTCTTTTGTGGGCCTGTATGTGATTTATATGCTATATGTGCTTTCGTTTTGCTTTTTATGGTTTGAGGCCTGCTCGTTTTAGTCGCACATACAGTTTATCGTTCTGATTTATTCCGTTTGATATTCGTAGAAGATGCCGCCTAAGAGAACTTCTTCTAGAGCTACTTCTACTAGAGATACTCCTGCCGCCGCCGCTCCGAGAAGGTCGGCAAGGCGAGGTCGCGCCAGCGCTAGATCGGGTGCTACTGCTCAGAACACCACTGCTGTCCCCAATACTACTTCTGCTACTCCGAACATCAGTCAGCTGATTGCGGAGCAGATTGCAGCAGCTATCCCAGTGATTGTGGCACAACTTAAGGAGACACCAGTGCAAGATGCTGATTTAGAGTTTGATGTACCCGAGATGCCCGATATTGGAGCTGAAGGTATGGCGTCTGGGCGCGATGGTTCCGATATAGGCAGAGCAGTGCACGTAGGAGCTGGTGGACCAAGTATTGTGATTGAAGATCCACCCCGAGGCTGTTCATATAAAGCCTTCCTAGACTGCAGACCTACTGAATTTAGGGGTAATGAAGATGCTGTTGCTACCCTACAATGGTTTGAGAGGATGGAGTCAGTATTTGACGTCTCGGGATGTGCTGATGAAAGCCGAGTGAAGTATGCTACATATCTGTTCCAGGGTAAAGCCCTCACTTGGTGGAACTCTGTGAAGAAGGTTCAGGGTAGAGCTGCTATTACCTTGATGACTTGGGAGAATCTGAAAGTTCTGATGAGGAAAGAGTATGTGCCGTCTTCTGAGACGCAAAGATTGGAGAACGAACTGTGGAACCTGACTATGCAAGGTTCTGATTATCGAGGATATGTGAATCGCTTCTACGATCTATGTGTTTTGGCTCCTCGTCTGGTTCGCACTGAGAATGAGAGGATTGAACGCTTCACTCATGGTTGCCCCAATCTATGCGAGATCACATTATCTCCAACTATCCGGGTACTCTTCAGAGTGCGGTCGATATTGCTGGTCGACTGACCGCAAGTGCGATCCGTGCTGGTACTCTACAGCCGGTGGTAAACCGAAGAGATTCTGGTCGATCTGACAGAAGAAATGTGGGCGACTCGAGGAAGAGAAGCCGTAGTCAAGATCAGAGACCTCAACGCCCTCAGGTATATGCGTTGACGGGTGCTGGAACTGGTCATCAGGGCGTGCGCCCTAAGTGTGACGCTTGTGGTAGTGACAAATGTAGCGTGTTGGGTTTGTAAACGCTGCAAGAAGCTAGGCCACACTGAGCAATATTGTAGAAGAGCTGTTGGAGCGTGTTATGAATGTGGAGAAATGGGTCACCTCCGCCAGCAGTGTCCCAAGCTTGCATCATCTACTTCCCTTCCTACTCCTGGTGCTGGTACTAGTGCTAGAGGGAATCCTGCTAAGAGCCGAGCATTTGCTATGGAATCTACAGAAGCTCATCAGGATCCTACCGTAGTCACTGGTACATTTCTCGTTGACGATTATCCTGCTTTTATTCTATTTGATTCGGGTGCCGATAGAAGCTTTATTTCTAGTGACTTTCGCCCCTTAGTAAACCGTGCCTCTAGCCTTTTAGAGCCTGCCTATGAAGTAGAAATAGCTGATGGTAGATGTGCCTGTGTTAAGGAAGTTATACGCGATATTTCTCTCGTTTTAGCCGATATTCCTTTTTCCATCGACCTTATCCCTATGAAACTCGGTAGTTTCGACGTAGTAGTCGGTATGGATTGGTTAGCGAAGCATAAATGAGAGATAGTCTGTTATGAGAAGCTTATTCGTATTCAGAAGCCGGATGGAGATCAGTTGATTGTACACGGAGACAAGGCCGGGAAACGCCTTAAAGTTATTTCTTGCTTGAAGGTTCACGAGTATGTCCGTCAGGGTTGTTCTTTATATCTTGCTCACTTGGTGAAGAAAGACTCTGCGATAAAGATTGATGGTGTGCCGATTGTTCGCGAGTATTCGGACGTTTTTCCCGACGACTTACCTGGAGTCCCTCCCCAGAGACAAACCGATTTTCGAATCGATCTTATTCCTGGAGCAGCACCTGTTGCTAAAGCTCCGTATCGTTTGGCTCCTTCCGAGATGCTTGAGTTGTCGAAACAAATTCAGGAACTGGTCGATAAGGGTTTTATTCGTCCTAGTTTCTCCCCGTGGGGTGCTCCTGTTCTCTTTGTCAAGAAGAAGGATGGCTCCATGCGTTTATGTATTGATCGGGAGTTAAACAAGTTGACTGTGAAGAACCGTTATCCCGTTCCTCGTATTGATGACTTATTCGATCACTTCAGGGTTCTTGCTATTTCTCAAAGATCGATCTTCGCTTGGTTATCATCAGTTGAGAGGTCGAGAAGATGATATACCTAAGACTGCTTTTCGTACTCGGTATGGTCCATTACGAGTTCATGGTGAGTGCCGTTTGTGAGTACAACGCCCCTGCAGCATTCATGGAAACTAATGAACCGTATTTGTCGTCCGTATCTGGACAAATTCGTTATCGTA
>CAJVGC010000589.1:22004440-22123452 GCA_910822075.1 Senecio squalidus
TTCCATAAAAGATGTCGGATCTCAACTGTTTTAGAAAAGCTTGGCTGCATCCGAAGTCAGGTTGGTGGTTCCAAATCAGCAAGACGTTTCAGCTCATAGTGGGGAAGAGAGTTGAACGTCGCGTATTTCATTCGCATGTACTGCACACCATCAATCCGCAGCAAGACAAAATAGTCGGTGTATCTATGTAACGCCATGCAAGAATGAGCCTCTTGCACTGGCCCACTAGATTACACCGACGATAACTCCCAGTTCCCCAAATACTGAGTGATCGATCTTTCTCCCTCGGCTATCAATATAATGAATAGGAGGTGGCACGAGAGGAGCGGGGACAACTGGAGTTTCCGTGCAGCTTCTTCTTTAGACTTCCCCTTTGAACCAGCGGGGAAGCAATCTTGTCTTTAACACCAGAATGAACTTGGGATGCAGTGACTTCTCTCAATCGCGCGGAGTCGACCTCGTCCTCAGAGTCCTCAAACATACGACTCTCCTGGACCATTGAGGCAGCATCTCCTTCTCGCATCGGCATAGCATCAAATTTAGGAACTACACGGTAGAACCTTGGAATGACATCGCCGGCTGTGCGGACTGAAGTTGATGAGATTGGGTACCTGCAGAGACTAAAACAAATCAACGTTAAGGTTAGCAGTCTCCCCCTCAATTGGTGCTTCATTGGCTGGAGATCCCTGATCTTTGGCAGAACCAGACGCGGATTCACCGTGTTGCGCCTGTTCTGAAGGATCGGCCATTCCCTGATCACCCGAGCCCATAAAAGATTGAGCACCCGCATCACCACCATCATCAGGTTGATCTTGATCATCATCATCCTTCGGCTCATCGTCCTTGGCATCATCATCATCCTGATCATCTTCATCCTCATCATCTTCATCGTCGTTCTCCTTTTGTCTCTTAGCTAGCAGCTCATCTAGACGATCATTGAAGATTTATATTCTCCCCGAACCACCGAAACATCATTCTCAAAACCTTTAAACTTCGTCTCCAATAGCTGGAAGATCAACGACGACCTGAATCGGAATCGGACCAGATGAAGTGGACGGTGATGCATCTTCACTTTGAGTGTGAAATTGATTAAAGAACGTATCATCAATTCCTCCCCCTTGCATCACGACCGCTTCATTTCTTGCAACCGGAATGGAGGCACTAGGATAATCAAGGTTGAAAGACTGAAATAACGAGTCATAATCGAAGAAGTGTGCCGGACCATCACCAGGAGTAGATGGAGTATACCGAAACAGGTCACCTCATAGCTTCTTCAATTGTGCCCGTGGTCTTATCAAATACCCGTCTACTTGGAGACTCTGCCGAATAACCGAGAAAGTATCCAGGATGCGTCTTTTCACCAAACTTGGAGATCCTTTCTTGGTGATCATGATCTCACAAGGGCATCCAAACGGTCGAGGAATTGCAGATTCGGTTTTCTTTTGTTGATCATTCATAGCTGTCTTGTTGTGACGTTTGACCAAGAAACCCGATTGAGAACATAGCACGCCGTATTGACTGCTTCGGCCCAGAATGATACTGGCAGTTTAGAATCCGAAAGCATTGTACGAGCCGCTTCGATGAGAGTTCTATTCTTCCTTTCTGCAACTCCATGTTCGAGGAGCGCTGTACTGGTGAGAGATACCCTTAGATATACAAAACAGCTCCATGTTTGTTGTTCTTGAACTCCGTGCCATTATCGCCTCCGAATTGATCTGACCTTTAACTCGAGAAGGGTTTCTAGACTAAGAAGGAGAAACTTTAGTCGTTCAGCTGTTTCAGTCCTTTCCTCGCTAGGAAGAAACCCATGAGAATCTCGAGTAGGTCATCCGTGACCACCAAAGCAGTACGATTTGCTCCCTTACTCTTTACACTTACAGGACCGAAGAGATCCATGTTGAAGTAATTCCAGTGGAGCCGAGATGGAGTTCACAAGCTTTGACGGATGCGACTTCTTGTGTTGCTTCCCCTTAACACATGAAATACATGAGTCGTTCATCGCAAAGCTCATCTGGGAACTCCGGTACAAGCTCGTGCTTCACCAGATATTCAGCCTTCGAAAGTTAATGTGCGCCATTTCTGCGATGCCACATGATTGACTCCCGCTCCGAAGCTTTAGACACCAAGCACAGATGCTCCTCGCTTGATGTAGCTTTAGACATATCCAGTAGATGTCGTTGACTCTCGGAGCTCTTATCACTACCCAGGATGGGTCAATCACAAAACCTTCACGCAGAATCATACACTCTTTGCTTGTGAACAGCGTAGAGAACTTCTCATCACACACTTGTGAAACGCTGAGAAGATTATGCTTTAACTCCTTAACGTAGTTGACATTTTGGAAAGTCACTACGCCGTTGGAGATATTTCCTGTCCCGTTATCTTGCCACCCTTTTCCCCCGCAAACAGAACATTGCCACCATCAACCTCAATGTGATCGGTCAATAGATGACAATCTCCCGTCATGTGCCTGGAGCAACCACTATCGACACACCAAATTCTTGCCGCTCGGTCGCTTAGTCGCCCCTGCACATTAAAATAGAGGATTAGTTTTGAATGGGGACCCAAGCCTTAACAGACTTGGGTCGTCCATTGACATCGAGAATGACCACATCCCAATTTTGTGTTTTTCTGGTAGTTGGTTGAAGTGATGTGTCATTCTGACGTTAGGTGACTTTGTTTTCTTTAACAACTTCAGTCACGACTTGTTTTGGCCCAGTCTTGACTTGGTCTGAGAAGAATCAACTTTGGAGATCTAGTCGATCCTTCTTAGGGGATGCTTTACGTTTCAAATTAAGTTTGCAAACGGTGGACAAACTTTGGCAATGTGGCCCTCGTTTCTACAGTATAGCAAGTTTCTGGATCATTTGACATGTCCATATGAGTCGGAGAAGTTTGTAATCTTCTCGTTTGGAATTGCTACATGAGACACGTGTGAATACGAGGTGGTGCCATGGTCCTGTGAGCTGGTCGAGAAGTAGTTGTCGGGACAACTTGGGAGGGAAATTGTAGGCTTAGAAGAAGAGCCCACTCCCTTAGTGAAAATCGTGGACATAGGGGTTTGAATAGTGAGAAATGGTTCCTCAACTTTTCTTTACCCTTAGACGGTAGATTTACTTTGACTCGGACTGCTTAGAGTCGGATTGTTTAACACGTCCGTTTTCCTTCTCGCACCTGAAGTTGTTCAAACTTCTTGTCCATCTTAGTGATAAGACGGCTTTCAAGGCGCTGAAAGACTTTCTCAAAAATTTTCTCTTTGATGGTCAGTGAGGTGGACGTCTTTCAAGTCCTTAAGGTCTTTGGACAGGTCTGGGCGTGTTTGAACGACTTTAGACTCAGTGTCCTGATACTAACTTTGGACTCAGTTTCTCGGCTTTTGGAGCCTCAGAGGTCAAAGAAGCAGATTGAGCTATCTCTACGGACGATCCATCGACTGGGACTGGGGTGAAATTCATTGGAGGAGGCATACTAGAATACCCCAGTCCACCCTTGTCTTTGTGTTTCGTCCGTTGAGGATTCGATCAATTGAGCCAAAATCTCTTTAGAGTTTGCAATTGCAGCTAACTTTGCCTGCAGAGTATCAATTTCACTCGGTTTCTTGGCAACATTTAATTTTTCAGCTGCAAGAGCATCAGAAAACTCTTGGATTTTTGAAATGTGTCGAGTAATAACAATTTTTAGATCAGAAATTTCAACTTGTTTTTCTTTCTTAAAAGTAGTTAAAATTCTGTTTTCTTTGGACAAGGCATCATTTTTTAATCTAAAGTCATTAACCTCAACACTTAACTCTCTAGCCGTGGTACTCCATACAGCGAGCTGGGCCTCTAGCTCGCTGCAGTTAGTACAAACGGTGTAAAAGGATCGATATCTACCTCAGGCTTAGGAGATGTAGCATCTGAAGTAGAGGCCATAGCAAAGTGCTCCATTCCTGCGATATCCTCAAAAGCATTCCAGTCAACCCGGTTATCCACAGCCATGAGTGCACTTGCATCCTTTTCTGCATCTTGAATTCGAGATTCCTAGATGCTTGACCTTGATATCCTCCCTGTTGATAGCTTCTTCCTTGATTAGGGGCTTGAGACCTTGGTTTGTCGACCATATCTTTCTCCCTGGTCATGTCGAGGGTCTTCGCGTGAATGTTGACCACATTCACGAGCGAAGTGGCCGTAATTGTTGCATTTAAAGCACTTTACCCTCGACTTGTCGAACCCATCCCTCTTTCTATCACCCCCGATAAACTTCTTTCCTGTGCGGTTGAGAAAGCCTTTGATCCTCTTTGTCATCATGGCCATGTTCCACCGAATATCCATTTCCTCTAGATCGTCGGGATGAACCTGCTCATAATCTTCCTCGTTGAGAGCGGAATTGCAATCCTTCCGTCGATCAAGTCGTTATAGGCTGCGACGAAACATGACTGTAAGCCATCAGGTTCCATATTCTGGGAACTAGAAGCACTAAATCCCGTTTCCTTTCCTCTCCCTTGAGACTTTAGGAGGGGAGCAGCAAATGCCGTATTCATTTCCCGTCGCGATGAACAAGTTCTACAAGTAGAACATGTAGGACAGAGTGAATCCGAGCTTGACACTGGAGGACTGTCTTGAACACTCGGAAAGCTGGGAGTCGAGGCAAGTAGCTAAAGATGGAGGTACTTGGGTTGATGAGATATCCGAGAGGAAAGCAACTCCCGAATTATCCCTAAGCACCTTTGAGCAAACGTTGCTACCATAAGCCTTTTCTTGCATCTGCAGATTGGCTATACGAAGCTTGTCGATAAGATCCTCAAAGTCATAGTCTCTTAGCTCAGGTTATCTTTCAACAGAAGCACACGAACTTCCCAATGTGGCGGCAAGCTATCCAAGAATCGTAGGTTCGTCTGGAGCTTGCTGAACTCAACCTTTCTCAAAAGATCGTTAATCAACCGACTAAATCTAGAGATCAGCATATCTAGAGTCTCGTTTCTCCACACTTGAAGTTGTCAAATTGCCTCTTCAAGATGTCGGCCTTAATTCCTTTCATTGCCTCCGTACCTCCATACTCTTCGCGATAGCATTCCATAGATCGTGGGATTATCGATCATCCGGAAAGCTCTCATCTCATCGGTTAGACAGAACTGAATTGTTCCCAACGCTTTCTGATTTTTGAGAAAAAGAGCTTTCTCATCATCGGTATAAGTAGACGGAGCCCGATAGGTTCTAACACCGGTGGCTGTGTTGACGTCGGAGGGAGCTTCATACTTCGTAGGATAGGAGCCCACATACTCGGATCTGTACAAGCAACATACGTCCTAAAGCTCATCATCCAATCCTCTACACTTCGGTTTGTTGTATAAAGGAGGAAGTTGAGGATTACGGCTTGGTTCCATGTTGAATGTATTCGAATTCGTAGAGAGAGCCATCACAAATCCACACCAATACCCAAAACAGCAACTAACGAATACCCGAAAACCTAACCTAACACCCACCTAACCAACGAAAAAGGGCAGAGTAACGGCTAGAAAATGGAGTAAACGACGATTTCAGCACCTAGTTACGTGCACGAAAGTGTCCAGTTACGTGCGTAACTTACTAGTTACGTGCGTAACAAATGTCAAGTAACTAAGAATTACGTGCGTAACTTCTCAATTACGTGACCAATTACGTGCGTAACTCTGAATTACGTATCAAGTAACAGACTTACGTGATTGAGAAGCTTAATTACGTGACAGAATACCTCAGTTACGTGACGAACAGCAGAAACTTCTTAAAACGGCCGTAAACGAAGAAATACCCAAAACTAAGCTCCCATCTTCTGCAGATATCAAATACACCCAACTGTAGACGTAATATCTGAACCCCAATACCAAACTCCGGCTAGAAATGCCTAGATCTAAAAAATCCGAAATAAAGTACACTTTACCCAAATCCTAGATCTAGCCTAAAACAACCCAAATCTTCACCAAACGGATTCAAAGACCTCTATAGCAAGTATAGAGGCTCTGATACCACTTGTTGGTCGCCTAAACCGAATCTCCTTTGAACCCTAAAAGCTATTGATTGCGGAATAACCAATAACTTAAGTAAAACGGTGAAGAACAAAGCAATAACCAAATGAATGATTCTATTAAGCTTACGTGTTTGTTTACAATCACGAATAGAACCTAAACACTCGATTACAAGACTTTAACACTCAAGAACAAAGAGTTACGTTCACTAAACCCTAGCTCACGTAACTATGCTTGACTTGACTGCTCTGACAACTTTCAACAACACATTTATGATCCCGAGGCTGCTATTTATAGGCAGCACGGAATCCCAGACGAGTTACGCTCACGTAACTGTAACTATCTGGGAGTTAGTTACGTGCGTAAACTCTCGCTAAGTTAGCGCACGTAACTCACTAGTTACGTGACCGTAACTCAGTTACTTGACGTAACTGTTTTCGTAAATGCCGTTTGGACTTTACCACTCGATCTAATTTACATTCTAACTCTATGACACGTTCAAATGAATACAAACTACAGACATTATGTTCCAACACCTTTTCTTAATTAAAAGAAAATTAATAGATTGACATTTTATCTGATTAGTCGTGAAAACAACGTTCTATAACGGATTACCTATTTTGTTAATGATAATAAAGAAGCACCGTGGTAACTTGCTTTCTAAAAAATGTAACAATAATGTTACGTTTAGTTATATTCAATCCTGAAAATATTTCTTTTCTTTAACGTACCATCCATCATTTGAGAAAATAATATTTTTATCAAAAATTATCAGATCTTTTTTTAAAATTAATATATAGGAAAATTTAAATTCAAGGTGGTTATATTGTGATGTGCGTGTTGTATATATATTAAAAAAAAAAAAAAAAAATGATAAACTAATTAAATACATTAAATAAACTTATACCTTCCATATTTATACAAAATTTTAATAAATTGTCATTATTAAATTATTACTTTTAGAATGTATAGAATATAAATATAAAATATATAAATTCATTTAATACATATTATCCAATAATAATAAGATTAATCATTGCCATAGAAAATTATTACCATATCCCAAAAAATAAATATACATCATCAGTTTCAGGACATCATATAAATATACAATTATTTTATTATTGTATTGACTGAAACAGATAAAACTTCTTAAATTCAAGTGACAAAGATAGTTGTCACATTATAATTTGTCTCCTCGTATTAAAATTTAATATATAAACACAGGGTTATCAATAACCTAAGGCGTGGCGTGATGGATAGGCAAGCCTTAAAACATGACGGAACATGACGTTTTTTAAAATGTTACAAACCACGGAAATTTAATATGTTTTATAGTTTTATATATGCTTTTATATATGTTTTTACTATTATTAAGTTATATAACATTAATAAATTATAAAAAATCAATGTTTTCCTATTTTAATATGCATTTAATCTAAAATATAATCAAAAATTTACAATCGAATAAGATTTATAGCCATTTTTAACCTTTTTTTTCTATTTCAATTTACATAACGCGTTACAAAAAACTCACGTTAAGGCGCACCTTGTCACGTTGTTTTGCCGCCACGCCTGAAAAAAAACACCTTCCATGTTTTTAATTTTCTAGTCACGACTCGGCGCCATGACACGTTATTTAGAACCTTGTATAAAAAGGTATGTGATTATTTATATTCTTTTTGAAGTTAACATATAATTGTCAGGATCTTTTAGTTATATAAACCCAAAGCACGTTTAACTTAAGATCTTGATTATCAAGGAAGTTTAGCAACGGATAAACACCTTGATAGTACAAGTTTAACGATCAAACAAATATTGTTTATGAATATGTATGAACAACGAATAGAACAATAATGTTTGTCGAATGTTAAGCCTCAATGTATTAATCTTAATGAATGATCAATTACACGTTTTTTCCTAGTACAAGGATATATGTATTTATAGACCTTGAGGCTAAACCTAGCTAAACTAGGAAACGTCTAAAAACAATTACAATTTAATACTAATTACAATTGCCTAAATTATGGAAAAGATAATTCCATATTTATCTAAAAGTCTTCAAGCAGTATTAACAAGCATCGGGCAGTAGTAATGAGTTGTTGCAGTAGTAACCATCCTTTTGTCTTCAGCAGTAGTAATGAGTTGTTGCAGTAGTAACCATCCTTTTGTCTTCAGCAGTAATAACTTGACTTGAGCAGTAGTAACTGTCTTCATGCATGGTTGCCTTAGTAACCTTCTTTTTGCAGTATTAACTAACTAAGCAGTATAAACTACATTACTACTAAACAATATTATTGAAACTAAACTATTTAAACTAACAGTTTTAATCCCAACAATCTCCCCTAACTTGACTTTTATATTTCATTAAAGTAACAAGTTTTTTACAAAATTAATACTGATGATTTACACCAACGCATTTACTATCTCTCTTTCTTGCTTCCCTCTCTGCCTTGAACTTTGCTTGTTTTTCATTTCTCTGTTGTACAATCCTCCAAACCAGGTCATGAGCCATTTGTGAAGTTCTAACAGCATACAATCTAATGGTGATCATCTCATGGAGAGTTCCAAAGTCCAAATCATATCATCTGTCAACCATGTAGAATCTCATTGCTCCATATCTTCTAACAATTGAATGGATTCCACTTCTTTCATATAGATAAGATACCATCTAAGAACATGATTATCACTCCTCCTTTACCGAAATACATCACTCACCATCTCTGCTTCAGGATCAAATATTCCATTTAACCAATCAAGGGCAAGATCTGTGCCTGTATAAGTACCTCTGTTTTGAGAGTACTTGATTACACCAATATCATACAGTTTCTGCACATCTTGTCTAGAAAATTCCTTGATCATCCTGTAGAAAGCAGGCATGACATACTTCTTCTCATCAGCTCTTGTCACCATGTATATTGTCTTGTTAGCTCCTCCAATATATTCCCAATCTATTATCTCAGGAAGCTCCACAAATAAAGGTTCAACATGCATACCTTCTTCATGAACTATTAGAGAAGATAAGTCATCTTCTGATATTTCAATGTCTCCCTTCTTCTCCACAATTGATTGACTGACTGGCTCTGTTTGGATAGGCATAACTGCAGGTGACTCTCTTTCAACTGTATCATCTAACCTTAGCTTCTTGGTCTGGACTTTGTACAAAAGACTTCTTTCTCTTAGGCTGCTCAGACTGACTAATTGTCTTGGTATGAAATGGATTAGGAATTGGTTCTCCTTGAGGATCAAACATAGCTCTTCCAACTTCATGAGATTTCTTCAGCAACCTCTCCATCTCATATTTGTTTTGTTCTTCCTTCTTAGTAAGATTAGCAGTTCTATCTTTCTCCTTCTTTCTCTCCTTTTCTACCAGACTAAGCAAATTACCAAAGTTCATGGGACCTAGAGGATTTACCACTATAACTCTTGACTTCAGGTAGGTCATGAAATTTTGCTTGTCATTCCCCATCTTCTCTTTCTTATCTTGTTTCTTTACCACCACCTTATTCTTCTTGGCTTCCTCTGCTCTTCTAATCTTTGCTAAGTCTTTGTTGTATTGAGCCAGCAGAAATAACCTTTCCTTCTCCAACCTAGCAATCCTCTCAAGCTCAACTTGTTGAAGTTGAGCATGAACTTTCCTAACTGTTTCAGGATCACTGCCAATAGTTTCTGAAGCTAGTTGTAAGGCAGCTAGCTCATCAAACTTCAGCTTCTTCTTCTCTTTCTTCTCCTTCTTCTTTTTATCATCATCCACCACAACCTTTTTACCCTTATATTTGACAGTTTCTTTAGATTGTGGTCTGGGTCTGTTTACTAGCCTTGTATCAGGAGGAATGATTGGTACAATTCCATATCTGGAAGTTGGATCCACTATGTAATCCACACCTTCAACTATCCTTGTGCTTTGATCTTCAGTAGGAATGTTAGGAATAGTGAGTGATTTTTCCTTTGGTCTTTTAGCTTGTTCCTCTTTTCTTTGTTGGATGATCTTGCTCCTTTTGATCTTCAATAGTTCTGTAGCAAGATTTTGCTCCTCCAAAGATGGATTTGCAGTAGGAACAGTTGTAGATGTTGCAATAGGAATGGTGGTTGTGAGTGTAGCTTATGTGAATATTGTAGTTGGAGTTTCTCCAGTAGGAATAGTCATTGAGATATTTTCAGTAGAAACAATACGAACATCCTCAGTAGAAACATCCTCCAGGTCTGCAGTATTAACCACCTCAGTAGAAACTGGAATTGCAGTAGAAATCAGAGCTTCAGTAAAAATCACAGTAGAAATGAGTTGTTCAGTAGAAACAGCTACTTCTTGATTCATAGCAGTACTAAATACTTCTTCAATTAATACTTTAGTTATGTCCTCAATTTCTTCCTGCTCCCCCTTCAAAATATCCTGCTCCTCCTTAACTATTTCATCATCAATCTTCTCAACATTATGCTCCCTCTTAATCATTTCATCATCAATCTTCTCCTCAACCTTCTGCTCCCCCTTAACTTCATCTTCATTAATCTTCTCCTTAACCTCAATCTCCATGTTTGAATGATCCAGACTTGTAACAACTTCCATATCAATTTCCATTTCAACATCTTCAGTTGCAGTAATTACAGTCTCATCACTCATTTTTCTTTCTTCCTCCCCCTTTTCCATCTCAACCTCATTAACATCCTCCTTTGACAAAACTTCAACATCAGCCTTCTCCTCCCTTTTTTCCAACATCTGGTGCATCATCTGAAGAGCTAGATGAGCTTGAATGAATGGGAGAAGTTCCAACACTCTTACTTTCAGGATTCTTTTTCATCAACTGAGCTGTTAACTTCTCTTTTTGCTCAACCAACTGAAGGACTAACTTCTTTAAAGTGACAAGTTCCTCCCCTTTTTTATCCACTTTAATGATGAAGGTTTGGCACATTTCCAGCAATTCAATATTGGAGTAATTATATCTATCCTCACTCCTTGCTTGTTGAGTACCAATAGGTGGTGGATCATAGGAAGTAACAGAGGGATCTTTCTGCCCAGCAGAAGCTGTTCCCTCCCCCAAGGTTTCTTGGCACCTGGGTCCACTTTCAAATGCTGCCTCAAAAGAAGCATCATCACGTAGTGTTGCCGTTAGTTGGGTCTTAGCACCTGTCAAATTGTCATGTGCTCCACTAGGTGAAGCAACAGTAGTTTGAGCCCTTTAACATGGTCATCCCTCTCCTTATAGACCACCTCATGGAGCCTGGGAAAAAGCTCATTGGTTTCCCATTAAAAGTCTTCACCTGAAGATTGTTCAGGTAAGGTAGTGGAAAGAAGTGGTGCAGGGGTGGTCTTAGCCTTAAGAGAATGAGGAACTCTCTTAGCCTTTCTTGAAAATGTGGCAACTAGTGAAGGGGTTTGAAGAGGTGAACAAGCAGATGGGATTTTTGGTTCTGTCACAATAGGGGTGACATTTGGTTCAGTAGTAACTGGAGGGTTACTTGCAGTAGAAACTGCAGAAGGACCCTCAGTATGAACATGGGCAGTACTTACAGTTGGAACTGTAGAGGTACTTGCAATAGAAATGGGAACAGATTGGGGTTGAGACAGAGGTAGAGTAACTTGTCTCTCATCTGTAGATGGAGTTACCCCCACCATTGTAGAGAACAATTGGGTAACATGATTTGAAAAACCTTTGTTTTGCCTTCTCATGTTTGCAACTTGAGTTTTGACTTGTCAAGGCAGTATTAACAGAGTAATCTTATTAATTAAGTATTCCTCTGCAGTACTAACTGTTGCAGTATTAACACATATGGTCGTAGTAATTAGGAAAGCACAATAGTAATGACAAAACGGGGTGTATTAACTGATCTGGCAGTAGTAATGTGAATTACTTGCAGTATTAACCAGTTAGGCCGTAGTAATGACTTTACTAGCAGTATTAACAAAACCACTGGCAGTATCAATGAAACTTGTAGTAGTAATGAAAATACTCGCCGTACTAATAATACTTAGCCAAAGGTGTTTCTACTGTTAATTTTGCAGTAGTAACAAAGTACAATACTAGATAGTAGAGCACTGTTTTCAAGTTAAGGTTACTACTGCTTTCTCGAAGGGACATGTATTGAGATTTTAAGGGACCAATTTATGCTTTTTAATCCATGTTGATAATGCCAATACTAGTAATCAAGAATGTAAACCTTCCCACATCAAATGCTTTTGTGAGAAGATCAGCAAACTGATTATCAATATGGACCTTTTCAACATGAATTAATTTCTTTTCATTGCAGTCTCTAATAAAATGGTATCTTATCTCAATGTGCTTGGTCTTGGAGTGCTTCACAGGATTGTTGATGATGCTTATAGTGCTCTTGTTGTCTATGTAGATTGGAGTGTTGATGAAGGCATATCCATAGTCCATCATTTGATTTTGTATCCACAGGACTTGTGCACAAAAACTTGATGCTGCTACATACTCAGCTTTTGTTGAAAAAGTGGACACACTTGTTTGCTTCTTGCATTGCCATGACACCAATCTTGATCCAAGAAATTGACAACCACCTGAAGTAGATTTCCTTTCTAAACTTTTACCACCATAATCACTGTCAGTATAAGCAATTAATTCAAAAGGAGAATCTTTGGGATACCATAAACCTAAGGAAGGTTTTCCTTTCAAATATCTGAAGATTCTCTTGACTGCATGAATGTGAGACATCTTTGGCTTGGTTTGATATCTTGCACATACACATACTCCAAACATGATGTCAGCTCTTGAAGCTGTGAGATACATTAAGGAGCCAATCATTGATCTGTAGTTGTGGATATCGACATCCTCCCCCTCAAGATCTGCAGTCAACTGTTTGTGAGTCTCTACAGGGGTGCTTGCAATCTTTGCCTCCAAGAAACCAAATTTTGTGAGAATATCCTTCACATACTTAGACTCGTTGATGAAGAGACCATCAGGCTTCTGTTTGACTTGTAGTCCAAGGAAGAATGTCAATTCGCCCATGGAACTCATCTTGAACTTGTTGTGCATCAAATTTTCAAAATCCTTGCACAGAGCATCTTTGGTGGAGCCAAAGATGATGTCATCCACATATATTTGGACAAGTAAGATATCTGAGTGGACTTTCTTGATAATTAGAGTCTTGTCAATGGTATCTCTCTGGAAATAATTCTTGAGAAGATAATCTGAGAGTGTCTCATACCATGCCTTTGGTGCTTGATGAAGCCCATAAAGAGCTTTGTCCAGTTTGTACACCAAATGAGGATGTTGAGGGTCTTCAAATCCCGGAGGCAGTCTGACATATACTTCTTTTTCAATTAGGCCATAAAGAAAGACACTCTTCACATCCATTTGAAAGACCTTGAATCCCTTGAAAGATGCATAAGCAAGAAATATTCGGATAGCTTCCATCCTTGCTACTGGGGCAAACACATCTTCATAGTCAATTCCCTCCTCTTGTGTGTAACCTTAACCTACAAGTCTTGCTTTGTTCTTGATAACTATTCCTCTTTCATCCTTCTTGTTCTTGAAGATCCACTTTGTGCCTGTAACTTTCTTCCCTCTTGGTAACTGAACCAACTTCCAGACATCTTGAATTTTGAATTGAAGGAGTTCCTCTTGCATAGCTTCAATCCAGTTTGGATCTAGAAGTGCTTCTTGAATTTTCTTTGGTTCAACCTGTGATAGAAAGCAAGCATACAAGCAAGTGTTGATGTCCATGTTTGGTTCCTTCTGTGGCTTGAGTTGGCTTCTTGTTTGCATAGGAATTTCATAATCACCAAACATTTGAGAAATAGGATGGTTCTTATGAATTCTGGATGTAGGAACCTTTTCCACTCTAAACGAAGTTTCCAAATTGGTGTCATTAAGGTCTGGTTGTGCAGTTTCAAAGGATGGAGGACCAGAACTCTTGGGAGTGAAAACTTCCTCATATTCAGCTTCATCAACTACCATATGTTCAACTCCATTTTCATCATCTTCTACCAAGTGGGGAACACCATTTGATCTTTGAACTGGTTCTGTGGCAGAGACTGGAGGTTCTGTGTGAGATGAACTGCCTTCCCCATCAGTAAAATGGCTTCTATCATTGGGTACTTTTGTTAGTCCTCCCTCTTCAATCACCTTTTCAATAGTATCATAAATTTGGAGAGGATCTTCTTGAGAAACAGGAAGATAGACATACTCCATCACATCCAGTCTTTCGGTACCAATGACTGAGGGTGTAGTTGGTGTAGCAGTAGAAACACGTACAGTAGAAAGTGGTACAGTAGTAACAGGAGCAGTAGCAACAGATGTTGATTGTTGGAAGTCATAGTTGAAGTCCAAAGATTTGGTTAAAGCATCAATGTCAAACAACCATTTTGGTCCCTGACCCTGGGTGTTTGGGGTGCTTTCATTGAAAGATACATTGGCACTTTCCTCAATTATGCTTGTCCTATGATTGTAGACTCGATAAGCTTTGCTCTATGATGAATACCCAACAAAGTATCCAACATCTTCCTTGATCTCAAACTTTCCAAGATGGTCTATAGAGTTTAGAACTGTACAAGGACATCCAAATGCTCTTAAGAAACTAATTAGGGGCTGTCTCTTATGTAGTAGCTCATAAGGAGTCTTTTTTTGGGACTTCACCAATAGAACTCTATTTTGCACATAGCAAGCAGTATTAACTGCTTCTGCCCAGAATAAAATTGGTAAATTGGAGTCTGCTAACATACTTCTTGCAGCTTCAATGGGAGTCCTATTTCTTCTTTCATCAACTCCATTTTGTTGTGGAGTTTTTGCTGCACTAAATTGTCTTTCAATCCCCTTATTCTCACAGAATTCATTCATCACTTGATTCTTGAATTCTGTCCCATTGTCACATCTGATTTTCTTCACCTTCAGATTAAGTTGATGTTCAACTTTGGTGATGAATGAGATGAGCAATTGACTAGTCTCATCTTTAGTAGCAAGGAAGTACACCCAGGTATACCTTCTATAATCATCAGTGATGACAAGGCAGTATGACTTTTTGGCGATACTCTTTACATTGGTGGGTCCAAAGAGATCCATATGAAGTGGATGTAAAGGAGTATTGATGGTGTTGACTTCCTTTGTCTTGTGAGAAGATTTTTGTTGTTTTCCCTTCAAACATGCAACACAATTATCTTCAAAGGAGAATTTCTTGTTAGGAAGACCTCTGACTAGATTGGATTTCACCAACTCATTGATGTTCTTGAAGTTCATGTGACACATCCTCCTGTGCCAGAGTGTAGATTCATCAAGTGTTTCTTTAGAGACAAAACAGATTGCTTCTCCAGTTGGGTGGACCTTGGACATATCAAAGCAGTAGACATTATCTTTCCTTGGTGTTCTGAGTAGAACCTTACCAGGCTCCATTATCAAACATTCAGTCTTAGTGAAAATTGTAGTATTCTTTTGGTCACATACTTGTGACACACTCAGTAGATTGTATTGCAACTGTTGAACATAAAAGACATCCTTAAAGCTTATCCTCCTATTGCTACAGTTCCCTTTCCAGTAATTCTTCCTCCTTTTGGATTTCCACCAAAAGCAACATATCCTCCATTAAATTTTTCAAAGTTTTGGAGACACGATATGTTGCCTGTCATGTGCCTGGATTTTGTTGGTTGTTCCTGCACATAAACAAAAGAATTAGTTCCTGATGGGAACCCAAGCCAAAGTTGACTTGGGTTTGATCGTTTCATCAAAGTAACTCACCTTCCTTTGGATAAGGTTTTAAAAATCAAGTGGAATAGGTGGTTGAGTCACTTTGATCTTTGGTTTCCATACATGTTTAGTTGTTTTTCTTTTTGAAACATGTGCAGTATTAAAAAACTTTGGTTTAGCAGTAGGAAAATATATTGTGTTAACAAAATTTCGTTTTACAGTATTAACACTTGCAGTAGTAACAGAATTACGTTTTGCAGCATTAACACTTGCAGTATTAACAAAATTTTGTTTAGCAGTATTAACTCTATTTCTACTGTTTTGAAAAGACTTTGAATTTTTGTTAACACTCTTTCTACCCGATGCAGTATTAACAGAGTTATTCTTTGGAGTATTAACTCTATTTCTACTGTTTAAGATAGATTTTCTTTCAATTACAGGTATGGTTTTTGAAGCAGATTTTTCATGATTTTTATATGTTTTAAACTTGCTATTATACCCCAACCCCCTGTGTTGCTTTTGAAGCATTTTCTCTTGATTATCAGGGTTATAAAAACAAATTTTAGCATAATGATTTGCTTTTCCACAGATAAAACACACTTTGACAGGTCTTTTAGGAATTTGTCCTTTTTGCATTTTTAACTGGTTCCTATTTCTTTGATTTCCTCGTGTATCTATGTGAACCCAAGACTTTTCTTTTTCCTTAGGACCTTTTGTGTTCTTACATCATTTACATGCACACTTAGTTGTGTTCTTTGTCTGTTTAGTGGGGAACAAGGACACCAGACTTTGTGAATTTTGTTGAGTAACTCCTTCAATTGTGATCAAGTGATTTTCCAAAGGAATATCCTTATTTTTCACTATATTCAGTTTACTCTCTTCAACTAGTCCTCAATCAGAACTTCCTCATAATTGATTGGATCAACTTTGAATGATTCTGTTGGAGGTGTCTGTGAGATTGGAATTCTAGGTTCTTCTAAGGATGGAGGAATGTAGTGTTGATTAAATGGTGGGGCTACTTCATTATAACCTATTCCTGCTTTTAATTTTCCATGTATCTGATTTTGAATAAGGCTATTTATAGATTTTGAAGCAAACTATAGTTTCCCTACATTTAATTCAACCTTATCTTTTTCCTCATATATTCTTTTGATTTCCCCCCTATATCCTTAAGTTTAACTAGCAAATCATCTCTCTGCCATTCAACAAACTTAATCTTTTCTTGATAACTTAATTCATTAGCTTTATAAGATTTAATTGGATTTTCTAGACTTTCTATACCCCTAGCAGCTGATCTTCGTTGTTCTTCTAATGTTTTAAGTGAGTCACTCATAAGTTGATTATGATTTCTATATTTAAGCCTGACTTCCTTACATTCATTAGAACAGAGTTTGGAATTTACCTCAGCCATGAGAGATGATGTTGCAGTGTCCTTTGAAGAAGATTCAATTGCCATTAATGATTGAATGAGAGAGGATTCTTCTTCATATTCATTCCAGTCGTATCCAAGAATGTCTTCTGTTAAGGCAGTAGAAACAGAAGCAGTAGAAACACGGATTGCAGTAGAATCAACATCTTCAGTATTAACAGTCTCTGCAGTAGAAATAGAAGCTGCAGTATTTGAAGTGGTTGCAGTAGAAACAACAGTAGTAACCACAAAAGCCATTAATGCTCTGTTTTGACTGGTTTCTTCTGCTAAGTCATTCCAATCATACCCAAACACATCTTGTGTGATCAGGGTCGTTGATGTACTTTCTTGTGTGTTTCTTGAATGGTTGAGCTTTGCCTTGTTTTTACATTCTCTTGCAAAGTGGCCTGGTTCACCACAGTCATAACACTTCACTCTGCTTTTGTCAAAGCCAACTTTGTCGTTGTTTCTTGGAGTGAATCTTCTTCCTGTTCTGTTCACAAACCTTCTTGCTCTTAATGATAGCATGGCCAGTTTCCACTTGAGATCCATCTCTTCCAAATCGTCTTGATGAATCTGTCTCCGATCTTCATTGGTTAATCCGGAACAAGAGCTTTGTGAAAGAAAAGATTCAAAGGTCAGATCTTCTTGATTTTCATTCTGAGTTGTTCCCGAAGGTGTGATAAGAGCAGTATTAAAGTTGTTAATACTGTTGTTGTTGCTGCTTGGCTTCGTGGCTTCAACTTCAGCTTCAAACACTCTTAGAACATTGTATAGATCATACAACTCCATCTCCTCCAAAACATCACCTTGTCTGTAAGAGACTGTATAGATGATCCATTCATCTCCCAATGATATTAAGAATTTTATATTAAGATCATCTTTATCTATCCTCACTCCTGCACTTCCCAGTTCTCCAGTAAGCTTCTTGTATCTGTCAAAATTTTGGGTCATTCTCTCTTCCTTCAGAGCCTTGAAATTCTCATACTCTTGCTTGAGAAGAGCTTTCTTGTTCTTCTTTGTATTCTTAGTTCCGCTAAATCTCTTCTCCAGGGCTTCCCATAATGACTTTGCATCATTGTATCCTTCAAATTGTGCTTGATATTCATTGGGAATAGCAATAAGAAGGATACTTAATGCCTTGATCTCTGTCTGCTTCTCTCTTCGTTCTTGATCTGTTGTAGGACGACGAACAACTCCAGGAGTACCATCAGCAGATAGAGTAAGATCTTGTTTATTACCATTCATGATAACCTCCCATACTACATAGTCAGAAAGCAGTATGTGTTGCTTGATACGTAGCTTCCATAGATCAAAATCGTTGCTGTTGAGTACAGGAACTTTGTTTACTATAACATCAGTCATAATTGCTGGTAGTTTTCTTCTTGTTGAGACTTTAACAAAACTTGTAGATCAGTTGATCTTGAACACCTCCTGTGCTCTGATACCACTTGTCACGATCGTTTGAGTTATATAAACCCAAAGCATGTTTAACTTAAGATCTTGATTATCAAGGAAGTTTAGCAGCGGATAAACACCTTGATAGTACAAGTTTAACGATCAAACAAATATTGTTTATGAATATGTATGAACAACGAATAGAACTTCAATGTTTGTCGAATGTTAAGCCTCAATGTATTAATCTTTATGAATGATCAATTACACGTGTTTTTCCTAGTACAAGGATCTATGTATTTATAGACCTTGAGGTTAAACCTAGCTAAACTAGGAAACGTCTAAAAACAATTACAATTTAATACTAATTACAATTGCCTAAATTATGGAAAGATAATTTCATATTTATCTAAAAGTCTTCAAGCAGTATTAACAAGCATCGGGCAGTAGTAATGAGTTGTTGCAGTAGTAACCATCATTTTGTCTTCAGTAGTAGTAACTTGACTTGAGCAGTAGTAACTGTCTTCATGCATGGTTGCCGTAATAACCTTCTTCTTGCAGTATTAACTAACTAAACAGTATAAATTACATTACTACTGAACAATATTATTGAAACTAAACTATTTAAACTAACAGTTTTAATCCCAACAATAATCTCTCTATCTTTTTTTTTCTTTCTCTTTTAATCGTTAACTTTCAAATTTTCAATAATGATTCCTTTTCTAATTTTTGAAGTTTCACTATAGAATCTCTCAATATCAAAATAAAATTTTATGCATTCACCTTTGGATGCGTACAACATCAAGTGGTTGTTGAAGCAACAAATTTAATCATTTAAAAAAATGAATCTTTTCTCTTTTGATTCATTTAACAAAGGAATCTTGTCATTCTTGATTTATTAGTTACTATACGTACTTCTATATATGTTATATGACAGGAAGATGTTTGGATATATAGTTAGCAAGTCCTATTCAAGTTATGGAATACACTCTGAAACAACTTTTTTAATTATGTAATTTGTGATATGATTAATTCACATACTAAAGCTAACGAATTTGTTGTAGTTTTAACGAATCGATAATTTATTTTCTTCGTTCACTAAAAGGTGTTATAACTTTAGATTATTTTTGTAGACACGTTTAAAAAGATTAATAAAAGTTTTATAACCTTAAGTTATCAAGCTCCATATATATTGCTAACAGAAAACCCATTTTTTTAATTAGGTCCTAAAGAACCTTGAGTCGCCCCTCTTTACAAGAAACGCCACTTGTTGATTTAGGAGTAGTTAGTATTTATCAAAATAAAAAGGGTGAGACATCATGCTCTTTGTTTTAAAAAAATGTCTAGAAGTTTAGGGTGCATAAGTTAAAATGTTATTGATGATTTTAACGAGGGTGACTTAGTAGATGAATTACAAGAGGATGCTCTATTGAATCAACGAAAAGAAACAAAAAGAAGAATCTAGGTTTATGTAACGACCTGAAAATGAAAAAGAGATTAACGTTTCCATTTTGAAAAGAAGTTGTGAAAAAGGCTATCCTTTTCATTATTGCAAAGTATAAGGTTTGTTTTGTAAGTTTAAATAATATCCACTACTAGAGAAAAGATGCAAAGAGACCGGTTTTGGGGGTCATAGAGACCTGTTTTACAACCGGTCTCTTTGCCGCAGGTTTTAGTAAAAAGACCTGTTTGAAAAGTGGTTTCTTTAAGGATACTAAAGAGAGCGGTTTGTTTTAAAAGAAGAGGTTTCTTTACATTTTTATTTACTATTCTATTAGAATTTATTTTTTATTAAATTTAGTTATAGAGAGCTGTTTTTATTTGAACAACAGGTTTCAATAAGGTTTTTTATTTTTCTTTATTTTATAGGTTTTTCTTTTCCAAATTGTAATAAAAGAGATATAATCCAAATTTTCAATTCAACCAGAATTTATATCAGTGTTATATAGACAAACCAAAAGTTTAATTTTATAGATAAAATGGTACAAAACAACTGTCCAACACCACAAAACAAAACGATGTTTAACACAACTAAATAATATCTAATACAACCATATTAAGTAGGCGAAAAGAGAGAAATTGATCTTCACACGGGAATACCAAAGCACTTTATCCACATACCCACTATAGCGTCCAACATCTTTTGCGTAAAAGGTCTTGATTGAACCCACGGAATCTATATATAAAAATATAAAAGGTTTTACGATTTATCAAATGAGATGCAACAAACAAAATTTAGGAGTACTTACGGTCCCCGGAAAAAGATGTTGTTGTAACAAGACAAAATCGTACATCCACCGCATAACATAAAACCCGCACTCCCAATTTGAGGATTGTTGTTGGACCTAAATAAAAAAAACAAATAGGTATATAAGTTAATTGTAATACAAAAATCAATATTATACATACAATATATTAAATTTACCTTGGCCATCTTCCATTCAAAATCTCCAAAACGCCTAAAACAAAATACAAGCAGTAATATGTCATATGAAAATACTTAGAAACAAAAATAAACAGATTTTACTAACAAAAAAAAAACTTACCTATTAATGATCTCTATAATAGGGTAGTTTTTCCATGTTTTTAATTGATTAGAGGAGTCTAATATAAATCCTCGATCTTCACTTTTGAGTAGTATCAACAGTGACCAATGACTCCTAATAGTGTAACAAAATACACCTTTTAGTATTAAAAAAAGACAACCATACATTATATAATAACATTTAGAGTGTATAAATGGTACGTACCCTTGATGATAAGGTAACAAAAACGTGTCTGTATCGTGATTCCCACGTTGCATCGCGTCCTCCAAATAAATTTCAACACCCCATGGGTTTTCAACACACGAAGATTCATCAACCAAATACGGATTAAGAAAAACACATCTATTTCCTTTAGGGTGTCTAATAATCTCATCATGTAACATCCTAAAAAATAAACAAGATATTTTTTTTTAATTGTAAACTATATATAATTGAATGCTATAATGGGGATAACGAGATGCTTACTTTGCAAAGAGTGCTATAATGGAAACATGAAGGTCTTTTTCAGTCAAAAAACGCATAACTTCCTCAGCCTCGAGGGGGACATGAAACACATGTTTTTCACCAAATATTGTGCCATCAATATCAAACGTTGCCCCAAGTGTAGGGTCTTTCCGCTTCATCCAACTAGCATAGAAAGCTTGCACATAAGTCGGTCTAGTAGAAATTATCCCAGCAAGGTTTTGCATTTTCTGTAATCGTGAAATCTTCACCTATGCACCGATATAGATATTGTGTACATGTTTAATCTTAAATCATTATATTATGATTAACATATTAAGTAAAAGGTTTTAAGTTTTACCGATTCATGAGTACTCATACTACTAGACAACTTTCTTGAACTAGCCAATTTTGAAGGTCTCGTTTTTTGAAAACCAGAACCAGAGGGTGATGTTGAACGAGAGGGTGATGTTGCTGGTGCTGTTGAAGGTATCAGGGGTGATGTTGATGTTGTTGGTGCTGTTGAGGGTGTCGGGCGTGATGTTGTTGGTGATGGAATCTCGACTCTCTCCTATTAAAAGTTCCATATTTTAATATAGTTAGTATATATCTTACTACATTATTAAGCATTCATAATGTATAGGTAAACAAATTATACCTTACTGACTACAATTGCCTTTTTTGGCCACTGGATAAAACTTTTACGAGCCTCATTAAGTTGATAAATTTCTGCATCCGGGATCGACACAGGTAAATCTAATGTAAGATATTGCTTCTCCACGTGGTCTACATGAACTTTTGTGTGCCCCTTTCGTATAGATACTCCATGTATTGACCCCGACCCACATGGATATACCATCCCTCTAGCACAAACGACATCTCTGTCTATGTTCGGGACTAGCAACATGCATTCCTGGGGTGCCTACAAAACTCATAGTTAAAGTAATTAAACCTCATGTTTATTGTCTATTTTATTAAAAAAAAAACACATATACCTCAAGCTCATCGAATGGATCAGTCATCATCGTTGACCCACAACTACTTTTCCGCATCTCTGGGCTACCTGTTACTTCCATTTCGGGTTTACCAACCCCCACGTGATTCATTAACACTTGTATCTGGTTCTGCATATCAACCATTTTACTTTGCATCTCTTTTATTGAAGTTCGTTTCCTAGTTTCCTTATAGTTTTCTAGGCCTTTTCTCTTCCCAATAGGACCGATTGTTCTAAGGCAACCTGGATGCTCAGGTCCAATAACAGTACATAACAAATCTGATCCTGACTCGGGTTTCCAACTTCCTTCACGCATTTGGCAATCTAACTGTAACTGTAAATTTCAAAATTGCAAATAATATATGAATCTAAGCTATTATTTCATAAACACAACAATAAATTTATGATAATAATTATACAAAAGATTGATCATCTTACCAGCTCATCAACTTTGGGACTCAACTCGATAGGTACAAATTTTACCCCTGATTCATCTTTTTTCAGCCTAGCCATACTCCATTTATGTGAACGGGGGTCATAAATCTTGTGGGCATCAGTCAATAATCCTTTGTATTTTATCTCATCCTTCCATTCTTCTTCCCAACCACGATAACCCTTTGGCCCCAAACGAGGCGGTAGCTCTTTCTTTAAGGCATTTTGTCTTCCTTTTTCACGATGCAACTTCAAAACAAGTAACAAACATATTAGTAACATGGCAATATAATATCATACATTTCAATATAAACTCTAACAAGCTATTACCATTCTATCTTCTTCCATTTCCTTCGCAACAAATTCTTTCCAATGCTCGTCATCTATGTGGACACGCCTTTGCCCCCTTCGTACCATATCCTGACAAATTACCATACGCTGGGAAATCACTGATGGTACAAAAAATGATGGCTCGTAATCGAAAAATTTCATTCGTATAAGCATCACGCACTTCAACACCCGGACTCCATAATTTTTTCAAATCTTCTACTAGTGGAGCCAAATACACATCGATGTCGTTACCTGGTTGTTTTGGACCTTGAATTAACAAAGACATCATGATGTATTTTCTTTTCATGCACAACCAAGGTGGAAGATTGTATACGCATAAAAGAACTGGCCAAGTGCTGTGAGAACTACTCATGTTTCCAAATGGATTAATTCCGTCTGAACTAAGCCCGAAACGTATATTTCTAACCTCCTTTCCAAAATCTTTAAATTTACTATCGATATTCCTCCATTGGGGAGAATCAGCGACGTGTCTTATTTTTCCATCCTTTTTACGCCCTTCCTCGTGCCAACGCAACAACTTCGCATCTCTAGGGTTTGCAAATAAGCGTTTCAGTCTTGGTATGATAGGAAAATACCACAAAACTTTAGCTGGGGGGCCATTCTTCGTGACATCATCATTAAGTTCCGTTTGGTTTTTACGCATATACCTCGATGTACCACAAATAGCACATTTATGATCATGTTTGTATTCATTTCTATACAATAGACAATCATTAGGACATGCAGGTATTCTTTCAATTTCCAACCCCATTGGACATACCATTTTTTTAGCATAATATAAAGAAATGGGCAACTCATTATCTTCCGGGAGCATGTCATGCAACAATACTAAAAGACTTGTAAAACTTGTATCACTCCAACTATTATTTGCTTTTAAGTTCAACAACTTCAATACAGCAGATAATTTGGTAAATTTTGTACAACCATTATACAATGGTTTTTCGGCATCGATAAACAATTTTTGAAAATCACCATTATCATTTTCATTAACATCGGCCTCCAAATTATGTAACATGCTATATACATTATCACAATCGTCGTTATTGTAAAAATCATTGTTTTCGTCGATATCAACTTGATGACATTCAGAAACACCCATGTTCTTATCAACTAATTGTTCTCCATGCCATGACCAACACAAATACCCATCCACAAAACCATATTGTACTATATGTCCGCTAACTACATTAGGATCAACAAGCCAATTGGAATTCATACATCTTTTACAAGGGCAACAAATTTTTTGTCTTCTTTTATTCAACCTATCATTCTCAGCAACTTTCATAAATTCTGACAGCTCGAACAAAAAATCTTCTGAAAACCTTGGTATCTCGTACATCCATATACTACGATCCATCTGAAAATATATAAATATCTTCTTTCAAAATGATGCATGTATGAATGATATGTGTATGTAATCAAATGTATTTTAGGTGGTCCATCCTAACCCACTTTTTGAATACTTTGTCTCATATGTGAATGTATGTTAACACATTGCGTTTTTTAGAAAAAATCGACAACATTTCCCCTTAACTCCCCAAGTATGCGTATAAAACGCAGACCCGTGGGAGTAAGGGGAAGTGTTGACGATATTTTTCTAAAACACGCAATTTGTTAACACACAATCACATCCTAAATGAGACAAAGTATTCAAAAAGCAGTCCCAAAAGGGGACAATCCAAAATTAACCTCTATTAGGTTAATTTTGGACGGGTATAAACCTAGGGCTTGTTGTTTGGACCCTATACTATATGAATGGAATGATATAGTTAACAAATATATCCTATTATGATTGTAATCAATGGTTTGTAGAAAAAATTCGAAAATATACCTCATCCGCATATGTAAATGGTTCTTAATCAACACCGGAAACAAAAAATTCTTCCCACAAAGCCTATATTTAAAACAAAAACACCAACCTTAATTAATAAAACATACTTTCATATATACAAACAAACACACATATATATAAATAAAATAAAGTTATAATTTAAATTAAAATATAAAAATGTTAAAAGATTATAAGCTTTTACCTTTAAGTGTATTAAATATGTCGGGATCTTCAATATTTAAATTCTTGAATAATGTCTTATGAGTATTTAAGAAATTTGGTAGGTTGGTAATGGTGTAAATGAGGAGGAAGAAAGGTAACTGCAGTAAATAAGTAATAACTTTGGAGACCTGTTTCTATACAAAACACAGGTCTATATACTAATAATAATATTTAATATCAAAACACCCGTTGAGGTGGGCCCTCACTTAATATGAAGACCGGTTGTCTTGATAACAACAGGTTTCTTTATTTTCAAACTTACAAAACCCATTACATATATACAAACCGGTCTCTTTAAAGTGAAAGTGGGCCCATAATCCCTTAAAAATCTATAAAGACCTGTTTCTAATATAAAAAGGTCTTTTTAAGAGGTCTCCTTTTGATTTTGTGTAGTAGTGATCTGTCAAAAACCTTATATAAAGGTTTCTTAGCAATGAGGAAAGCAGCAAATATTGTGTGTATGTGTGTTGAGTGAAACGAAAGGGAAAAAGAAAGAAATAAGTCGGCTCTACTATTTCGATCATTTTGAACGCGAAAACGTTATCGGATAATCAAGTGAAGGATACCACTGAACTCCTAGAGTCGCAAGGAACAATTTGGTGTAGGCATAAATTAGTTTCGTGAAGGTTAGTTTCGAAACGTATTGCAACGCGCTTCGTAAACGGAAGGTATAACGCAATCTTTACGTGTACATATTGTTTATAGGTCATTTACTGTTGTATAGTAGCGTTTTGGTTGAGTTTGGAAAGGTTTTAGAAGCCTACAATTATGGAGGATTATGAGTTCATGGAGAAGATGAACCAAGGTTCCCAACCGGCGGTTGAAGATGGCCAACCGGAGGTTGGAGAGGTGTTGGGTCAGTCGGCAGTTGGTTAAGCCCAACCGACGGTTGACTGTTCTGATTTGCGATATTTTGTTTTCCGTTAAGTGCGGTTGGGATAAGTCGTTAGATTATGATCCGACGTATTCATGGTTAAACGTTTAATTAGGTTGGTCGTGACTTTGGTGGTTAGGATAACTGCTGCTGGAGATTATCGAGGTGAGTACAATATCGTTTTATAAACCCGAGCATAAGACAAAAATAACATTTTTGAGAAATGTTTGAGAAGTAAAAGATAAGAAAGAAGTAACATTGTGATAAATGTTACAAAGTGATAAAGTTGTGAAAGATGTAAAAGAGTTTTGATCAAAAGCTAAACCAGTAACAGAATAAATGAATCTTGTTGTATGGGTGGTACGTAGCTACCCATATTTGTTAAAGTAAAGAATGTTTTGTAAAATAAGTTTGTATTGTAAGATTTAATGTGACGAGTGGTTTATTATCGTTTTAGTTTTTATGAACCGCTAATTTCGTTTAACTAACGTTTTCCGCTGTGGTATCTTTAAAAACATAAAACGTTTTGTTAAACGTGATTTTTGAAAACCATGTCGTTACAAGTTGGCATCAGAGTCGTGTTGCGAGTGAACTGAGTACAAAGATTAGTGCTCAGACTCATATGAAGACTCGATTCAAATTTTTAAAGAAAAACGTTGACCTAGGTTGGGAAGGGTTGTGTGCTGAGATTCTTGATTTTTTTAGCATAGTGTTTGATTTGTAGTATTATTTTGTACTGTTTTTAAGCAAAGATGGAGAATCCATCTAACGTTAACGCTTGAGAAGGAAGTAACCCAGTTACTCAAAGTACTCTGGAAATAGTGCGCTAGAGGTGCACAATGAAAAAAAATATTGCCATGATTGCCGAGTTGCGAGGTCAAATAGAGACCATGAAAACTGCAATGATTGCAACAGGCATATGGAAAGACAGTCAACACCAGACTACGGACGTTCTGGAATCTTCGGGCTACAATGTTGAGAATAATCGAGTTCATGAAGGGGTTAATCAAGTTGAACCTCAAGGCAGTTTTTATAAGTTTTTTATGAGCTGTAGACCCCCTGCGTTTAAAGGAGGTGAGGATCTATTAGTTTGTTGTCGGTGAGTTCGTAAAATGGAGCAGACATTTAATTCTGCAGTGTTTACCGAAAGAAAAAAAGTAAGTTATGCAATTCGTATGTTTGAAGTTAGGGTTGACCTTTCAGCACACAGTTCATGAACCGTTCGACGAGAGTTCGTTTATAAATAAACGAACATAAACGAACTCCCGCCGAACGGTTCACCCTTGTTTTGTTGTGTATGGTTACCAACGAGTTTTGTAGAATAAGTTATAGGTATAGACCTCGAGTCAAATTATCAAATAATCATGCAGCGGAAATTAGGATCACATAGTAAATAATAAATCGGATAGTAATTGTGTGCCTTATTGAGCAAGCGAAATACGGAAAACCTAACGTAAGGTTTTTACCACGGTTGCGTACGCGACACCCTCTTTATCGACAGACCAGTATGCTAGTACTTGTTTAAGCTTTGTACAACAATTTTCTTAGCAGCAACTCTTTATTACAAAAACCAAAAAGACAAAAACCCCTTTTTTTTTTATAAAACCGATCGGCTAAGAGGTTAGTCGACTTTTTAAATATCTTATTGTAGTAATTAGAGTTTACGGTTTATCTTTTATTTATAAGTTTTCAAATTTTAGAGTTTGAGTTATATTACAATAAGGAAACCTCCTTATTTACATAATAAACCCCTCCATTTAATAAACATTATACTTAACCATTTATGTAATATTTACTAAATATATTAAACTAGTAGTCGTGTCTAAATGTCGATGTGTGCGCTCCCGTAGTCTCACACATTTACAGTCACATATTTATTCGACACTATTCAAATACCTACAGCTCCCACTTTTGAATAAGTTCAAATAAACATGATAACATTGATTAATGTCTAGCAACATATCAATGCTCCCATAAATGCACGAGTGAAGTTTCTCCAAAGTCACTATGAGTCTATAATCGGTTTATATCCCTTTGTTACATATACTCTAGTTAAAATATATAGATGGATCAAAATCATTCATTTTAACTACTGTTTCTCATTTCGCGAATCACTTAAAGATTACCAAATATAATCGAGACACATCTAGATTTATTTGGGTCCGGCCAGACAAACATCTTAAGTATTCATGAGTGGCCCAGTAAGTATCTAACTTCATCTTTCACTGAAGGAACAAATCCTATCTTGAATACAACTGGTAGTCATCGTATTTCGCAACATTACCAAAAATAGCCTTTTTGCTACCCTTATCCAGGAATATTATTGACTATGATCAAATAATGCACTACGTACATGAGTAGCAACTTGTATCTCAAGTCTAAGGATAATTAAACCTTATGAATTATACTTAATGACAAGGATCCATAAGTAATAATTCATGTGCGATAATCCAGTATGCATCATAATGGATACCATGTGAGTTAGTGAGCCAAGCTGACTAAACAATCAGATATTGTCTTAATTCAATCATATTCCCATATGATCAATTGACAACGGATATTTAGAATGATATTACACAATATTATTCAAGGATAAAACATGAAAAATAGGATACAAATATTATAATAAATGAAAACAAAATATCACAAATATTATTTCATTCATAAATAAATTCGTTTATTACATCCATATACCCAAATACTAAATCCACGGATTTACATGTGATTACTAGATAAACGAAGTCCCATCCCCTCAACTAAGTGAGTTAACTTCGCCTTTGCCAGTGCCTTTGTAAAAGGATCTGCCAAGTTATCATCCGTGTGAACTTTGAGCACTCGAATTTCACCTTGTTCGACTTGTTCACGAATATAGTGAAATTTCCTTTGAAAGTGTCTAGCTCCCTTCTGAACATCGGGTTCATTGGCTATGATTATTGCACAAGTGATGTCGCAATACATATCCAAAGGAGACTTGGTTGTGGGAACAACACCAAGTCCATAAATAAATTTCCGGATCCAAACAACTTCCATTTGCAGCTTCATAAGATGCAATGTACTCAGATTCTGTGTTTCTGAAATTCGGCATCACAATATCCAATATTAGCCTCAGGATTTCCACCATACATAAGAACCATATATTTAGTAGCCCTAAGGTACTTCAATATGTTCTTTACAACAATCCAATGTCTTTCGCCTCGATTCTGTTGAAACTTGTTAACAATGTTCTGTGCAAAACCATATCAGGCCTTGTGAATCTCACCACATGCATAATAGATCCTAATGCCGAAGCATAAGGTATCATATGCATGCACTCCACCTCATCAGGTGTAGAAGCACTGTCCTTGATGTTGAGTTTATGTCCATCTTGCATTGGTAAATTTCAACGCTTGGAATTTTCCATACTAAATCTCTTTAGTATTTTATCAATGTAAGCCTTTTGACCTAACTCAATTTAACTGCTTAGATCTATCTCTCGAGATCTTGATTCCAAAAATAAATGTTGCTTCACCTAAGTCTTTCATGGCAAAACATTTTCCAAGATAAGATATAACATCTTCAAGCATTGGAATACTGTTTCCCATTAACAATATGTCATCTACATATAAGACTAAGATAGTAACATTACTCCCACTGAATTTTGATACACACATGGCTCATCGAAATTCTGAACAAAACCAAACCTTTTGATTTCTTCATCAAATCTTTTATTCCAACTTCGATGCTTGCTTAAGTCCATAAATGGACCTTTTTAGCTTGCACACTTTGTTGGAATGTAATGGATCAATAAAACCTTCTGGCTGATTCATATAGACGTCTTCGTCTAGATGACCATTCAGAAAGGTTGTCTTGACATCCATCTGCCATATCCACATTCGCAGCTTGAAGCCATTTATCAGCGTCAGGCCCTGATAATGCAGCTTTCAAGTTTCGAGGTTCATTAAGATCCCCTGATACATGATCCTCATTATCTAAAGCTACATTTAGGTTTAGTTTTTGAGGGACACGTATTGTCCTTTCGGACCTACGAATTGGAGCATCAACAATTTGATTTTGAGACTGAGTCATGTCATGAAGCTCAATCGCAACTTGAGGATTAGATTGAGGCACATCATGAGTCTCAATTCTATCCCCCCCAAATTGTTGATCACCAGTGTGAGTAGAAGGTGATGTATCTTCCTCTTGAACCTCGTCAAGTTCTACAACCCTCCCACTGTTTCCTTGAGCGATAAGCCGTGTTTCGAAAAACTCAGCATACTAAGCAATTTTCACAGTATTCTCGGAAGGACTATAGAAGTAGTAACCCATCGTTTCCTTTGGGTATCCTACGAAGATACACTTAACAGATCTTTGCTCGAGTTTGTCAGGCGAATCGCGTTTAACGAATGCCTCACATCCCCAGACCTTTAAGTAAGACAGATTAGGGGCTTGCCCATGCCATATTTCATATGGTGTCTTATCAACCTAACCCTGTTGAGAATGCGTACAACAGACTCTAAGGCGCAATCCCAAAAAAATAATGGTAAAGTTGTAAGGTTCATCATAGATCGTACCATGTCTAGCAAGGTTCGATTTCTCCTCTCCGATACACCATTGTGTTGTGGAGTATAGGGAGTAGTAAACTGTTAGACAATTCCACGTGCTTTGAGATGATCCTTAAACTCTAGGCTTAAGTATTCACCACCACCATCCGGTCGGAGGATCTTGATGGTTTTACCGAGTTGGTTTTCTACTTCGTGTTGAAACACTTTGAATGTTTCAAACACCTCATTCTTATGTTTAAGCAAGTAAACATAAATATAACGGTTGAAATCAAGCACCTTTCTTTGACACATGTCTAAAGGGACCACATACATCAGTATGTATGATTCCTAAAAGATTTGTTGTCCTTTGCGTCTCATACGGAAAGGCTTTCCTTGTCATTTTGCCCGACACACAAGATTCGCATTTATCAAATGAATTATCATTGGACTTTAAAAGCCGTGACGCCTTTTAATGCAATGCTTGCGTATGTGTGCAATATGACAATGTCATAGATAGGTTGAGTCCAAGTTGGACTTAACACATTAAGTGCTAATAATCAACATAGAATTATAATTTAAAGAAGAATGAACATGCAAATCTATTTCAGACATACCATTAATATCAATCGCATTAATATAATGAGCATTATGTTTGAAACAGAAATACAAAATTCAGTAAAACAATTAGTGAATTCATTATTCTGTAAAACAAAAACTGAAACATTCCCCTTAACATAAGTAGGTGCATAATGACAATTGTCTAATACAAGTATTATGCCCTAGGGTAAATGTAAGTTGTAACTTCCAATGGCTTCCATAACTACACGTTTGGCATAGCCTACGTACAATTACAGAGATCCATTCTTCAGTTTCTTCTTTGCTCTAAATCCTTGTAAGGAATCACAAATATGAGTACCAACCAGTGTCATATACCCAAGTATTTGTTTTTAGAGAAAGAATGTAATTCTATAGCGAAGATATCTGAAGATCCGGTGTTGCCGACTCTCTTCTTATCTTGTACCTCGGCTAGATACTTAGGACAATTCCTCTTTCAATGCCCAATCACTGCTACCATCATCCTTAGCAGGATGTTGTCTTTTAGCTGGAGGGGTACGCTAAGGCTTGGGAATATAAACAATTGTTTGTTTATTCTTTCCGTCCTGTTTAGTTTTGCCCTTAGCTTGCGGTTGTCTTTTCTTATCTGAACCGTACCACCACTGATCGCTAGGAGCTGGTTGGTAACCGATTTGTTAGGAAGGATTTTCTCAAACTTTACGAGCATCACATGAAGTTCTTTTGAGAGTCCATACCATGCTTATTGTAGTTAGGTGTAAAATACCAATACCCTTGTGAAATGGAATACTAACAACAATAGGCTAATGGCAGGGGTAATTCATCCTTTCTAATCGATCAAAGTAGCTTTTCATGTTGAGCCCGTGAGTTCCTACTGGCGTTCCATCAACATGTTTACACTTATGTAATTATTGAATCAAGTCGCTCAGTTCAAGATCGACTTGTTTCTCATACATAGTGTTAAGCTCAATGATCATTTTATCCGACCGCTTATTACCAAACTGCTTTTGCGGTTCAGGGGTCATAGCGCTGAGCATCAAGCATGCAACTTCATTATGACGTTCATACGTTGCTTGATAAGTTGCCTAAACTGTCTCATCGAATGAGTCAGCTCCGGAATCATCGATGTAGTAATGATTTATTATCGATTCATCACTCGGAGAACAATTCTCAGCTGGCGAAACCAATCATTAAAATTTGGTTCAGTAAGCATTTCAGTTTTGAACATTGTTTTGATTTCTGACATAATCCCGCTTAAATCGGGATTTTGTGCCATTTCTACAAAACAGAAGAAAGTTCTCATTAGTACTTTCGACATAATGATTTCTTAACAAAATTGTAAAACCCATGGTTTACATTCCGTTAAGACGAGGACCCAAATGACATATCACCGTTCCATCAGTTGATCTGCTAGGAACTAAGTGATACTCAAAAGGTAAGTGACGTTCAGTAATTGCATTTACCGATGCAATTCCTAGATTATGGAACTAAATAAGCATCAATATGGTGATCGTGACATCATCATGTTTCGTCGCATCTTATCGCTATCGGCGTTTAGAGTCTCACTGCATAACCCAATTTAAGTCATCCAATTGAAGACTGTAGATAGTCCACCACAGTCTCACTATGAGTGGTAATCCACCTTAGATACCCTTCACCTACGTCTCACGTAGAGTGACAAGCAAGTACAAGTTGTCTAAGCAATATGGATAGCAATATAACTTAATTCCGCGGGTGTCAAAATTTATGTACGAAGAGGCATGCATACAACTTCGTCTCATAATTATTGTTTTTCATATAAACATTTTTATAGTTTTAAAACGGGTTTCCATGATTTTCTAATTCCTATACACCAAGTGTATATTATAACTAAACGTAACATCGTCATCATAAAAACCCTTTCGGTAGCTCTACAACCGGTACGACCAGGAAAGTGAGTGAGGGTAGGGGACGACAAGGCATCACTTAAAACCTGACCTCATTAGGGGTATAACAAACTTTCCTAGACATCGTCCTTTATGTAGGTGAGCCTAGATGGGAATTTATACACTAAGGATGTACATTTAATTACGAATTACCAATCACACGCTTTTAAAGGTTCGAATTTTTAATGTATTTTGTAATTTAATACGTTCCATCGAAGGACAAAATTACGGTATAAACCCAACCTTCGACATAGAACGTATAAAAGTCCAAAATTAAATTAAAAATTCGTTTCATAATTTTTTAGTCATATTAATTTTTATTACTTTCAAAACAATTGACTATAATCATTAATATGAGTATTAGAATTAAACTACGCAACAAAATTGGGTGAGCCCTAAAGTAAATAGTCTCTATGGTCATTGTCCACGTATTGAATAACTCCCGTTTCAAAAGGAAACGGACCACATGCATCCGTTCAAATAAGTCAAATATGGATTGCGTAAGTTATTCAATATGTGTTCGATACAATTTATCAAATAAACCACACATAACAATTTTATATCCAATATCATTAGTGTCGCACATATCAAATAACAATTATTATATGTCAATATATGCAATTTACTTTTTACAATATCATAATATCTAATTATGTTTATTAAGTTATGCATGTAACTTAATAACCATAATTTTCATAAAAAATAAATATGGCACACATTTAATAAAACATCAAAATTTGCTTTTAAGGTTTAAGGTTTAATTTACTTTTAATAAAAAAAAAAAAAACGTTTTTTTTTAAACACTTTTAATCGCAATTTTAATCCGAACTCAATCCCCCCCCCCCACAATTTTTGATGTTTTATCATTATCCAAAATAAAAATACTATGTTATGGCTGATACCACTATAGGTATAGACCTCGAGTCAAATTATCAAATAATTACATGCAGCCAAAATTAGGATCACATAGTAAATAATAAATCGGATAGTAATTGTGTACCTTATTGAGCAAGCGAAATAATGAAAACCTAACGTAAAGTTTTTACCACGGTTGCGTACGAGACACCCTCTTTATCGACAGACCAGTATGCTAGTACTTGTTTAAGCTTTGTAAAACAATTGTCTTAGCAGCAACTCTTTATTACAAAAACCAAAAAGACAAAAACCTTTAGGGTTTATCTTTTATTTATAGGTTTTCAAATCTTAGAGTTTGAGTTATATTACAATAAGCAAACTTCCTTATACATAATAAACCCCTCCATTTAATAAACATTATACTTAACCCTTTATGTAATATTTAATAAATATATTAAACTAGTAGTCGTGTCTAAATGTCGATGTGTGCGCTCCCGTAGTCTCACACATTTACAGTCACATATTTATTCGACACTATTCAAATACCTACATAAGTTTGTATTGTAAGATATATTTATTCGACACTATTCAAATACCTACATAAGTTTGAATTGTGAGATATAATGTGACGAGTGGATTATTATCGTTTTAGTTTTTATGAATCGCTAAACTCGTTTAACTAACGTTTTCCGTTGTGATATCTTTACAAACACATGAGTTTTTGTTTAACGTGATTTCTAAAAACAATATTGTTACAGTTTATCTTATAAAAAACAAATTTTATCAAGTTCGGTTTATATAGGTGAGTGTCCACTGGTTCTAAAGTTCAACTTTTAGATTGGGTTCATCTAACGTGTGGAAGAGTTGGGTTTTTGGAAGCTTTGTTTATAAGTTCTTGAAGATGATTGGTTGTAATGTTAACCCCTTTTGTCTCCATCACTCGTCCTATATATCCTTAGCATTTTTCAACATTTGTTTTTGGTCACAAGGTATAGAGAAAACCAAAAAAAAAAAAATTAAATTGAAATATTCATAATGGTTTTTCAATACATTTATATTGTTCATTTAAAGTAATCACTATATTATATATGTTAGACAATAAACTTTTTAGAAATTTTGAAGCTTAAATTTTTTGTTTTTAAAAAATAAGTTTATAAATAAATAAAATCTTCGTTTAGATACTAAAACTTTTAGCTTTTATTTTAAAAAGAAAATTTAAAAAAGCTTCAAAATAAAAAGTTGATGAAAATAGCTTTCAAACATAAAAAGGTTTAAGCTTTCGGTTCCCGACGTCAAATCATATATTCAGCTCCAACTTGTAACTATATATATAAAATAATTCTCATTAGTTTCTATAGAAATAAGAAAAACAAACCTTTAAAGGACAAAACCCCTTTCTTTTAAGAATAAAAAATTTTCAATTATGACATGTCACAAGCCAATATAGTAATACATTCTTTCATTAAAACAATATTTATTATTCATTATTCATTTACTTGATATTTTGTAAAAAGTATACCAGAAAACCACCATCACGACAAAGTCAATTAAGGTAGTTACTGTGAAGGTGATGTAGAAACAAACGAAACTCAAACCAATAAGTCGTCTATTACACCTACGCCGTGTTTTTTTACCTATACCCACTCTCAACGCGGTACCCAAACCATCAACTCTTCAAATATAAATACACATTCATATTCTTCACAAATATAACAAGTTCAACATATATCTCATCATGTCCGATCAAGCTCATCTTAACGGTGCTTACTACGGTCCATCAATCCCACCTCCCACCAAAAAATCTCGATCCTACCACCGCCACGGTCATGGTGGTAGTTGCAACCCTTTCTCGTGTCTCTGTGGTTGCATCTTCAACCTTGTCTTCCAAATTCTCATAACCATTTTCGTCCTCCTTGGTATAGCTGTTCTCGTATTCTGGCTAATCTTTCGTCCTAATGCTCCTAAGTTCCATGTCAACGAAGCTACACTTACACAATTCACGTTATCTCCAAACAACAACACTCTTTACTACAATATGGCTGTGAACATGACGTTTCGAAATCCTAACAAACGCATAGGGATTTATTATGATAAAATCGAAGCTAACGCTGAGTACCATGATAAGAGGTTTTCCTCTAGGAATTTGGATTCGTTTTATTTGGGACATAAAAAAGAGCATGACTTGAGTACCGTGTTTATTGGAGAGCAAGTGGTTGTTCTTGAAAACGATGATAGATCGAAATATGATTCGGAGAGGACTAACGGGGTTTATAATATTGATTTGAAGTTGAAGCTTCGGGTTAGGCTCAAGGTTGGGTGGGCGAAACCCAAATTTAAACCAAATTTCGAATGTGATTTGAGGGTTCCAATGACAACAGGAGGAAGGATTGCTTCCGGTGGATTTCAAAGGACCAAATGTGATTTCGACTGGTAGACATTTTCATCCACATTCATCTATGAGTCTTGCATCGGGTTTTTGCGTCGACTCTGTTCTAGTTATGCATTTTCCATTTTTGGGAGATCTTTTGTTCTGTATGGTTATGTTTTAGGCTTTTTATATGAGATTTACGTATACCATATAGGTATTACAATTTTTATTCTATGTACATCGATTGGATACTATTGTTTATAAATAAAGAGATCATTTAGTTTATATTTGCACTAATTTTCAAAACTTGATACATGTTTAGTTGTTTATATCTTTCATGGTGAATCTGAGATTCTGATTACCATCATATATATCTACAATCTTACTTGTAATATCCCCAACGTTTAGAAACTATACTATGGTCGTAAATATATTTGATTTGTTAAATCGAATCAGTTATGTTTTAATATTAGCCAACTCTTCAAATGTTGCAATCTTTTAAGACTAGACTAAGATTGTAACATCTTGGGCAAATTCTATATCGAGCGTAAACTAGAGTGTGATCCATAGTTTATGAGGTAAATTTTAGTCTTTCATAGCATGACGCGTTTTAGAGTTGTAAAAACTGCAGAACTTAAAAACTATACAGTTTGGCGTGTTTGGGTAAATCCATTCTAAGATGGTTGATTCGTGAGAATTTCTATTAAAAACAAATCCGTAAGTTTTATTGACAAAACAAAATATATTATGATCACAATTAAAAGATGGATGTTACAATGATCCTTATTTATTTAACGGCCATGTGTTCTAGAATAAATGTGAACAGTATTATTTTACAAATATCTTTCGATGACCAATTGAAGGTCGCTAAAAATATATAAATGAAATAAAAATAGTTTAAATAAGGAGAATGACATATTCTTGTAGATATTAATACTTTTTTAAGGTTTTTAAATATTTCTAAATTTCCATGTTGTCTTTCTCTATGATTTTATATGAGGTTGCTTTCTATTTTTTTAAACAAGCTCTACGACTTGATCCTTTTTTCCTACTAAAAGTGGCTCCTTTGACTTCACGGCTTTTCTAAGTTCCCTTTTACATTTTCTAATAATTTGACAAATGATTTGATAAATATATAATAGAAGTCTATAAAAAATTATTGTTATTTGAATAGTTAAAAATTATTGTTATTTGAATAGTTTTTAGTAAATATATGTCCGTAAATATATGAGTCTACGAAAGGCACATATTCATATATAGACACGATTATACGTTTATTATTTGCTAATTATTAATTAAATGAGTTAATCGTAATAATTAATAAATTGGAGGATGTATTATGTAATTATAGAAGTTTCATAATTATAATACAACTTGTGCTCCAAGTAAATATCACGTATATAATAAACCTTAGGTTTATTGTTTTGGAAAGGTAGAAGTCGATCCCTCCCTCCCCTTTGGTCTGATCGGTTGAAACCCTAAGGGGTATTCGGTTTTCGGTTTCCAAGCAAAGGAAAAGATTATCAATTGGTTGATTGAATCAAAACGTGTACTAGCATATAAGTATGTTGCTAAAGAAGGTGTCGCGTACGTAACCGTGGAATAGATCTTATACTTAGATCTATAGCTTACTTGCTATTAATTCAAGACATAAATGTATTACTTAATCCGATTTAATTATTCTCATGTAAACTTATTTTTCGGTGTCATGTATTTTTTGACAATATGACTCGAGTTGTATACCTATAGAAATAATGAAAACTAATTTCCCCTCCGATCAAGTGGCCCTCAGAGTTCTATTATTTGGGTTATATAGGTTTAGAATCGGATTGGAGATGAAATCAAAAAAGATTTTAGTTTAATTGTTCACTTTCATGTGCCTTCCAGATAGAGGAGTCAAAAACGGGTTTGACCAAACTCGAACCGGGTTTGGTCAAACCTTTCCAAACAGGTTTGGACAAAAACCGGGCCGGGTTCAAACCGGTTTTGGGTGTTTGAAATGTAAACCCGGTAAACCCGGTTTGGGGTCGGGTCCAAACTGGTTCGGGTATAAAACCCGGGTAAAACCCGGTTTTAAAGTTTTAATAATAAAAAAAACGTAACTTGCAAAAACAAGTTAAAATTCGACTTTTATTAAACAATCTTGAAACACATCAATACATAAACGTTGTATTCTTGAAAAAAAGCTTGAAACACATTTTTTCAAAGTTTAATATTTCGATAATTATTAAACAAAATTTTCAAAAAAATACTATTTTTTATATGAAATGTAATTAATAACATTGGAAAAAAAAACATAAGTTGAAAAAACACATTAAACTTCAACTTTTATTAAATAAACTTTTAACACATCATACATAAACGTTGTCTTCGACTAAAAAAGCTTGAAATACATCTTCATAACCTTAATATTACGATAATTGGAATAAAAATGTTCGAAGAAGTACTATTTTTAATATGAAATGTAACTAATAACATTGGAAATTTGAAATGGTTTCTTCATTCTTAATCTTCGTCTTCGTTAATAAAGTCATCTTCAACAGGTTCATCTTCGGAGCTAGATGCTCGGGAAGCTTCATCGATAGCGATTTTCTTCATCGGAAAGTGATATTGCAACTCCTTGTTCCACCTTGATATCGAGTATTTCGCCTTCATATTCTAGTTCGCCTTCAAGATTTTGGTGGTCTTGTGTACGTTCGGTCGCGTCTAAGTAATCCTTCAAGCAAATACACATCTCGAATGTTGCTGGTGTGAGTCTTGTTCTTCGTAAAGATAATACCCTACCACTAAGAGAAAAAGCGGATTCCGAAGCTATCGAAGAATCTTGGACGGTTAGTAGATCTTTGGCCATGGGGGCTAGAACGGGAAATTGAGATTCTCGTGCTCTCCACCAAGCCATAACCTCAAAGTTGGAGAATTCTTCAACTCCTATGGTGGCTAACAAATCGGTTCGCGTATACCTCCCATATTCGGTATTTGTTTGGTCATCCCAATCACCCCTAGCATGTTTAAGTGTTTCTCGTTTTAAATTGTTAAACAAGTCAATTTCCGGGTCCATGCTAGTATAGGTTTCATAGGTTGACGCCATATAAGAACTTGATTCACCAACATTTGATGGGGTTTTATACTTGTTAAAATAAACCCCAAATAACCCTTTAATAGATTTTTCAAATTCGGCTATGGTGTTATTGGCATATAATGGGTCAATAACGATATCCAATATTGTAAAGATTTTTCGCATAAGATGTTCCACCCCAATTTTGTTCAAACACGGGTTTAATGCGGCTTAAACGGTAATTAAAGTTGATAATGTAGCAAAATATTTTCTCATTTTTGCTTTCATCGGCGTTACCATTTAAAAATACAATTCACCTTGTGATTCGTAATCGTCCAACTTTGTAACCATAAAACCAAATTGTTTAAGGACTAAATGACTAGTGGGATAATAAACACTCGATAATAAAGTTTTTGCGGTTTTAAAAACATTGAACAATTGGCTTAGTTTTTGAATAATTTCCCAATTTTCAAGCGAAAATGGTGTAACCCGATATTAACGCAATAACTCGGCATGATAATAGGTTAAAGTAGCTCTTTGGCGTAAACTACATATACAAGCATATTGTAAATCGGATTCCATCTTGTGGGAACATCCCAATTAGGGGCTAAAAAAAATGGAATTCGTTTCTTACACACTTTCATATATCCCTTCTATCTAATTTTGTGATTTGAAAATATATCGGCTAACATTTGTCTATAAGTGCTTATGCCGTTTTTTACTTCGGAGACTTCTAGTATGGCTTGCACAACCAAATTTATAATGTGTGCAACGCATGGACTATGATAAAAGTCACCATTCATTGGTGGTTTGTATTTTAGTTTTAGTTTACCCACCGCGTTTGTATTATTACTCGCATTATCAAATGAAATTGAAAACACTTTTTCTTCCAAATTAAACCTTTGTAAAACATCCCGTAACATATGACATAAGTTTTGACCCGTGTGAGGATAAGGAAATTGGTCAAAAGCAATAACCCTCTTCATCATTTTTCACGATTCGGGATCACACCAATGTGCGGTAACACAAGGTATGAATTGGGAAAACCATGAGGAGCCGACCATACATCAGTTGTTAAGTTTACATTTGAATTTAACGTTTCAAAACCTTTTATTACAATTGTTTTAGCTTTTTCCCATATTTTCAAACAATCGCTTCTAAGAGTATTACGACTTACGTGAGTATATCGCGGTTGAAGACACCTTTGAACCACCCCGGTGAATCTAGGGTTTTCGAAGTGATTGAATAGCAAGGCTGATTGAATCACATAACCCGCAAACTCTTGATGCATCCGCTCCACCGAATATACAAAAATACTCCCGTCTTGACCCATCGATGATTGACCCGCTTCCGGAAGTTTATTGAGTACTTTGCAATGCTTCTCGATGTGATGCTTCAACGTCGTGTTGGAATCACTTTTCAAAAAATTGCCGCAATGATTACAATGGGCCAACTTTTTGCCATTCGACATTTTCACCAAACGAAAATAACACCAAACGGTTCGGTTTTGGTTTGTTTCGAGAACGGCTAGAATCGTTACTTCGCTCGAGGAACCAAAACCGGTGGAAGCGGTAGAACTTTGAGTTTCCATTTGATTGTTGATGATTTTTCGAGAATTTTTCTAACGTTTATCGAACGTATTTTTTTGCGTTTTTAGAGTTTTTAGAGTGTTTTGAGAGTTAGAATTGTGTTATTAACCCCATACTCAACCTATATACTTATAGTAAATTTACGATGGCAAAATGGTAAAAATAGCACCAAAAATCTGCCACCAAACGATTATAAACGGTCACAAAAATTCAAAAAAATGCCAAAAAAACGGCTAGTGCATGCAGAAACCGGGTATTTTTCGACTCGGTTCGGGCAAAACCAGTTAATACCCGGTCCAAACATCATAATCACAACCCGGGTTGAAACCACCGGGTATTGGAAAACCCGAATCGGGTTTGGTCAAACCCGGGTTTGACCGGTTCCGGTTTTCGATTTTTTTTCGGTTTCAGTTTTGGGTTCGGATTTTTTCGACACGACTACTTCCAGATACTTTAAACCTGGAACCTACTCTAAACAATTAAACATTTTTCTCTTAGTTTATGGTTATCGCCAATGAATATGTGAATGAGTTATACTCTACCGGGGTTTATCAACTCTCACAAATCACAATCAACGAATTTAATACTCCATGAAGTTGAAGGCGAATACCCACTCACTTGACAATTGTCCCGGCAAAATTTATATCTAGCCCCATATGTTGGTCTTTGCACCACACCCTGCTTGCGCACTTGTGCCAAGCTTGATATTCAATTCCATTTAATACAATATATGCTACTCAAATTGTGCAGTCGATTTAACACAATATATAGTTTGGTGTATCTAAATCTCGAACTACCAAGCAGGTTTAAACTTTGTTTGTATCGAACAATTGGATTGTCGAGTAGTCACAAGTTATAAAATATATATGAATAAGTCAAAAATCAACAACAAGAGAACGCGTCCAATCCTTCATATTTCCATGTACAACTTTCCTAACTTAAACTAAAAAATATAGCCATTCGGTATATATTCAAATTATAAAATGCTGATTCAACTGCAAATGACATTTGAATAATGACATTTGAACAATGCCAATTGCCATAGATGATTGTCGTATTCAAATGATATATTTTATAGAAGGTGGTATTCGCAATGAGAGGGACATCTTTATATACATAGTCCCACTTGCAAATATATTTTATTGTCATGGGAGTGGAGAATATAATATTATAACTTTTAAAGGACTATCCTTTTGATTATTAAAATTCCTTATTTTATTACAATCTTTTTGAATTTTTGGCAATAGAAATTATCTTAAAGAATTCAAACGGAAAACGGGTGATGTTTTTTCTGGTTAGATTTTCCGAAAGTGAGAGCATTAAGATCTAAACGACATAATTACGATATTCTCGTGACTGTTTTTTAATCTCCCCCCTAATTATCGTCAAGATCTTTATCTAAAAATATTCAAAAATGAACATCTTATAAGAAACATTGGGTTATTAATTATGAAAATTTATTCTCTTATCTTTCCAATTTTATAGCCCAGGTCCCTCTTAATGTTATATAACTATGTTGAAAACTAGAATAAGTTGGACCGGTCTTATATAAACATCTTATTTTAAGAGTTTTATGACGTAGATATCTAAAATATTCATTTTTGAGGAAAAATATATGCTTATCAAAGTTTGGTTTACTATAAAAAAATGTTTCGGAGCTTAAAGGTTAAAAGTCAAAACCTTGGCAATGCCCAAATCTGCCGACCCATTGGGTTGATAAATCCTGGGGCCAAAATCAAAGAGAGAGAAAAACGATCATTATAATGAGTTACAAGTTAAATTAATCAAACATAGCCTCTCTTATTTAATGAGCTACTAGTAGTGAACACGCACTATGTGGTGTGAGGTAATAGAGTATAAATGATGTTGCTCAATGTTGATGACCGGTTGTAGTAATGAGAAATGAAATGTTGTTCGGTATAAATATTATTACATGAATATTGTTTTAATTTAACAATTATAATTCATCATACAAAGATATGTAAAAGATTATATTCGATGTTACTTACGTTTCTGAATTTCATTAAAATAATACTACTTCAAAAATATGCAATGAATGCTAGTGTTATAAATGTGACAATTGTTTAGATTATTAGGCTAAACGGAATAAGGAGGACAACTCACCCCCAACTCACTCTGCCACGTCAGCTTTCTTTCTTCAGAAAACAAACTCACCTTACTCAGGAAATAAGACTTACCACGCACTCATCGCAGCCACTTTTAACCCAAACTCACCCCCAACTCACCTTATCTTTTTCATTTAAATACTATTATTTATAAACTAAAAAAATAAATATTTATGTAAACGTAAACGTACGAAAAATGTTAACGAAATTTAAAACTTTTATTCAAACGTTAAAAACGATAAATAGAGAAATTAAAAACTTAAACGAAACATAGATAAGTTAAAACGTAAATGATACATAGATAAACGTAAACTAAAACTCCCAGTTATACTTCGCTTTGAGCCTTGCCCGAAATGATTCCCATGTCGCTCGCTCGTTCCCGGTCATGTAATCGTAGTCTTGGAAATATAGCTTCATGTCTTCTTGTTCGGCTCTAAACTCCGCACAAGCAACCTCCCTTTCTTTGATGTGTATATATTTATCTCGCTGTGCAATCTCAGCAGCTGAGATCTCAGTTACCATCAACCTAGCAAGTGCTTCGTCATTCAGAGTTGACGATCCTGAAGCTTACGACCCTTTCTTTTTCGATGCAACTTTTGCTTTGTCCCTCCCTGTCGGTGGTGGTGGAACTTCGACCACCTCATCATCGTCGTCAACAGTAGTATTCAGATTAAAACTGACGTCTCCAGACTCTGTGTTGAACGAACTAGAACCAGATGACTTGTGCTTCTTGTTGCTTCCCTGAGAGGGTTGGCTAAAATCTAGAGGCTCAACATTTTGAAATTTCGGATTATGTTTCAAAACTTCCCAACAATGCCGATATCTAAACGGATTTCCAACTTCACTATGATAGATCGTCATCGCCTTTTGAACGTAATCTTCGTCTGACGCTCCACTTGTAGTCGTACGTATCACATTACTGTATACTCCTCTAAATCGCTTCACGGCAGGTCGAATTTGTTTCCATTTTCCCACCACCATATCGTAAGTCCGACGACCTTCCATTCCTGTTTTGCTCTCTATGTAGTTTAAAATCTCAGTCCACATGCCTTCTATCCTCTTCGTATTACCATTTGCACTGTCTTCAGAAACGGAAGGCCAACCATTACATAACGCGACTTCTTCGTGTTCTGTCCACGCAGTTTGTCGGGACGAACTTTGGGTATCCACCTTCTTTTGGCGGGCGCGAGATGCTCTCTTCTTCGGCTTCGCTGGTGAGGTGGCAACGTCTTCTTGCTGAGTTTCTTGAACAATTTCTTGCTGACTTCCCTGCTGACTTTGCCAATAACCGGTGTTCTCTTGATAAGTTTCGGAAAACTGAGGCGAGTAGCCATCTCCGAGATTAAATGCATGAATCGGAGACCTAGGTGGATCAGTTTGTGGATGTGATGACGAACCACCCGTTTGAGGTTGCGAGAGATAGTCTGGGTGACTAAATGGCCACGAGGGAGGTTGGGACGCATAATCAATAAACGTGTTTGTTTGCATCCCAAAAGATTGAAAGCCACGTTGTTTCGATGCCGGCACCGGGTTTCGGTAAGGTTGGTTTGGGTAAGGTCGTAATAAGGTCGGGTTCACGTTCGGTGAGGGGTTTCGTAGATTAAAAGTGTCGTCGGGTGTCGGTAGATTGCTTCGGTTGAGGGTTCTTGGTTGACGTTTGTTGGGTCGGGGAGTGTTTTGGTTAGACATTTTTTTTGAAGAAAGTATGAAAGGTTTAGATATTGTATGAATTTGAAAGATATGTGTTTAAATATGGTTGAGTTAGTGAGTATTTATAGGTAAAAAGTGGGGTTTAAAATTTTTTTTTTTTTTTTTTTTAAATCATGCAACGGTTTAAAACAATTGTGGGCCCCACCTATTTCAAACTCACCCAAGGTGAGTAACTCACCTTTGGCACACAAACCAACGAAACAAACTCACCCTGGTAACAAACTCACCTCGGTGAGTTTTACCCTCGGAAATAAGACTCACGCGCGAGTGGTAAACTCACCGAGGTGAGTTTTGTCTTACTCCGTCCAGCCTTAGAAAAATAAATTTGTCATCATATTTGATTGTCCGGGTATTATGAAAGTTATACTAATCACTAGGGGATTTGCCCACGCTCATTCATTCATTATTATTCTCTTGACACCTTGATATCTAATCATGATTAATTACCATTAGAGACGATCCAATTAAGTTCAGAGTACTGATAACAAGATTCCTATGCATTTTAGCATTTTAGGCATCATTACATTTATGAAAGTATAAACATATACTGTATAAGGCATGTAATAATATATTAACCACAACCTACGATTGTGGTTTTCATAACTCTTAAGTTTATAATCTTCAGTTTTTGAATTAAGGTTATTATCTAAATATTGTATAGTTGATTATGTTTCTACACTGAATACATATGGATCTTTGGTGGGGATCAAACTTGTTTTGATGTTGTTTTTGAGTCCATTTAATAAACAAATCTGATGCATAGTGGTTTTTGATGAGTTTAAGGGTTTGTTTGGATATAAAAGATGTTTATGTATCAGTATAACTGATAATAGTAGACTCACTTATAATTGATTTAACAGATCTATTGTGAAGATTGTGTTCAATGGGGAACACACTCTGTTTTGGAAGATTCATAGTGCACAAACAGTTAACGGCAAATGGACCAATTTTCGTCTTTAAACTCGATTTGTAGAAATCATGTAATTAGTAAATAGGAATAGATGGTCTTGAAATTGGTGGGTACTGAGTATGGTACCATATGTTCGGGCTTCTCTCAATCAGTACTAATGACATATCGTGTGGGAAATTATTTTGAAATAACCTACAACTTCCACGGGAGGAAAAACGATTGGTAACAATATTTCGACTCAATATTTCTGATAATTTTCTAAGACTTATATAATCGCTAAATCTATAAAGCAAAATAAGGAGAGGCGGAAAGCATGTCCTCGGGTGGATCACAATACAAATATTAACAGCAAAACGCAATCCCGAAAGATACAAAGAAGGAAGCTAATATATATCACAATATAGGAGATAACTACTATACGGCCATCACTCAGTTTTTGGAGGCCTTTTGCTTGGAAATATACTGGTATCTGATGTCAATTTTAAGGCCGAAACACGTGGAGGCATGAACACTTCGATCTCACACACACTCAAAGACGGCAGTGATGGTCCATGTTTATACAAAAATAAAAACATATATTTTCATGAATCATTTGTCATCCTTGTTTTTGGCTTCATGAACACAAACAACAAACTCGGACATCATAAAATCCCGTGAAGGAGACCCCGCCGGGGTAAAGAACAAAGGCGACTCACAAGGCGTTGAAAACACTGTTTTTGTATTTCCATCATCCTCATCAACCAGCACACATACGTCCTCTTCCACTACAGCAGTCACTTTGTTTAAAAAGTCAACGTCATGAGTAGACTCAACATCTTCTTTATCTTCTTCTTTGATCGTACAAAGAAACCTAGAAGCTCCATTTGCTTCTAACAACTTAAAAACATCTATCACCTCATCGTCTTGCGATGACCCATTGTTGGGTAGTCCGGATGGATCCAGTTCGACCCGTGTATGGGGCTTCAAGCAATAGAAGTAAAGCAACTCCTTAGTTGGAACATCAGCTGTAAAGAACTCAGGGGTTTCTCCACCGCTATAGATAGGAGGAGGAGGAGGAGGAGGAGGAGTAGTAGCAAAGGCGTGACGGCGGAAGGAGAGGCGTCGGCGGAGGACGTAAAATATTTCACCCGCGAGTACGATGAGGAATACTATGAAGGTTACTGATAGACCAATTGCTAGGTTACTAACACTCATCGTTTGTGTTTGTATGTTTAGAAATTGATATAACTAATATAAGAAATGGGCTTGTAGCACCGGGATCGAATGCTTATCAAGAAAGTTGACGGGGTTAAGGGTTAGTCGACGTGGTTATGGATGGGGGCAAAGATTGACGGGGACATGCCACCCACCAGAGGTTATAATTTTGTTTTCGAATAGCTATATATATATTTAGCAAGAACCTAGAAAATACAAACACCAAACATTAAAACCAACTACACCTTAAACCGAAGACCTAAGAAAATTATGACTCCTCGAAACCTAAAAAGACATTCAGACCCAAGCTCGCCTACCAGATTATAATGTGTTTAACGGGTTGTAAAAACATGATTATAATACGAATATGAGTTGTAACTTAATTATATAACAAGTGATAAATATTTTCAAGAAAAAGATGACAACCTTGACATTTTGTTTGCATTCAATAAGTATTTTTTTCATTTTTGTGTATTTTGTGATGAAATAAGATAATTATTGTTAAAGGTTGTGTCGTGGAAGTTTATAATTTGGTATACTTATAGTCACCTAATATTGACAAATTAAAGTTATAAATATATAGATAACGTGGAGATTTTACTATTAAAGTGAGGTAACATATTTTATAAGGGTGCTTCATGTTGTTCCTATCTCATAATCTCATTCTTTCTATAACTTTCATGTGGATATAAAGAGGTGACAAATACAGAGGACCCGGCGGGTTGATTAGAGGGTCAACAAATGTTTAAGAACTTAACTTTTGGTGTGGGTTGGTGCCTGACCCGGAATACTTTTGTGCAACTATTTTTATGCGTAAAAAAACTAGAAATTACATATGTGGAGCAACGGCAGAATCATGATGAGTTTGCTAAAAGAAAACGATTTTTACAACACCAGAAATCAGGTACTCACAGGCCGTAATAGCGTTGAATAATGATATTCTATGATTGATGGAGTTACCTAAAAAGAATATTCGGGTTGAATAGAAATGGCATATAAATTAGCAATAGATTAAAGACAATCGTTTCAACACGTACAATACATGCTTTAAGATTATTGATGTACTTTGGCATATATGTAGATTAGTGTTGTTCTTATTATCTCCAAGGTTTGAATACGTCATCCGAGCAATAAACCTGGACTATCACAAAACTAAGCATTCTTACTTATTTATGTATCTGGTGATTAACTTCTCAAATCAGGTGATAAATTTAGACATACATGTGCATTCACACGGGCCAATTGCCGCTTTGCTTTATCTAGAGTAAAGAGTCGGAAGAGTTTAAAAAGTTTTCATTTATCACGAAAAATGAAATCTTCATAATTGCATCACTAATATTGTGTATAAGGAAGTCTTTTAGAAAAAAATTAATATGTTTTAGTACACTAAATTTTTACACATTTCTTACATCGTTGGTACAGTACTATATACAAAAATATTTTCAATAACCTGATTCGGTAACAAACCCGTGCATCGCACGGGGCTAAAACTAGTACACTATAAACTAATGACTCGAAATGGTACGCTTATTTAAAAGTGCAAAAATAGTTACTTTGGGCTGTCAAGTAAATTTAAAAGAAGCCCCTTCTACCCAATCGGATCATTGGGCTAAGAATAGTTTTGCAATGATATTAGGTTAAAACCTAATATCGAATAACAGAGCCCAATCATGAAAAATAAGTTAGAGGGGACTAGAGGAGATAAAAATTAAATAATTGATATATAAAATATTTATGAATTCTCTTTACTACTTTAGTACTCGTGTGATACACAAATATATATATATATATATATATATATATATATATATATATATATATATATAAAAGATTATGTGAAAATATACTTAAATTGGTTGACAAGAAGAATGATCATCATTGAATACTTTGATTGGATGAACAAAACCAAATATCTTATAAATCACTTAACTAAAGTAATAAAGGTTATGATTTATAAATTCAAAACTTTGAAGATTGATATATAAGGATGACATATAATTAAAAAATTGAAACAAAAGAATTTTCATGTCACATTTTTAACTTTTATCTTAAAGAAGAGTGTGAATTTATTTATTACACTTATGTCAATATTTTAGTTTCCCATTTCTCGTGCTTAAGGAAGATAAACAAAAGAATACATTCAAATATGACACGTGCGGCCGTTTATAGCAATATCATAGAATATTTAATTTTGTGTAAAACGAATCATAAGTATGGTGCTTCCAATTCTTGATGAAATAAAAAAGTAGCATGTAAACCAATCATGGTACAATTTAATCCTAACATTATAACAAAGATCATACGACTCCAAGCATGTTTACCGCAAAAGTTTACCGTGGATAAAAATACACATTTAAACACACCAAGTCTCGATATACATCAATAAAATCAAGAGTTAATTACATAATTGGTCCCTGTGTTTGTTCCAAAACAACGGGTCCAGTCCCTGGGTCGCAATTCCTTCGGACCCAGTCCCTGGACCCTATCTTTGGTTGCACGTTTGGTCCCTCCCACTAACAATCGTTAAAAAATCCCGTTAAATACATCACATGCCTGGCACGTGATGGGTAATAAGGTAATTTTCCTTTTCTTTTCCCCTTTACCTTGCTCCATCTTCTTCTTCATCTTTCTTCACCTTTCTTTTCTACCAATATCAAAAACATGAAACTTTCCAAACATCAAAATGCTACAAACCTCTAATCTTAGGTAACACCACAACATCAACTGGACGCACACAAACCTCATTCTCATCAAAATCCAATCTTTTAACCTCACTCGGAATTTCCCATTTCTTCTTGACTCTCTTATTCACCAACGAATTCTCAGTAGTTGCCTGATTATAACGGCTTGCAATCACCCTACCGGGTTTCAAAGGCTTCTTAGCAGGAATCGACTGTTCTCCAAATAGTTTCTTCGGTTGAATCAAATCACGAAGCAACTCACTCACCACATCTGACAACGGCAGACGGTGGCTCCCACCACCACCTCAACCGCAAAGCCATCTCCACCGCCACAATCGGCTCCACACCTCCATTAACCTCCCGTAACGCGGCTTTCTCCGAAACCGTAACCGATTGAAACCCCTCACTCTCCAATTTACTCAAAACATTAACAGAATCAATTTCAGTAAACGAAATCCTTTCCAACAAACAAACCGCCACCATAGACCTCACAATACTCAACGGCGACACTTCGTCAGTCTCCGGCGAGGCTTTCTGAGGTTCTTCGGAGCTCAGCTTGGATATTTTGATCGACGACGGCGGTGTAATCGGTGAATTCGACGTTTAGGGTTAGGGTTAGGGTTAGGGTTTGGGATTGGGGTGAATTGGCGGCCATTGAAAGTGGTGATTAGTTTCAGATTGAGATTCAGATATGAGGTAATTTCTGATATGAGGTAATTTCAGATTGAGATTCAGATTGAGATTCAGATATGAGGTAATTTCAGATTGAGAGTCAGATTGAGATTCAGATATGAGGTAAAATTACTAATTTACCCATCACATGTTTGTCATGTGACACCATTTAACGTTAAAAATTAACAGTCGTTAGACGCAGGGACCAAACGTGCAACCAAAGATAGGGTCCAGGGACTGGGTCCGAAGGAATTGCGACCCAGGGACTGGACCCGTTGTTTTGCGACAAACACAGGGACCAATTATGTAATTAACTCTAAAATCAATAAGAACCTACTTCAAAGTTACAAACTTACAATTATAAGAATATCCACACATCAATGAACCAAGTATGCTAATAAGAACTTGAAAACACCTTAGAGATCGTGACCTGATACACACCCTCACTAAATCCTCTCTCTATCCAAGTTTGATATCTTTAAACTTTGTTCTCCTACGTTACAAAATAAAAAAGAAAGAAAATTTAGAGTAAATTACACCGTTGGTCCCTGTGTTTGTACCAAAATCACTAGTTTGAGACATTTTTTTTTAATAATTACGGTAGTAGTCCCCATTGTTGTAATTCTCTTACACCGGTAGTCCTTTTTTCTAATGTCCATTAACTTTCTCCGTTAACTCAATTATATGACTTGCATAGAAGGGTAGTTTAATATTTTTCACTTTAAATCTTATAATAAAAAAATAAAATAACAAACACATTTTTTTTTTCTCTCTCTCTCTCTTTTATTTCTCTTTCTTCTTCTCCATAACACCATCTTTTCCTCTCTCTTAAACCACCACCATCACTACCACCATAACTCTTTCTTCATCTCCTCCAAACATCACAACCTCTTCTTTATTTTCTCCAACCTCACCACTTATCGGCCAATTCCTTCTTTTCGTTTTTACATAATGAACACAATAAATATATAAAACCTAGATCTACCCAAAAATCAAAATATTCTTCAAAATAAAACACAATACATACAAATTAAAACCCACGAACCAAATAACGACTAGGGGTTGTTGTGGTGGCCAAAAATGGTGGTGTCGCTATGGTGGCGACAATGGGTGGTGTCGTCGTGATGGCGACAAAGGGTGGTGTGGTTGTGGTGACGGAAAAGGGGTGGTGGTGGTGGCAGTAGTAGATGGGAGATGGTGATATAATGCTTTGACGGTGGAGTGGTGTTATAGTGGTGGGTTTTAAATTTACTCATAGATTGTATATATATTTTTTGGAATTAATAATAGTTATGGATTTTGGGTTGTGTGTGTTAAAAAAGAAATTAACGATGGTGGTAGTGAGATTAATGATAGTGAATTTTGTTAGTGGTTGATTTTGGTGATGAAAAAAGAAAAAGATAAAAGAAAGAGATGGAAAATGAAGATGAGAAAGAGATAGAAAGTGAGTTATTAATTATTGTTTATGATAATGGTGGGTCCATAACTTCTTAAAAAATAAAATAATAAGTGAAAGACGAAAATACTCTCACATGAAAGGCTTGTGACCTTTAAATCGTTAAATATTAACAGATGTTAGAAAAATGGATCACCGACGTAAGAGAATTACAACAATGGGGACTACTAATGTAATTATTAAAAAAACAAATCTCAAACTAGTGATTATGATACAAACACGTGGACCAAGGATGTAATTTACTCAAAAATTTATTTAAATGTCAATATAGAAAAACACAAACACATTTATGTCAGGACTAAAATGTATTTGAAATTTTGAAAATACTGTCTAAGATTCTTTAAATTTGAAAAGTACAGTATTGACTATTTTAGATATAACATGGTGAAAAAGCCCTTATTGAATTTAAGGTTATGAACAAAGACATCACCTACTACGAGTATTTGTTTTTTTTTTTTTGAAACGGCAACTCCTGCGGGCCAGTAATGGAGTATCATCGTGCCACCATTACCAGCCACCCCAATGCCCACCAAAGAGGAAACCCTCTGGAGAGGCTCGAACTCGATACCTCTCCTTCACCAGGAAAACCCCTTACCAACCAGGCAGAACCTGATTGGCTACGAGTATTTGTTTTATGTAGAAGTTTGGAAATGATATATTGATTTCATGGTGACAATTGACATCCTATGGTGGTCCATATCTTATATGGTAGACCCATTTTTTTTTTTTGACAAAATGTATTTTAGTATCATAAATTTGGTTAATTGGTATTTTTACTATCCTCAACTATTAAGGGAGTAGAATAGTATCTTGAATTTGTCAAAAAATATTAGATGATACCTTGACTCGGTCATATGATAAACATGTGACTGAGTTCAGTTAAATATTTAATAAAAAAATTAAAACACTAACTATTTAGAAAAATAAATACGTTTTTAAACCCAAATGGTCATATGATGTATCATTATTTGAATAAAAAATTTGTTCCCCAAAGCCTTGAGGTATGTATTTATATTGCTCTTATCAATTATTTTTATATACTATTTTGTAACATAACTTTAAAGGACACGGTGAATGAGTCATATGCAAAACAACTATTATATTACAGTGAAAAGCCTAAAAATTGAGATTATTCATCCTATAAATAAAATGGATTAAATAAAAAACTTGGACAAATCACATGTCACTTTAAAATTAAATCTAACGATTTGCATAAAAATCCAAAGGGTTCAATGTTGTATACCAAAATATTGTCTCAGGGACACAAAATTCATAAACAAAATACGCAACATATAGTAACGAATCGACTATATGCATTAGCCAACAAAATTAGACTTTTTGGTTGGTTTCTTCCGCTTTCTGCCAGCTCCATTTTCTTTCATTGTAGTTTCGGCTTTATCACATGTCTTTCTATTACGAGTGTCAGAGTTGCAAATTTCACAATGGATGTCTCTACTATGACGAGAGAGTTTGGTTTTCGACTTTTTTGGCTCAAACTTCTTTTTCCTTCTTGCTTTTCTTGGTCTACCTCCCATTGCTTTTGTGGGAGGTGGCTTCAATTCCCCACCCCCACTATTTGGCCAAAACTCTTCACTTTCGACAACCTCAATGGGATAACTATAGGCGAAAATAAACTTATCCTTTGAATAACAGTTGTCTAGGTAATCAAGCGGGTCTTTTTTTTCTACTCCTTATAGCTACAATCACACGAGGGCACGGAATACCATAAAGATTCCATGCTCCACAACTACGTGTTCTCTTATCAAGATGGACACAATGTTGAGTTGCTCTTAAATAAATTTGAAACCCCACATCACCATTCCATTTTATCTTCCATTTACAACTTACAGCGAAATTTTCATTCACAATATCCCTGATGTTTGGTCCACAATTAAGCTTCCATTTTTGAACAAAACTGAGCCTTTGAATCCATATTCGCATAAGATACTCTCTAAGATCCTCATTCATAGAGATTATAGGCTTACTTCTAGCATCTATGAGTACAAAATTCCATGCTTCGGTACTGTTATTATCTACTGAGTCACACTTTGAAAATGCCTTGAAATAAGCCCTACACCATTGACTGATGTCTTTGTCCTCTAAAGATTTTTTGCACCATATTGAATATAATCAATCTCATCTAACCTTTGTGGCAATTGAGCCTCATTTGCGCACTTGGCGACTGCATAGAATGCCACTTTAAGTTTTTCTCCACGAAGATTTGAGTACCAATTCGCATATATGTGGTGTGCACATAATCTATGCTCAGCTCTGGAAAGATTGCTTCAACCACATTTAACAATCCCTGAAAAACAAATTACTTATTACATAACGGGACTCACTTTATAAATGTCACACCCCGCTAAAGCGGAAACACGGAATGCGAAGAGCAAAGAATCATTTCACGGGTTACACTAGAATCAACGGTTCAAGTTAATAAGATTAAAGTTGGAAAAGTACAAAAATTCAAAGTTACAACCAAGATTCAAAGTTTAAGACCATAATACATAATAAAATGTTTTATAAATAAAAATTCCCAAAATAAGGTCTTCTTCCCGAGGTATACTTCACATAATTGACTTGACCCGCCTGAACAATGCACTTCATAACTTACGCTTAGTTCCTGAAACATGAGATAAAGTGTCAACTACGACAACGTAGTGAGTGAGTTACAGTTTATAAGTTGGCAAAAAGGTTCGGATAAAAGTTCGACAAGTATATATGTAAGTACAAAAGTTTTCCAAAGAAGTAAGCGGTTACGCAATCGCATAAAGGTGGTGTATATACTGTCGTAATAGTTCAAGTCAAGAGTATAGAGTTCGTAAAAGTTCGAGACAAGTTCAAAGTCCATAAAGTTCAAGATAAGTTCAAAGTAAGTTCAAAGTAAGTTCAAAGTAAGTTCAAAGTCAAGTCGCGTAGCAAGCGGTAAAAGTATGTAGTCATTACCTCAGTGGTGGATTAATCCACATGTGTAAGACTGTAAGTAAGCATATGCGTAAATAATAAAGACCTATGATCCTCGAGTTGTACCAACCACTAAGCTTAATATAACGTATGATTTAGTTTTGGCCACTAATCCGATTTCTGGTCAAGCTCAAGCCCCTAGTTCCAGTCTAGTTCGAGTTCGCGAGAACTTAGTAATATGTACCCAGGTTGCTACCCTAAAGTAAGGAGTGACCGCTCCTAAGTATCGATACCCATATTTACTAACGGTTATTGTTAATAGTGTGTAGAGTTCAGTTCCAAGAAAAAGTTGCGGGGCATTTTGTTCGTTCTGTTTCTAAAAATTGGTTGTTTGTACTTACGGCGTTTATATCCTCACCTAGGGTTTTGCCCCAAAATACAATCAAGCTATCATTGTCTAATCAATTATCCAAGGAGGCAAACCTATTGAGTCTAAAGTAAGCCAATCCGAATAAATGATATTGTCTACGCATATTGGTTGCAAAGTTCCAAAATAGTCCAATAGTTCTCAGTTCCAAAAGTTCAAAGAGTTGCAAGTTCGTAAAGTTTCCAAAAATAGATAAGTAGCTCAGTTGTTCATAAAGTTTCCAAAAGTTCCACAATAGTTGTACAAGTTCATAAAGGTAGTAAAGATTCAAAAGAGTTTCAAAGACAAATATTTCATAAGCATTGTTCACGAGTTTAAGAGCACAAATCAGTTTCTCAAGTAAAAGTATTGTTCACAAAAAGTTTGATCTCATGTTTCCCCCAAAAAGAGTACTTAAAAGGTAAGAGTAAGGAGGGGTGTAACTCACGGATTGCGAAGATAAGGAACTCGGGAATCGGTCGGAGCGGAAGCCGGAAATCACGGGTCGCCTAATAATACCAAGATAGTTCAATTATTATTATCTTATTATGTTATTGTACTTAAGATAATATAATTAAGTTTTTAATTAAACTTTAAGTGTCAAGGTTAAGTTTAATCCAAAATAGTCCCAACACGGTGAAAGTTGCGTTTTTGTCCAAAAAGTCCAATTTTGACGTTTATTATTGTTGGGAAAATCAACGATTTAACCCAAGTTAATAAATATGTTTATTAAAGTCTTAGCCTGAGTGATTTGAGTCTGAGTAACTCTGAGTCTGAGTGACTGAGTCTGAGTGACTAAAATCAACTAAGGCATTATGGAGCTGACTACTCAGCTTCATAAAGAGACGTAGTGCTTTAATTTAGGTATGTTAGTTAGATAAAATCTTCTATCTTTTTAGAAGATTTTCTAAGATTCATACTTATCAAGCTCACTATTATTGTGTATAAATAGTGAGCTTGAACATTGTAATCGTTGCACCTTTCTAAGAAATATAACTGTGTGTTATTTTCATTCGTTGTTATTATATATTCCGCAATAATAATAATAGAAACTGAGTAATCAATCGATTAATAATAATTAACGTCTAAATACTTATTTGTGATTGATTAGCCATTGTTTGAGATCTTATTGAGACCTAACAATTGGTATCAGAGCAAATAAGATTTAAATTTTAATAAATTTATAAATCTTAAACGATCAATATATAAAATCTCAAAAACAATGTCATCATCTTCAAATACACCTGCCATGGCTGGAAAAGGTATTCCTATTTTCAGTGGTCACAACTTTGCTCATTGGAAACTTAAAGCTGAGTGGCATCTATCTGGAATCCATGAAGAAATGTTGAGGACTGTACAGGAAGGACCAATCATTCCTGGAAAGAACATTGACGAGGTCAAGGAAGGAGACAAAGTTGTCCAACGTGCAAGGTGGGTTCAAACTCCTAAGTCACAGTGGACAGATGTTGATAAGCTACTTTTCAATCTGGATCCAAGAGCAAGAAGCATTCTAGGTAATGCTGTATCTGAACAAATATTCTCCAAGATTGCTGGATGTGGAACTGCTAAGGAAATATGGGATACGTTAATACTTAATAGTATCTTATGAAGGAGTCCCAATAGTAAGAGAACAAAGGTTGAACATTCTGATTAGGAATTATGAAAATTTCTATGTAAAAGACAAAGAAACCTTAGCTGACGTGCATACAAGGTTTCAAGTACTGTTGAATGATCTTTCAGCCCTAGGAATGATGAAAGAAGATGATGAAATATGCAAAAAGTTTGTTGACATCTTGCCCAACAAATTTGAATCTGTCATTACATCTCTTGTGGTTAGTGAAAAATTGTCCACCTACAAGCTGCCTGGTCTTTTTGGATTGCTGCTGAACTTTGAAGAAGCTCAAGAGAGGAAAAAGATCAACACAAGAAGGACCACAAGAGACCCAGAAGCTGCATTAGTTGCAACCAGCAAAAGGAATAAAGAAATTTATTCTAAAGCTGACTCATCTGAGTCTGAGTCACACTCAGATTCAGAATCAGATGATGAAACTGAGGTCAAGAAACTGAAAAGTCAGCTCGCTCTGTTAACTATGAAGCTTGAACAGAAGACAGGCTACAAAGGAAAGAAACCTTTCGATCTGAAGAAGGTGAAATGCTTTAAATGCAATGAATATGGTCACATGGCTGCTGACTGTAAAGTAAAGAATGCTCAGACTAAACACATGGATGAGGTTGCTGAGAGGGCCCAAAGCTATCGAAAGAAGTATCTTAAATACAAGAAAGGCAACAGTTCAAATACACAGAAGCCTCAAACTGAGCAAAAGGCATTTTTTGCTGAAGAATGGCTAGATGAGGAACTGTCTTCTGATGAAGATGAGGAAGTGGTGGATAAATGCTTAATGGCATTCACAGAAGAAGTGACTGAAGCTGAGAAGTCTGCCTCTCAGTTCGAGAAGGATCTGAAGGAAGCTGAAAGACTGAGTTGTAACTCAGACTGGAACAAGTCAAAACTTTATAAGGTACACAATTTTGACACTTATACAAATGAACAAAAACTTCAAATGTTTCAGTACATTTTTGTTGACTTGACCACCACTTTAGAAGAACAATCTGAATTCAAACAAAAAATCAAAGATCTTGAAAATAATTTGAAAATTAAAGATGATAAAATAATTGAACTAGAAAGTTATAGAGTTCTTTTAAATGCTCAGATTGAAGCTTATAGTGATCTTGCAAAAGAAAACTATAACCTTAGAGAAGAAACTGAGCACTATAAAAGAATTTGTAAATCATGGTGCATATCATCCTTAAAAAATAAAGATTGTTTAAGCAGACAGGTACCCAAACAAGTTCAAGCTGTGTTGGGTGAGGACTTCAGTCTGAAGAAGCATATGACTGAAGAAGAAGAAGAAGCTGAAAGAGAAAAAATTGTTTTCAAACCAGAAATTCTTCCAAATACTTTCACATATATGAAAGGAGAAAAAATAATGATGTCAAATGCTTTTGTAAAACCTGTAATTTCCAAAGTTTCTAATAAAAGTGATTCTTCATCTTCTTCTTAGTCTGAATGTGTTAATGTGCATGCTGAAAAAGATTCCGTGCATCTAACTAATAGATTGCCCAAGGCTGTGAGTAAATCTAAGATTCAGCACCCAGTCAGTCCCAAGAGTCTGAACAAAAGTCATGAAACAAAAACTATTGATAAACTGGGGAATCAATTGTTGGAACTGACTAACATAGTAAAAACTCTAGTCAGGAACAAATCACCCAATCACGTCAGGCCCAAGACTCCTCCTAAGAGAATTTGCTACAATTGTGGTGAAAAAGGGCATGAAGCTGTGTTTTGTAAACAACTGACTCAGTCTAGACCACAGAAAAATATTTTTCAAAAGTCAGTTTCACCAAAGTCCAGGTCAGTTTCATCAAAGTCAGTTTCACCTCAAAAGCAAAGAAACATTTCTCCATTAAAGACAACATATGAGAAACCAATTAAGACTAAGTCAGTCCCATCTCGAGTCAGTCCCAAAGATACTCCATGTAAATACTGTGGTGTCATAGGTCATTACTCTGTTAACTGCATGAAGGAAATAAATAAATGGAACTATAACAGCTCCAAAACTGACTGCAAGATTGAACCTGAACTTAAACCTGCTTCAGTTCATGGATCCACTCTAAAGTGGGTGCCCAAAAGGAACAAATATCTTTTATTTCATGTGCAGGACTCTACAAAATGGTATCTAGATAGTGGAGCGTCAAGGCACATGACTGGAATGAAGTCTTTTCTACAAGACTATAAAGAAGAAGATGGGCCTCAAGTGAGATATGGTGACAACGGGGTATCAATGACACGTGGATATGGAAAGATTCATGTTGGAGCTGTCACTTTCAAGAGAGTCTCATATGTAGAAGGATTACAACATAACTTACTCAGTGTGAGTCAAATTACTGATGAGGATCATGAAGTTAGATTCAGGAAACAAGCTGGAATAATCTACAGTGCCAAGGGAAAACCATTACTACTCGCCAAGAGAGAAAGACATGTATTTTGTCTGGATCTGAGTACGGCCAATGATGAAGCTGAGACATGTTTGTTCACAGAAACCAAAGAAGAACTTAATTGGCTATGGCATCGAAGGTTATCCCATCTAAACTTCAAAAATATAAATGCTTTGTCAAAAAGTAAATTGGTTAGAGGTCTCCCTGAACTGACCTACACCAAAGACAAAGTTTGCTCAGCTTGTGTGCTTGGAAAGCAAACAAAGACTCAATTCTCATCCAAAATGTTGCATTCAATTGATGAACCTTTATTTATGCTACATATGGACTTGTTTGGTCCAATTGGAATTGAGAGTCAAGGAGGAAAGAAATACACCCTTGTAATTGTTGATGAATTTACTAGATTTACTTGGGTTATCTTCTTAAGGGCTAAAAGTGATGCAGATGAAGAGATCATCAGTCTGATCAAAAGAGAACAGCGCCAGAAAAACACTCTTGTTCGTCAAATGAGAAGTGACCATGGAACTGAGTTCAAAAACTCAGTCTTAATAGACTTCTGTGATCAATTAGGCATAGTTCAAAACTTTGCCTCAGTTCGCACCCCTCAACAAAATGGAGTTGCAGAGAGAAGAAACAGAACTCTAATTGAGGCTGCCAGAACAATGCTGTGCTATGGAAACATGAAAATAAAATTCTGGGCTGAAGCTGTGAACACTGCCTGCTTCACACAAAATAGGTCCATCATCGTGAAGAGACATGGAAAGACAACTTATGAATTGTACCATAACAAGGTCCCTTCCATTCATTATTTCCATATCTTTGGAAGTAGATGCCATATCCTAAATCAAAGAGACTTGTTGTGCAAGATGTCTCCTAAAGCTGATGAAGGACTGTTCGTTGGCTACTCAAGCATAGCCAAAGCATTCAGAGTCTACAATGAAAGAAGGAAGGTGGTAGAAGAAAGCATTAATGTCACTTTTGATGACACTACTCAGTCTGACAAAGATGAATCATCATCACAGACTGACATAGCTACTATCAATCAACTTTGTGATGAATTACTTGTAACCACATTTGAAGCTGACTCTCAGATTGAAGATCAGAATGCTGTAACTAATCATCAAAATCAAGAATCTGAAAGTGAACCTGATGAAACACCTGTCCAGAGTGTTCCAGCAATAGAAAATACAGAGTCAAATGAAACTGATGAAACTCAGTCTGACACCCTTCAGACTGACCAAACTCAGCTCCAAACTACTCAGCCTGATGATACTCAGACTCAAGCAGACGAAGTTTCTGACAATGTTCCAGGCAACATCAAGACGGTCAGAGGACATCCTATCTCGTCAGTTATTGGTTCATTAACTGAAGGTGTCAAAACAAGAAGAAAGAAGGCCACAGCAAATTTTTGTTTCTACACAAATTTCTTGAGTCTGATGGAACCAAAGAAGGTTGAGGAAGCCTTATTAGATGAAGACTGGGTTGATGGTATGCAAGAGGAGCTTGGAGAATTCATAAGAAACAATGTATGGACAAAGGTCCCACGTCCCCTGTATAAGACCATTATTGGACTTAAATGGATCTTTCGAAACAAATATGACAAAGATGGGGTGGTGATCAGGAATAAAGCTCGACTAGTTGCTCAAGGCTACAAACAAGAAGAAGGCATTGATTACGATGAAACATTTGCTCCAGTGGCCAGAATAGAAGCAATTCGTCTCTTCTTAGCATATGCAGCATTTAAAGATTTCTTGGTGTATCAAATGGATGTGAAGAGTGCATTTCTGAATGGAGACTTGCAGGAGGAAGTCTATGTCAAACAGCCTCCAGGTTTTGTTGATCCTAATTTTCCTGATCATGTTTTTAAATTAAACAAAGCTTTATATGGTCTCAAACAAGCTCCTAGAGCTTGGTATGATACTCTATCTGACTTTCTTCTTAAAAATGATTTTAAAAGAGGTTCCATTGATAAAACATTGTTTATCAAAAAGGAAAATGGCCATGTAATTTTGGTCCAAATCTATGTTGATGACATTATATTTGGTTCCACAAATGAAAAGTTGTGTACTTGGTTTTCAAAACTCATGTGTAGTGAATATAGAATGAGTATGATGGGAGAGCTTACTTTCTTTCTTGGTCTACAAGTAGAACAAAAGAAAGATGGAATTTTTATAAACCAAAGTAAATATGTTCATGATTTAGTAAAGAAATTTGGTTTTGAAACAAGTTCTGAAATGAAAACACCAATGAGCATTTCTGATAAGTTGCATAAAGACTCATCTGGCAAGTCAGTTTGTCAAGCTTCTTATAGAGGAATGATTGGCTCTATACTTTATTTAACTGCCAGTAGACCTGATATCATGTTTTCCACATGTCTATGTGCACGTTATCAAGCTGACCCCAAGGAATCCCATCTTAAAGTTGTCAAAAGAATTTTTAGATATCTTAAGGGTACACCAAATCTTGGTCTATGGTACCCTAAAGATTCTGGTTTTGAACTGATTGGCTACACAGATGCAAATTATGCAGGATGTAAACTGGACAGGAAAAGCACTTCAGGAGGATGTCAGCTCTGGGAGGAAAGCTAGTCAGCTGGTCAAGTAAGAAGCAAAACTCAGTTGCAACTTCCACAGCTGAAGCTGAGTATGTGGCTGCAGGGAGTTGTTGTGCACAATTACTATGGATGCAACACCAATTGGCTGATCTTGAAATCAAGATTCAAAACACTCCAATCATGTGTGACAACAAGAGTGCCATTCAAATCACTGAGAATCCCGTTTTCCACTCCAGGACCAAACACATCGAAATACGACATCATTTCATTCGAGACTGTGTGGAGAAAGGAAAGGTCAGACTGGAGTTTGTAGCTACTAATGAACAATTGGCAGACATATTCACGAAACCTCTGAGTGAGGACAGGGTTTTCTATCTGTTAGGAGAACTAGGCATGTTAAATCCTTAATCTGTCCAAATCATAAAATCTCAAGCTGACCTCTTAGTCAGCCTGTGCATTTTCAGTCTGACTTGAAAGTCAGCTCCAGATATCTCAGTCTGACCAGGTGCGCAGACTGAGTGTAATTTTAGTAAATATCTTTTGAAATTTTTTATTTTTTTATTTTATTTTTATTTTTAGTAAATATCTTTTAGTCTTTCTTTTCTAAAGTTTTTTTTTCTGCGTCAATGTACAGTCAAGGGTCAAAAGTGTCAATAGGACAAATCTACATGGACTAAATTGAAAGCTTCCTAACTTAGTTCCTTAATTTTCGCTCCTATAGTTTATATTCAACTGAATTTCAAATTTTAACCTAATTACTTTATTCTCTAATCTTCTACTTGATTTTCTTTCTAATGGCGAATGCAAATATGATCCTTCATGTTACCCCGCGTATGATTCCTGGTGCAGATTTTCATAACAGAGTTCAAATCAAAGATAATAACAAGGTGGCCACTGCTGACATTCCCGCCAATCGTCGAAACAGGGGTTTTGAGCAGTTGATTCAATACATGAAAGCCCATCCTCTATATGGAGCTTACTTTTGTGACACGGTGATGTACCCGCCTGTGTTGTGTGAATGGTGGTATACCTGCACTGCCAATGACGAAAAGACTGCCCTCACTGGCACCTATAATGATGGCAGACAGACGATCACCATTACTGAAGAGACGATACGAGCAGCCTTACTCCTTCCCACCGTTGAGGAAGCTGGTGAAGGTGGATTTCAGCCCAAACGGACCAAACAGCAGGCTCGAGCTGAGGCCTTTCCTTTGATTGGTCAGCCTGAAATCCAAGGTGTTATTCAGTACAAATTTTTCACTGGGAAATGGAAGTTTTTATTTTCTAGTATAACAAGGTGCTTGGGGGGCAAATCTGGAAGTTTGGATCAGATGAACGAATTTGAAACCCATCTGTTTCATTCTACGGTAACGGGTCGAAAAATCTCTTATTCTCAACTATATTTTGAAGAGATTCTCTCCCTTGCCTTGAAAACGAAAAGACCGAATGACGTTCCTTTTATTCGTGTCCTATCACTGTGTTTTAAGGAGGCCTTGGGAGACGTGGCATATGAGCAGCTTGAACACACTTTTACATATATCAATATCACTGAGGCTGAGCCAGGGTTAACCCCAGTTATGCTTTAGTGGATTGAAAATCCTTTTATCGATCATGAACTCACTGAGTCTGACGAGTCAGACTCAGATGATCAGTCTGAAAGAATTGACGAACAATTGGAGGTTCATATTCCAGCTGCCGATGCTGAGGTGGAACTGGGTGGGGTTGGGCACGATGAGGCTGACCAAGGTATGAATATCAATCTATCCCCTCCTCAGTCTGAGAGTATCCCCCCTCAGTCTGAGCAGTCCACTCCTAAACTTGATGTCTTGGCTACTCAAGGGACCAAACTGATGAACTCTCCCAGTTCGTTTGAAAACGCACTCACATCAAGCCCCACAGTAAATCAAGCACTAATGGATTCACTTTTCCATGAGGCTGAGAGTTCTAAACTCCCCTCCAGTGCTGTAGCTCAGACCAGTCTCACTCCGCTAGAGCAAGAGCTGGATCTGACTACCATGACTACCCAGAGCCCCCCTAGAGTAGTTAACTTGGAGACACACGCTGCTGCTGCCACACTGACACATGTGGTAAGCATTGAAGACGATATTCCCCTCCTGAATATCCCTGTACTTAGTATGGGACCACCCCCTTCAGTTTCAAAGCCAGTTTCAAAGGCTATTTTCACTAGCTCTGTGCTAGTTCACGATCAGGTACCATCAAATCTCTTACACTCTTATGCACAAGTCGTCAATGCCTCACTCCCCAAACTGAGTGAGGTACAGACTTCCTTTTCTATGGCTCATGATCATTCTCCTAAAACACAGGGAGGGAGTGAAGCTGTGTCATCTGTTTCAACACCCCCTGTTACTACAATCCCTCAGTCTGAGGTTGCCCTGACGGTCCCTGTGCTGTTACAAGCTATTCAGGACATGTCAACTCAGTTTGATGTCAAGCTGAGTGCAATGCAGACTGAGTTGCAAGCCATGAAAAGACAAAATGCTGAGGAGATGCAGGATTTAAAGGGAATGGTTTTGAAGCTGAGTTCTGAGATCAGCATGATGAGAAAAGGGAAGCAGGTTGCTGAGGGTGCTCAGACTCAGGGGGAGAAAACAAATACACCAACTGATGAGTCTGATCTCCCCAAGCAAGATTTAAAAAGAAAGAGGGATGAAGGGGAGAAGAAGTACTACAAGACCACCAGATTCAATCTGAAAACTGGTCAGTCAGAAGTATTCTATGAGACTGATTACAGTGACATTTCAAGCAGTGAGTCTGAGAAAGAGGATACAAAGGGAAAAGGGAAGGTTGGAGCAGATAGTGATACTGACCAACAAACTGATGAGGAGATTGAGATGGTAAAGCTCCCAAATGTACAGTCTGAGTTAGAAATTGAAATACAGAAAAGAAGAGATGAAGCTGAGAGACTGGCTAAGCTTCAGAGATATGCTCATAACTCTGAAATGACTGTGGAGCAATACAAAGAGTATGTCAAAGGGCTGTATATGGAGAAATTTGATGAAAATCCACAAGATCAATCAATGAAAGCAGCTGAAGAGCTTGAAGCTGAGATGAAGGAAGAAGAGGATTTGGCTATTGAAGAGGAACAAATGAGGGTAGAGGCTGACAAATTAATGGCCAAACAGGTGCTTAGAGAAGAAGCCAGACTTAACTTTATAGAGACAAACTTCACTCTGAGAAAGCATAAGAATAAAATTTATAACCTGGAGTGTACTAATACTGGTGGATCTGACCTCATGCTGACATGCTATCATAAAGGAGGATCTTTCAGAATCGGGTTACATAGAATGCACACACTGGGTTTGGAGGAATGGAAAGAGATTGCCAGTCTGAGCACAGGAATAACTAACATTGCTCACAGAATGGATATCAAAAGAGAAGCTGTTTCTAACATCAATGTAGCTCATATGTTGAAGCTGATGTCGGATGATGATTATAGGGCATTTTTTGCACTATCCACAGGGTGAGAGCAGGTGCTAAATCTCTGGGTCTGGAAACAAGTCACATGCATCCTGTCCCCAAAACTGTTACATTTCAAGATAGAACCTATGTGAAAACAGAAAATCATGAGGGCTTGTGTTATGTTGATTGTGGGGGAGAAGAATGTTTCCAAGCCAAAGACAGATTGAACATGACCTCCATCTATCATTGCATTGCCCTGCTTGGCGAATGTGAGTCTGAGCAATGTCTTCCCTTCCGAATGAAGCTGATTAGTTGGTTATTTAATAACCTTCGAAGAATTGAAGAAATAGGGACTTTGATGGATAAGGTGGATCTGATCAAGAAAGAGTATCAAATGCTCTTCCATAAATCTGATGCTGAAATGGAGAAACAGCTCGCTTGGAAAACTGAGAGGCTGAAATTGGCACAAGAAGTGAGTAAGCCTATGCCATGGGAGACATCTTTGAAGAAGAAAAGATCAGTCAAGAAGAGGAAGTGATATGTTTTTATGTATCTTTTTGTTCACAAACAATGTTAAGTAAACAAGTGTAGTTTGTGTTTATTTTTGGTGCATAATTTGTAAAAGACTTTAATTCAAACAGATAGGGGGAGATTGTTGGGAAAATCAACGATTTAACCCAAGTTAATAAATCTGTTTATTAAAGTCTTAGCGTGAGTGATTTGAGTCTGAGTAACTCTGAGTCTGAGTGACTGAGTCTGAGTGACTAAAATCAACTAAGGCATTATGGAGCTGACTACTCAGCTTCATAAAGAGACTTAGTGCTTTAATTTAGGTATGTTAGTTAGATAAAATCTTCTATCTTTTTAGAAGATTTTCTAAGATTCATACTTATCAAGCTCACTATTATTGTGTATAAATAGTGAGCTTGAACATTGTAATCGTTGCACCTTTCTAAGAAATATAACTGTGTGTTATTTTCATTCGTTGTTATTATATATTCCGCGATAATAATAATAGAAACTGAGTAATCAATCGATTAATAATAATTAACGTCTAAATACTTATTTGTGATTGATTAACCATTGTTTGAGATGTTATTGAGACCTAACAATTATTATTGTGTTACAAGTAACTTTGGTTGCTGAATTGGTTTGGACTTTTCTAATGAAATTTGGGCAGCGCTTCCGCGCCCAAATTTCATATCCAAAAATCCAAATGTCAATACCGCTCACAAAATACATACAACACTATTTTATATCCAAACGAGTCCATTTAAGTTCCAAAAGTCCACTACAAGTCACCAATGTATATTTATTTTCCAACTCAGTCCCAAAGTGGTTTTTACGAAAAGTCAGCAAGTCAAACAAGTTCAAAACGTCAAAATAAAGCAAATCGGGAAAATCAGCCAGGCCTGTGCGCCGTTGTGACCTTTAGGACGGCGCACAGAGCCAGTTTTTCACCCCCGCTGCGTCGTCCAGGTCACAGGGACGGCGCACGGGTCGCGTTTTCGGGATTTTTCGATCAAAACGATTAGTTTAGCCACGGATTTCAACATGCAATTGGTCTAGACTTAATAAAACTCCATTTCCAGTGTTTCTAAAGTGTTTTTATTCATAAAAACATAGATCTAAACAATATTTCGGTTAAAAATCGTTTTTGTACATAAAACGTTATAAATCTTTGTAAAAACTCATTTTAAATCCATAGATCATCCATGCAAGTTGTTATTTATATAAAAACAGTAAGTAAAAAGAAATCTACCGGTGGAAACCGCTTGGATGATGATTTGGTGATGTTTGAGCTCCGAAAATCTTTACAAAAATGGTCCTTAGCCGAAATCTTTTGGTTCCTTTTGCTTCTTGGGATGATTTGGACGATTTTAATGGATAGAAATTGGGTTTTGATGGTCAAATATTCTGGAAATGATGAAGGTTTAGAGAGTTTTTGAGAGAAAAGTTTGTGTTTTTATGTTTTTGGTGTTATGAAATGAACAAATGAAAAGAAAATAAAGAAAGTCATTAAAGGGGGGGTCTTGGGACAGTGAAAATGCAGTGAATGATGGTTTAAAACCGAGCTTGATTGGTCAAAAATGTAGGAAATCGAGACATGCAAATAATTCAAATTTGTTGCAGATTTCGTCCTCCAGGACGGCGCACAAGGTCACTGTGCGCCGTTCTGGACCATTTTTGTCACAACATTTTGATTTTTGCTGTTTTTGTTATTTTTGCGTTATTGCTTCGTTGGACCTTTTCGTTAACTAAAAGTTCTTAATTATGTTACATTATGAACTTAGGAAAGTTCATTAGGTGTTTTCTTGGTATTAGGACTTATATAAATTGCTTCCGGTTGTGATTCCGACACGAGCGCGTTCCCGGTAAAGGTTCAATTTAAAGGCACAAGAGACAAAACGAGAGACATAGAACGTAAATAGCACTTGAAATTTGACGGTTGTCACAATAAACTTGACCTTTTAAGAAGAATATGTAAATTAAAAACAGATTAAAAAAAAAAGATAGATGTACCTTTTGCTTATCAGACATGAATGTCCATTCTAGACCATCTACAATTTTGATATCAGCTTTTAAATGCTCTAAAAATCAAGTCCATGAAGATTCCGACTCAATTTCAACAATTGCCCACGACTCACTTCTACTTCCCGAAATAAAGTTAATATTAACCATATCAACCAACTTATTGCTGGTCCTTAGCCATTCATCACTATGCTCCACATATAACTCAATCAACCCATACCTATTAGCGCAAGAGAACATGTCATATAAGCTAGATTCGTCATGGATATGTCTCAAACCATCTTTTAGTGTCTTTAGTGGTTGTTTGTAGTAAACTCCATCCACATCAGAATCTTTGAACCCTAGGTTCCTAAACTCCGTAGTGAAGGACCACATACATACCCTATTCCGCTCTCTTTCCATATTTATGTAATCACAATCCCTATATTCAGTCAAATCCCCCCTCACGAGAACACCTCCATAGTGTAACCTAAATGTCACTATTGAATCATCATTCATTCTACAAAATAAACCATAATGAACAAGTGAACAATTACACAATTTTCAAACTTGTATAATGAATTGAATAAATACTATAAAATATTAAAAACCCTTATAGACTATCAAAAAATATTCAATGCGATACAATTGAGAAAATAGTTCAAATCAGTTGGAATTAATCATACACATTTTAAACAATTACATAAGATAATTAGTTTTTTAATAGGATCGAATATACCTTTCTTGATTTTCACGTTTATTTTTTTGTTTCTACCCAATAGTGTTGTGATACCAGTCGCATTTTTTTTTTCTTTTTGTATAATTGATTTTAACCTGGATGATAGACGTGATAAAGTAATAACCTAATTTTCTTCGTTAAATATTTAACCAACTCGGTCATATGTTTATCACATGACTGAGTCAAGGTATAATATAAACCATTTTACCAAATCTAAGGTACTATCTTGAACTCTTAATAGTTCAGAGAAGTAAAAGTTCCGATTGACCAAGTTTGAGGTAGTAAAATACATTTTGACCTTTTTTGTTTTGTTTATCTAACCTAGCTAATTCATAAAAGAAATACTATCTTTTTCAAAGTTTTTATTTTCTTGACACAAAAGTTGTATGATTCAATACAAACCAGCCACGACACAACAATCAAAATGTATCATTTATATGTTAGGAATATAATTTATGTTTTTGCAATTTATATTTGTTCTATACCATTAAACAACAACAAAATTAACAAAACAAAATAACAAAAAAGAAAGAAAAAGAAGCACCCCATGTGGGGTGGGGGTTAGTCGGCTTAGTTTGTCTTGGTTGTATTATATAGTATCACATGGCACTTTGATATTGATATATAGTGCTATATTCACCCAAACACTACTTTAGTTTACTATAGCATAAAGTTGCCCCAAGTATCAACCAAAGATTTGTTTATCATACCTTATGACTTAAGATACCCCTTATTGTTGACTGTTATATAGTTAATATCATATATTCGAATATGTCTTGTATTAGGGTAAGTTATGTTCAATGGAAATGAGAAAACGATGTTAATATTACATTGCGACTTAATCTTGTAGCCTGTGTCTTTTTAGGCCAATTGGACGAAGGAACATTTACTTGGCCTCGATCAATGTTGTGACATTATATTGATCAAGAACGCATGTCCAAATCATCATGTGTTGCTTTTTGTTTTACAACTTTGGATGTTATTAGCTTAAAATAAATTTATGCTGCTTTTATTGAAAAGTTTAATGGGTTCAATCTGGTCCATGAAAATAATTAATACAATTGGGAACTTAAGTTGTGACAACTGAAACTTGAGTCGTTGTTTTGGGATTAAAGGTGGTGATAATGAGTTATTTAATCTTATGTATCAACCATTACGAAGTTGACTTGGCAACATTTGTAAAGTGCATTCTATCAACTAGACTAGATAACGACCTTAATCTTTAAGAGCCTCCATCTACCAATTAATGCCAACCTACGTATTTTCCCGTCATTAACACTATGTTTATGTTATAATTATGATCTAAATTCATAGTTTTCAATTACAACGATAAGTGTTTTCTGTTACAACAATAAATTATTTTATAATACAATTCTAAGTTGTTTATAGTTACAAGGATAAATTGTTTCCTAATACAATTTTAACTAGTATCCTCTACAATTCTAAGTTATTTAATACCTATGTATAAATGTTATATGTTACTAGTATAGAACCCGCGCGATGCAGCGGCGGTAAAAAATTATTGTTCGATTAAATTTTATTAGAAAACATTGATGAGAGTTTCTCATTCATCGGTTAATTTATTTGTTCGATGTAATATTTCTTGGTTCGGTCATTCGGACCTTAGAAATAATTATTTAGCAAGTTTTACGGTTTGATCATTCGGTTTAGATGGTAATAGTTTCTCAATTTCTTTTCCCTCTTAATTTTGATAAACTTTTAATATAAAAGTATAGATAAATTTTTAAAAGTTGTCAATACGGGTAAAAAAAATGTAATTTCAATTCCTTAAAATTAAGGGATTAAGACTTTTAGAAAAACTCTTTATATAATAGAATAGATTAGCTATATAAAAAAATTATGCTTTGTTTAAACCTTTTAAACTCATATAAACACTGTATTAATATTTAGACATGACTTTGAATGTTTGAATATTGTAATGGAAGATAATAAACGTAATTGACATTTTTATATATATAAATACTTACTATTTGTAAAAGTTGAAGGATTGTAAATATATAAATTGTTATAAATATATAAGTTAACATCTTTCATAACATTCCAAATATATTAATTATTTTGAATTCTTAAAAGTTGTCATTAAGGGTAACAAAGTAATTCCAATTACTTAAAATTAAGAGATTAAGACTTTTGAAAAACTCTTTATATAATAGTATTGAATTTTTAAAAGTTGTCATTAAGGGTAACAAAGTAATTCTAATTACTTAAAATTAAGAGATTAAAACTTTTGAAAAACTCTTTATATAATAGTATAAATAGATTGATATGCACTTTCTCTTATGTTTTGCAACTCTCCTCACATTTTCTATCATTAATATTATCGTTTGTTTGTATTCGTGGTTTTTTTTTCCTAAAAAGGTTTTTCCTCATTAAATCTTATGTGTTCATTATCATCTTTTCAATTGTTTATCATTATTGTTACATTGTTAATTTCTAACAGTTCTCGAGTCTGAAATCAAAAGAAAATAATTTTTGGTTTATCTTTTGTAAAAGTAAATAAATTTAAAAACTCTCAAAACCACAATAAATACACAACTATATTTCTCAAACCATTTTCAACATTTTTTGCACTTCCTATTTACAAACACAATCATATTCTTAGAGCACTTGAAACAATGACACTCACATAAGGATACTAACAAAAAAAAATACCATAACCTGATATGAAAACCTTAAACACATAATTTTTCGGGTCAAAACAAGAATGGGTTGTCGGATATGTAGAGGGTTTCAGGGCGACATGCGAGGATTATTATCGGGTATATGCGGACCCAACCCAAAACATGAAAATGTTTCTAACGAATGTATATTTATATCGATAATAATTACTAATATTAGCATATATGTATGTCGAGTTTAACATCATTGTAAGTGATATGGTTATATATGTTTTGACATATTTCTATCTAAAAAGAACATAGTATAGTACTTCAATAATATTAGGTTTTTAAATTAGTTCTATATATATAAAAAAGGATCGGTTGGGGGTTTTGGGATCATGTGTTTAGAGAACCATAGCTCCAATGGGGCGATAAGATCTGCAATAGGGTTCAAGACAAAATTTGATCACGGTTTCCTATTTGGTTCGGGAATAGGGATGCTGACCCCGCTCCGAACATGAGTCATTGGCATTCCTACTCACTATAAGCGAAAAAATATGTTACGCCGGCATCACATTGAACACATAATACCTTAGAGGGATAACAATGAAATATGGATTCATCTACTATACTTTCTAATTTTCACTTTTATTAAAAACATATAATATTTATAATTTCTTTTAGATATCATATCAATTTAAAAAAAATATAATATAGTTAATTAAACAAGCATATTAAATAGATTAATTTATTGCTTAGTCAATGGACGTGGAATTGGATTGCAGCCAAATAACTCATACTCGACATCTTCATCAAAATGTATTGTTGTATCCTCGGTAGTCGAGTCCGTTGGTCATATTTTGTTTCTTTTACCAACGATCATCGAATCATGCATCAACCATTTTCATTTATTTCTCAAAGCATTCAATTCACTAGTATTATTTTTATGGCGGTTGCATTTGTGATTTGTATATGTCGTTGAATTTGAAATTGTTGAAACACATCTTATTGTCGTTGGGTAAATTATGTAGTTTGTGAAAATTGTAAACTTTTTTTAACAAAATGCAAGTAAAATAAGTTTTATTTTAAACACTTATATGCATGTAAACTTTTTCTTTTTTAACAAATGCAAGCTCACTTTTCGTTACTACTCCCTTCGTTATTAAAAGTAGGTGAGGTTGAAAAGTTAAATAGTGGTAACCGCTAGCTCATAAGTAACCTAAAATTGTACCCGCTTTGATGAAAATTAGAATCTCATGTGACTTAATTAAGAAATTAAAAGTTAGGTATGTCAACTGAAAACTGGATGGTTTTTCAAGTGACTTTTGTGATGTTTGTCGATTCATATGTTAATTACGAACAAACGTTAACAATTAACATAAAAAAAACGGGACAATAAAAGTAGCGTACAAACGTCAACGATTCAAACATGTAACTTGATTCTTCCACTTTACGGGACAATCTCAACTCTTATTTTACCTCTCATTATCGTATTATTCTACTTTTGCCTTCAAAATGCGTCACCAAATTAGTTTCATTCAATTTAAATTGTCTCCCTACATTGATTAGGCATATCACGAGTTTAGGAAAAATGTTGCAAAAATATAAATCCGTGTTCTCCTTACCTTTTCCAATCTTGTCAAAAACAATTCGGGAAACTTCCTCACTATTATTTAACACGTTTCCTATGAATCTTAAAAGACTTATCCCTTGATCACAATCGTACGATTGCAATTAAGCTATGTTTTTCCATGGTCGAATTCATTTTTGAATACAAATTTGAGTCTATTCATTTATCCCACGGTATCTCAAACACTTTCTTCTCGGAGAATTCTTAATCTATCGCACAAGCGACGTTGAATTCATGTTGTGAGTTACTTTCTAGAAAGCAGCTAAAATCTATAAGAAAATCTATGAGCTAATGTTTGTTCCATAAGAAAGGATGATTTCTTAAGACATTCAACACCGGTGGGCTACACAAGATTAATAATTATCATTTATATGGTCAACATTTCAATCAAAAGTTAGTGATTTGATTTATTTTTATCAAAAATCCATTATTTATGAAATTTGATTTGACCAACTTATTTTAATAAGCAACAACCGATTTAGGGAGTGTTTGGAACAACTTATTTTTCAGTTTATGGATAAGTACTTTGAGATAATATTTGAAAAGAATACAAAATCTCATTCAAAGTACTTTGAAATTAACCGCTTAGGGTTGGTTTATCTAAATTAAAGTTGGTATATTTTTTAGTAGGGTTTGGCTAACATGTAGCCTTATTAAATTCAAATATATTTTTCTCGTAATATTTATTTAATGTATATAAATTAAACTTAAATTTACATTTTCAAGAAGAATATTAAGAGTATTTTGACTCTATTTAATATATATTACAATTTACGAGACAAATCTTTATATATTTAATTTGTTCTTAACATTTGCCGTAGGGCACAAGTTAGAAAAAACCTTTTTTAATATTTTACTAGTTATTCACATTAGTATTTTGACAAATGACCTCAAAAAACTAAAGCAGGAGTTGATGGTGGAAGCTAATGGTAGGCTGTTCAAAATTGGTGTTTTTGAATTAGATGATGTTGAGGCCTCCAGAAAGTCAATGAACTCGAGCTCTGGGCACTCCTCCTATGAATCTGTTGGGAACGATAGTGATGATGAGGGTATTCCCGATACCATCTTTGGCGATAGAGATAATAACAATGACCTTGAAGAAGGTGAAATTCCAAATGCCGTGGATGATGTCGACGCGGTCAAGGAGCCCACTTTTGATTCCGGTGATAGCCTCCATGACCATGTTGCAGCGGTCAACTCCAATGAAATTTTGGTTGAAAATACGTGCTTGCATGGGAAGGTGAACGGCTTGCATGGGGTTACACAACAGGCGGCTGGAAATTCTCATGGTTTGTATAACCAAGATGACAACTCAATATCTCCAATTAATTTGGATTCGGTTTCCCATGCACGTGTGGGGGAAAAATTAATATCTCCAATTAATGTGGCGTCTGGACTCCAAGTTGATGGGTTGGCTTCGGTCGTTGGACATTTGGATAGTCCAGATATTAATTTGGGGGCCCAATATGCTCTCAATAGACCTTTTATTTTTTCGGCTGATTCTGGGCCCACCCCAAGATTTAATATTGGTACTAGTCTTACTGGTAAAAGGCGTAGAATCATCTCTCCCAACAGATCTCTTTCCAAAAAAAGGCCTCATATTTCTGTGATGTCGGTCGAGAGTGAAAAGGCGTCACACACTATGGATATATCCCCTTCGATTGATTTGAATCGAAGCTTTCCCAACCCTGATCCTCAGGTTGCCGATGATGATGTTAGCTCTTCATGTAAATCGACTCGTGAGCTTGATCGTACTATTGAAGTTGGGCAAGAAATCGGTTTTCAAGTCATTGGGGGTAGCGAGATCCTTGCTGCCATCTTGGGCGAAAACAGTGAGATAAATGGCAATCAATGAATGTTCTTTCACTAAATATTCGCGGTCTTGGAGATAGCAGTAAAACTAATTGGGTAGCTCGTCTAAAAAGTGAGCATAAATTGCATTTGGTTTGTATTCACGAAACCCAACTTGAGGACTCCTCTTCAGCCTCTATCGATTTGGGAAAATGTTGGGGGCCTGGTGACTTTGGATATTGTTTGGTGAGTGCTACTGGTAGGTCCGGTGGTTTAGTTACTCTTTGGGACTCAGACTTCTTTAATATCACTGAGACCGTTAAATCCCGGCACTTTGTTCTTATTGCTGGTACTTGTGCGGGTATTACCGGTGAAGTTGTTATTGTCAACGTTTATGGTCCTCATGGTTTAGGTGACAAAGCGAGGTTGTGGAATGATCTCATTGATTTAAAAAATGGTAGGAATGCTACGTGGATGATTCTCGGCGGCTTTAACGTTGTGCGTAGAGCTGACGAGCGGATCAACTCTAATTTCTGTCAATCCAGCGCCAATGCTTTCAACAATTTCATTCAGTCGGCTTCTTTACATGACTTAAGTATGGGTGGTCACCGCTTCACCTTTTTCCGTCAAGTTGGGGCTAAGCTCAGCAAGCTGGACAGGATCCTTGTTTGTCCGAGTTTTTCTTATGCATTTCCGGGGGTCTCGGTTGTTGCTTTGCCAAGGGAGTTATCGGATCATTGCCCCATCCTTCTCCGTACTAACGTGGTTGACTATGGCCCTAAGCCTTTTAGGTTTTTTAACTCGTGGATTTTGAGAAACGATTTTGATTCTATTGTTCTAAATGCTTGGTCTAATTTTAATGGTTTTGGGGCCCCTGATGCGTACTTTCTTGCGAAACTGAAATCCCTTAAAAGTGAGCTGCGGAAGTGGAGATCTAAGGAGTTTTTGGCTGAGTCTGATGAGTTGCGCCACGTTAAAAAACTTGTCGATGATATCGATTTTATAGCTGAGAGCAGATCGCTTTCCTCAACGGAGCTGGAGGATCGCGCTAATGGCCACATGAAGATTTTGGAGCTTGAAAGATTGAAGTCTCTGGACCTCAAGCAAAAGGCTAGACTAAAATGGACTGTCGACGGGGATGAGAATACTCGCTTTTTCCATGGTTATGTCAACAACAGAAATAGGCGAAACCATATCCATGGGCTCACCATAAATGGGGTATGGGTCACGGATCCTATCAGTATTAAAGCTGAGGCCCTCAATTTCTTTTCTTCCAAGTTTGAGGAGAAATGGACTTCCAGACCCAAGCTTCTTAGTCCTGATTTCCAACGCCTCTCTGGTTCAAGTAAGGTGCTCCTTGAAGCCGATTTCACAATGGAGGAGGTTAAGAAAGCTGTTTGGTCATGTGGCAACAATGGAGGAGGTTAAGAAAGCCGATTTCACCATGGAGGAGGTTAAGAAAGCTGTTTGGTCAGGCCTATCAGTTTAATCGGCGCCATATATAAGATTATTGCGGCTATTCTTGCTAGTCGCTTAAAAGCGGTTATTGGGGAGGTGATTGGGGAAACACAGTCAGCTTATGTTGATGGAAGAAATATCCTGGAGGGCCCCCTTTTGGTGAATGAGATATGTTCGTGGGCTAAGAAATCAAGTCAGAAGATCCTTCTTTTTAAAGTTGATTTTAATAAAGCCTTCGACTCAGTGAACTGGAGCTTTCTTGATTCTATCATGGAGCAAATGCAATTTGGTGGAAAATGGCGAAACTGGATAGGTGGATGTCTTATGTCGGCAAAGGCTTCTGTGCTTATCAATGGCACCCCGACTAATGAGTTCCAAATGTCTAAGGGGGTGCGGCAAGGCGACCCGCTATCCCCGTTTTTGTTCATTCTGGCCATGGAGGGTTTGAATATTGCTATGAAAACCGCTTGTTCTAAAGGCATCTTTGAGGGCCTTGTCCTCCCGAATACCAGCTTTGCCGTTTCTCACCTTTTCTACGCGGACGATGCTCTGTTTATTGGTAAGTGGTCTAGGAGAAACATCGACAACCTTGCTCGGATTCTAAAATGTTTCCATGTCTCCTCGGGCCTTAAAGTAAATTTTCATAAGTCCAGAGTGTTCGGTATTGGTGTGCGTCCTCTGGAAGTCTCGGCTTGGGCTTCCCCGCTTGGATGCGAGCCGGCTAAGTTTCCGTTCTCCTACCTTGGGATTCCCATTGGGGAAAATATGAATTTCATTAAAGCTTGGAAACCTGTTATCGATCGTTTCAAGGCTAGGCTTTCGGTTTGGAAGTCTAAGTCCCTGAGTTTTGGTGGCCGCGTTACCTTGGCTAAAGCAGTTTTAGGGAATCTTCCATCTTATTACATGTCTCTCTTCAAAGCTCCTACCGGGGTCATTGAGGAACTCGAAAAAATCAAGAGAAGTTTTATTTGGAATGGGTCTAGGGATAGCAGAGGTATTAACTGGATCTCTTGGGAGAAAATTATGTCCCCCAAAGATGTTGGGGGTTTGGGTCTTGGGTCAATCAAATCGCTAAATATTTCCCTGCTATCCAAATGGTGGTGGCGTTTACGAGTGGACAACAACGCTCTATGGGCTCGAACTATCATGGCTATTCATGGGGTAGATGATCTCCGATGTACTATGATCGCCAAGGCATCTTTGTCAGGTGTTTGGAAAAATATTACTAGAGTTGATAAAGCTTTGGCGGAGGCGGGTATCCATCATTCGCAGGTTATTCGATGGAATATGGAGGCGAGTAACTGGAAATCTGACTTTGTGGATATGGGGGGTTTTTCGGTTTCCTCCCTTAGGTCGAGAATTGTTCGCTCCGCACATCTCGTTTGTGATGGGCCTTTTCTTTGGCATAAGGTTGTCCCTTTAAAAATAAATTGTTTTGTGTGGCGGGCAAAGTTACACCGGATCCCCACCTTAAAGGCGTTATGCAAGAGAGGGGTAAATGTTAGTAGTACCTGCTGTGGAGCGTGTATTTTCGGCGAGGAAGACGCGGATCACGTCTTGGTTTCTTGCCATTTAGCGAGCCGGGTTCTTAAAGACATTTTGAGTTGGTGCAAAGTTCAGATGGGCCTTTTGCTCAAGGTAAGAGACGTTATCAACTTCATTACTTGTTGGGGAAATTGTCTGAAGAAAAGGATTGGGCTGGTCAGTATTGTCTATGGCATGTTCTGGTGCTTGTGGCGCACTAGAAACGATCGCATTTTCAACGGAATTGCTCCAAACCCGGTGAAGATTGTTAATGATATCAAGGCGATGGTCTACGTTTGGCATAAACATAGGGCCCCAAAAGGGAATATTGTTTGGAGCGATTGGTGTAATTCCCCTCTGGAATGTTTGTAATTTCCTTTTTTCTTTGTATTGTTCCTATTGGCCCGCTAGCTTCTTGCTAGTTTTAGGGTCTTTTATATTATATTTGCCGGTTCAAAAAAAAAAAAAGTTATTCACATTAATTTAAACCACGTCGTACACTTTTATTTTAGCATGTAGTCAACAACATAACAGACCTTGGGTATCTTACAATGAAACTTGTAACAACCTTAAGATATATATATATATATATATATATATATATATATATATAATATATATATATATATATATATATATATATATATATATATATATGAGTTCGGGTGCAAAGTTTGGGGGGGATATAACTCTAGACGGTATTGGTCATTCGGGGGAGATGAGTAAGGCAGCGGATAATGTGGATAATGTGGGTACCTTAGCAAAACAGATTGTTGATTCAGTGGTGGGTTCTGCAAAGGAAAAACATAAAAATCACGCACCACAAACTGGTTACAATGGTGAGGGGGCAGACTTGGACCTGAGCAGCGTTCCAGAAACTCAAAAAGAAACTCAGGCAGCGGCTATGGTGAGGAAGGTTACTGGAAGTCCAGCAGCTGGTGTGGGTGGTTCGGGTATGTCAAAATCTGAAGGGGCAAGCACTCCTGGTACACATGGTTTAGATGTTTAGTACAGCCGCATGGAATATACGGGGATTGAACCTATCCCTTAAGCAAACAGAGGTTCAGGAGGTTGTTAATGAAAATCGTTTAAAAGTGTGTGCAATTTTAGAAACTCATGTGGGTAGTCAGAACTTGCAACATATTAGTAATACTGTTTTTAAGGATTGGAGCTGGGTGTCAAATGCTCAAGCTTGTAACGGGGGTACGCGGATAATTGTGGGTTGGGATTCTTCTTTTGTTGATTTAATGGTTCTAAATATTTCTGATCAGGTAGTTCACTGTCAGCTCAGGTTGCTAGATGACGGGAAATCATTTTATTGTTCTTTTATTTATGCTGGTAATCACTACTTGCATCGTAGAGAGTTGTGGAAAAGTATTCATTTTCATCAGGGCTTTGTTGCGGGAAATCCTTGGGTGTTAATGGGGGATTTTAACGTGATACTTAATACGAATGAGACTACTAGGGGAAGCTCAAATGTGTCTATTGGCATGCTGGAGTTTAAAGAATGTGTTGAGACCATGGGATTTGAGGATTTAAGCCAATCGGGGCTGTTTTTCACATGGAACCAGAGGCCGAATTCGGATGATGGTATCTTAAAAAAGCTTGACCGAGTGATGTGTAATGGTGCTTTCTTGCATTATTTTAACAATGCTCATGCTGTTTTTAAGCCATATAGGATGTCGGATCATTGCCCTATTCTTCTTAATATTCCGTTGGACTTGAGGAGAAAACCGAAGCCATTTAAATTTTCGAACTTCCTTGTTAATAAGCGGGAGTTTTTGGACCTAGTGAGGTCGTCTTGGTCAGGGGGAGCGGATGGCTTCCATCTATATAGAGTTGTTACTAAATTGAAGCGTTTGAAACCTATCATGCGGAAGCTTACATGGAAAGAGGGCAATATTCATAAAAGGGTTGCTCGTCTTAGAAAAGTGATCCAGTCCGCGTTAGACAAAGAACCAGATTCTAATGATTTACGGTTTGAACATAGTGTTTATCTTAACTCATTTAATAATGCAAAGCTGGAGGAGGAATTATTTTTAAAACAAAGAGCGAAGGTGAGATGGTTGAATGCTGGTGATGGGAACACAGGATACTTCCACAAGGTCGTTAAGGGTAGGCGTCACAGGAGCGCGATCCATGCTATTCAGGACTCGGCTGGTGTAATGTATAATGGTGATGATGTCGCTGATGCTTTTGTTCGGCATTATGGTGCTTTTCTGGGGACCTCCGAAAATATTGAGGGAGGTCTTGGTATTGCGGGTCTGTTCACTAAGGTTATTCCAACTGCTAAATCGTGTAGTATGACTCGTGAGGTGGTTAACTCGGAAATAAAGGATGCTATGTTTGCGATAGGTGAGGATAAAGCACCTGGTCCGGATGGTTTTACATCAGCATTTTTTAAGAAGGCTTGGAATGTGGTTGGCGATGATGTGTGCTTGGCAGTAAAGGAATTCTTTCGGAATGGTAAAATGTTAAGGGAACTTAATAGTACTATTATTGCCTTAATTCCGAAAGTTGCTTCTCCTGTTAAAGTCACAGATTATAGACCGATCTCGTGTTGTAATGTTTTGTATAAATGCATTAGTCGCATTATTACAAATCGTTTAAAGGAGGGGTTAGAAGACATTATTAGTGATAACCAATCGGCTTTTGTTCCGGGTCGTAGTATTGCGGATAACATTCTTTTATCGCAGGAGCTTGTTAAGAATTATCATATTAAGAGGGGTACTCCGAGATGTGCGTTTAAAATTGATATTCAGAAAGCATATGATACGGTGAACTGGGTTTTCTTGGAATCGATTTTGGTTGGGTTTGGTGTTCCTCGCTTAATGATTAAGTGGATTATGGAGTGTGTTACGTCTACGTCTTTTTCTATAAGTGTCAATGGTAATCTCCATGGTTTCTTTCGAGGAAAAAGGGGTTTAAGACAAGGGGATCCTTTATCTCCGTATTTGTTTACAATGGTTATGGAGGTTCTTACTCTTCTTTTAAAAAGACGGGTTCGGGATGCAGAGTCTTTCAAGTATCATCCTAAATGTGCTAAACTAAAATTAATAAATTTATGTTTTGCGGATGATATGATTATGTTTTCGCATGGGGATCGCCAATCTGCTTTGGTTCTTGTTGAAGTGTTAAATGAGTTTAGGCAGATGTCAGGTTTAGTTCCTAGTATTGCTAAAAGTACTGCGTTTTTTTCTTGTGTGTCTGACAGGGTTAAAGCGGCTATTCTTGATGTTTTGCCTTTTGACGAGGGTACTTTTCCTATAAAGTATTTGGGGGTTCCATTGATCTCTTCTCGGCTTTTGGTTGAAGATTGTGTCTCTTTAGTTGAGAAGGTTAGGAAGCGTTTTAGTGACTGGAGGAATAAATCATTATCTATTGCAGGGAGATTACAGTTGGTGTTATCAGTGTTGTCTTCTATGCATGTCTACTGGGCGTCAGTTTTTATCCTTCCTAATTCTATTATTTGTGATATAGAGAAATTGTTGCGTGGGTTCTTATGGTGTCAAGGGAGTCTAAAACCGGGTAAAGCGAAGGTTTCGTGGGTGGAAGTGTGTCGGCCGAAAAATGAAGGAGGATTGGGTATTCGGAATATATTTGATTGGAATTCTGCGTTGATGTGTGTTCATATCTGGAATATTTTAACTCGTAAGGATTCCCTATGGGTTAAGTGGATTCATTCGTATTATCTTGATGGTAGGAATTTTTGGGAAGTCTCGATTAAAGCTAATGCAAGTTGGTCCTGGAGGAAAATATTACTTTTAAGAAACAATGTCCGTATGCATTTCAAGAGTAAAATTGGTGATGGAAGATCTATCTCGGCTTGGTTTGATACATGGTGTGAGCTAGGTCCTTTACATAAGGTTGTTTCTAATAGTGATCTAATTTCAGCAGGCTGGAATTTTCAAAGTAAGGTTGCGGATTTGTTAGCAAATGGAACGTGGCGATGGCCGGATAGCTGGGCTCGGAAATACCAGGCCTTGTCGCAGCTTCTTGTTCCGAGCCTTGCTAGTTTTCGAGACAGGTTAGTCTGGGTAGATGCAAATGGCGCTGAAGCTGGGTTCTCGGTGGCAGGCGCATGGGATGTTATTCGTGATCGGGCTGATGTCGTGGCTTGGCGCGATGTGGTCTGGTTTCCAAAGGGGGTTCCGAAACATTCTTTTTATGTTTGGCTCCTTGTGCTGCGGAAACTAAAAACTCAGGATCGGTTACATGATTGGGATAAATCAAACAGGTTTAATAGAATAAATTGTCTATTCTGTGACACTGTTCCTGATTCTCATACCCATTTATTTTTTGAGTGTACTTTTTCAAAGGAGGTTTGGAAAAAGGCATGCGTGGAAGCTAATATCCCAATACATTTGAATTATTTTATTGATGTCATCGAGTTTTTGCTATCTCGTGCTAAAGGGTCTGCGTGGGGTTTAGCAGGTACATTGATGTTTGGTGCTGCGGTTTACTTTATTTGGCAGGAAAGGAACAATCGGATGCATAATAAGGGGTCCAGAAGTGTTGATCGGCTGTTTGATGTTATTCTTAACTCGTGTAGGTTAAAAGCCTTGTCTATTCGGATTAAAAATATAGCTAAATGGAAGGAGGTTTGCTTCAAGTGGAAGATTGTTGACATGCTTGGAGACTAGTCTGCTAGTTTGTCTGCTTTTCCGTTTTGCGGGTGTGGTTTTTTTGTGGTTTTGAGTCCAGTTGAAAGCCTGTTTTCATCTTGGATTTCTTTTTAGAAGATATATTGTCTTCTTGTTTTGTAATTTTATTTATATCAGTTTTGCCGGGGTACCGTCCCCATTGAGCGAATATATATATATATATATATATATATATATATATATATATATATATATATATATATATATATATATATATATATATATATATATATATATATATATCATATTAGAAGTTTCACGAGATTCTTGATGTCCTCACTTTTGCTATAGCCTATTATGAATAGTTAGAAATGTTAATAGATGATATAAACTATAATTTTTTACTCGTGCGTTGCAGCGAGATTTAATGATTATACATAATTGAGTATCAAATCAAACAATAAAAATTGTAATATTAATGATATAAAAATTACTATTTGAAAACAATTACGTATAACTTAAAGAAATTTATAAACATCAATTTATTTAAATTGACCGATGAATAACTCAAAACAAAACCATCATGATAAAACAAATAAAAAGAAAATATCGGAATGCTGTTTTGTCACGTTTTAGACTCTCGATAAAGATAACTTTTTTTTTGGTTTCAAACAAAAAAAAGATATATCTATAAATAACGAATTTATAGTTAAATCACCTAAATTTTTTGTTTAATTTCATTTTATTTAGATTAAAAAATATATATATAAAGATGATTAAAAATTTTCTGAAAAAAACACTAGGATACTATTTTGTCACGTTTTAGACTCTTGATGAATATAACTTTTTATAACTACTTTTCAATTAAATCAATAAAATTTTGCTGTTTGATTTCATTTTATTTAGATTCAAAACAAAATATCAAGTTTTCTATTTATCTAAACTTTAAAAAGAAAAAGAAGAAAAAGGCAAAATTAAATACTATTCATTGAATAGTGTTAGGATTAAATAGTTGGGATTGTTATTATAGAGTTGCGTTGCATACAACAGTTAGTACTGCACAGTTCAGAGGAACATGGTTAGTACTGCAGAGTTAGTACTGAACAGTTAATACTGCAAGAACATAGTTACTACTGCACAGTTAGTACTGCAATGTTACTACTGCAAGAGCCAGTTAGTAGTGCACAGTTAATACTGCAAGAACATAGTTACTACTGCATTGTTACTACTGCAAGAGCCAGTTACTACTGCAAGGTTATCTGGTTCATACTGAAAGAGTCATTTACTACTGCACGATGGTGTTACAACTGCAACTCAGTTACTACTGTGGCTAGGGTTATGGAATACTTTCTTTTCAAGATAAAGATATAAAAGAATTAGTCTCCTAATATAACTAGGTTTCCTTATGTAAGTCGTATGAGACTCTATATATAAAGAGATCCCTAGACATTGTAAAGGTGTGGTTTTCATCATGTTTATTCTTTAGGAAAACACCAGACGATCTCACCACTTGAGATCGTTCCCCTTTGTTCAGCCTCAAGGTCAAGATTGATCCTTGTAAAGAGAAGAAACACGTCTATTCTGATCAAATAGATTGAGGCTGGTGTTGTTAGATGTTTCCTAGAAAAGCTAGGTTTAGCCTCAAGGTCTTTTATAGATCCTTGTATTATGAGAAACACGTCTGTTAATTTTTTCATCGATTAATAGATTGAGGCTTTATGGTAATCGTTATTGTGTTATTGATCTTATTGTTTTTATATATACAATATTCGATTATCATAAACTTGTGAATATCAAAGTGTTTATCCGTTGCAACTTCTTTGATAAATCTTGATCTACATAAGTGTGGTTGTGTTTACATAACCTAATCGATCCTGAAAAATAGTCATTTTATAGTCGGTAAATGTTTGATTTTATAATTAGCCTAAATAACAAATGGATAAGAATGATTGAAATATGCAATAAGTCTTCCCTTTAACTTCATCTTTTAAAAAACTATAGAACCAAGCTTTGTGATACCATCTCGTGTGATAAACACATTAGCAGGTCGTAGGTTTCAATGAGTTATATCTTTTGAATGCAAATTCAAAAGTCCATGAATTATGTCCCTGCATAAGTAAATATAACTAATAACATGAATTTTGGCAGTAAATTGAAGATGTTGCTCTAAAGTCGCTTTTGTACATCTCAAATGATTTTGGGAGTAAAATGTTTTGAAATTAACTAAGTGTTGTTACTACTGCAATACATGGCTTAGTTAATAATGCATGAAGAAACTGGTTACTACCGCAGCAGCCCATTACTACTGCCCGACAAGCAATACTATTGTAGGAAGATTTTTGAAGAATAAGATAATTCTATAATTGATTTGTAATTATCTTTTTCTTAGTTAGAGTTTAACAATTGAAATTTTTTAGTTGTTTCCTAGAAAAGCTAGATTTAGCCTCAAGGTCTATATATACATAGATCCTTGTATTAAGAAAAACAGGTATTTAAGTCATTCGATTCTGATTAATATATTGAGGCTTGTTTGTGATATTCGTTATTGTTCTTATTGTCATTCATATACAATATTCGTTTAATCACATAACTTGTAATATCAATATTCGTTTAATCACATAACTTGTAATATCAAAGTGTTTAATCTGTTGATAAACTTTTGTGATAGATCGATACATATAAGTGTGATTGTGTTTACATAAATCATATCAATCATGACGTATGGTGCTTCCAATTCTTGATGAAATAACAAAGTAACATGTAAACCAATTATGGTACAATTTCTAATTTCTAAAATTATAACATAGATCTTTTTTTATTTATTTAATATAATCTATTTTTAAATTTAAAACCTAGAAGATAAACTCGAGTTATATAGTCTAATTTGATCTTTACAATAAAATGACAGACAAACGAGCAACAAACTGCATCGGCATCCCCTTTCGTATGACAAAAAAGATCCTTCTAAAAATGAAATTTTGTGACTTAGGGGTCGAAAAATTACTTTCCACAACCCTAACCAAAAACTCCACTGTCTCCGGAGCTAGGAAACCAAATGTATCAAAATCAAAAGGAATAAACACATGTTGATTCTTTGAGCAAGCTTTCTCATGTTTAGCAACTTTGCTCGATTCCGCTTTCAACGCAGCCTGTCCCGCAACAAACTCGTAATCCATGAGCCCAACAAGAGGGGACACTCCTGTAAGATCTACACAAAACATGTTTTCCCCGAGCCCATCCAAACACAAGTACGTAAAGTAGACCTCTTCTCAAGAGGATCTGTCAGAAAGTTTGTGAGGGGAATACATGCTCGTTTAAGAGCATCATGCAACACATCCCTAACCAAATCATGTCTATATTTGAAGCCAGATAACTCCTTGTAATAGACCGCGTGTTCACCAAAAGAATCCAAACAAACCTTATAATAGACTGGGCAAGGCTCATCCAAACAAAGATCATATGACTCTAAACATGTTTACCGTGCAAAAAAATACACATTTAAACCCACCAAGTCTAAATATACATCAATAAAATCAATAAGATTCAATTTCAAGGTTACAAATTTACAATTATAACAACATCCACACATCAATGATGCAAGTATGCTAATAAGAACTTGAAAATACGTTAGAGATCATGACACCATACACACCCTCATTGAAATCCTTTCCAACCAGGTTTGATACCTCTCTACCCAGGTTTAATATCTTTGAACTTCGCTCTCTTAAGCTATAAAAGAAAATAGAAAAATATTTTATATAAATGTCAATAGAGAAAAACATACACACATTTATGTACGAAGCAAAATGTATTTAAAACTACTGTATAAGATTCTTAAAATTAAAAAGTATGATATTGACTACTTTAGAAATGACATGGTTAAAAAGCCTATATTGAATTTAAGGTTATGAACAAGACATCAACTACTACGAGTATTTGTTTTATTTAGAAGTTTCGAAATGATATATGATGTCATGGTGACAATTTACATACAACGATGGTCCATATCTCTTATATGGTAGGACAGGTTTTTTTTTGTTTATCTAACATTCTAACCTAATTCATAAAAGAAATACTATCTTTTAAAAAGTTTTTATTTTCTTGGCACAAAAGTTATGTATGATTCAATACAAACCAACCACGGCACAACAATCGAAATGTATCATTTATATGTTAGGACTACAATTTATGTTTTTGCAATTTATATCGGTTTTATTTTCGTTAAACAAGAACAAAATTAACAAAACAAAATAACAAAATAACAAAAAAGAAAGAAAAAGGAGCACCCCATGTGGGGTGGGGTTAGTCGGCTTAGTTTGTCTTGCTTGTATTGTATATGTATCACATGGCACCGCGATATCGATATATTCACCCAAACACTACTTTACTACAGCATTTTTAGTGCAAACCTTCCATAAAGTTGCCCTAAGTATTAACTAAAGATTTGTTTATCATATATGGCTTAAGATACCCCTTATTATCGAGTTTTATATAATTAATATCTTTAAATTCGAATATGTCTTGTATAAGGGTAAGTTATTTTCAATGAATATCGATGTTAATATTACATTGCGACTTAATCTTGTAGCAGCGGGCATGGTTGTGTCTTTGGAGGCCAATTGGACGAAGGAATATTGACTTGGCCTTGATCAATGTTGTAATATTATATCGATCAAGAACGCATGTCCAATGTATCATGTGTTGCTTTTTGTTTTACAAGTTTGTATGTTATCAGGATGGTTACGATTAAATATATATCATTTTACATCAGTTAATTTTTTGGTTACTAACTTAACATACAATATATTTACGTTGTTCAATTTGGTCCATGAAAATAATTAATGCAATTGGACCTTAATTAGTGACAAGTGGAACTTGAGCTGCTGTTTTGGGATTAAAGGATGTGATAATGACTTATCTTTACTACAATATAATATCTTTACTACAATATAAAGAATCTCCTTTAACATCTTAATATCTTGAATTTTAAGTAACTGAAATTACTAATCTATCCCTATTATACCTTTCACAAAATTTATCATTTAAAACAATTTACAATTAGTGACATTTCCTTAATTACAACAATAACTAATAAATAATAATAACTATTTTTATCTTTTATCTTTATTAATATATAACACGTTTTCACTTTTTATTAAAATTTTAAATTTTTAAATAAAGTATAATTAGTAATATATCCCTTATCTTTACTACAATATAAAGAATCTCCTTCAAAATCTTAATATCTTAAATTTTAAGTAATTGAAATTACTAATCTACCCCTATTATACCTTTCACAAAATTTATCATTTAAAACAATTTACAATTAGTGACATTTTCTTAATTACAACAATAACTAATAAATAATAATAACTATCTTTATCTTTTATCTTTATTAATATATAACACATTTTCACTTTTTATTAAAATTTTAAATTTTTAAATAAAGTATAATTAGTAATATATCCCTTAATGAATATAACATATAAACTAATCTTAATTTCCTTTAATTAATTCGATTACTAATTTCATAAAAAATATGCACCCATATGAAATAAAGGCAATTCAAATTAATTGATATAAAATTTGTATTCATATAACCATTATTTATTAACTTTAAACGTTATTTGATGGAGTAAATTTTCAAATATTTGATTTATAATCTAAATTTCATAAAGTTAGTTGACAGTTTTGTGGTTCGTGTTGCTCTATAATTTTAGGAAGATGATTATCATCAAAATTTTATATATTCTTCTATTAGTCATTTGAGTAGTATTACATTTGATACTTCTAAGGTTAATAAACCTTCTTACCATATTGATTATCCTTCATTACAACATTCGAAAGTATGTTTTACCATATTGGATTCAACAAAACAGACTGAATTTGAATGTCTTGAATGAAAATATTTTTTTCGGGTTGAAAACTAGAACGATAAACGATTAGAAAGCGTAGTGTCTGAATGGATTTTTAATTGTTGTTGCATTGTTGAAGGATAAATTAGTTTTATTTATGGAAAACATGGGTTTATACGAGAATACTATTCAAGAAATATATTTAATTCTCTTTTTGACCGAACGAGAAATTATTAGACGTCACTATTAAAAAAACAAAATGACCTGAAAATTAGACTTTTGTTATGTTCGTAAATGAGCTTAATCTTCAAATGAGTCGAATTACCCCAATGGGTTGAATGATCCGTACGGAAAATATTCTGCGAGGGTGTTTGTTTCACGAATCTATAAAAAATGAGTGAATTTGAATTGAATTCATTTTCCATAAGATGTTTGTTTGAAGTTTATGACGGAATTTAAATCCGTTGGAATCTAAATTTTTCGTTACTTACAAATTTGAGATTCCTTAGGGTAGTGGAGAAGAATTGAAAAAATCGATCATATGACATAATAATTATTATCGTTGAATGGTCGAACCATAAATTGTTACCACAACATTCTTTTTATATTGTCCGAGTGGTCGAACTTTAAATTATTAAACTCTACATATATATAACGAGACAAATGATAAATTACCATAAATCATTACCCCAATGTAAATTGTTGAATATGTTTTTTTTTCATCCGCTACATCATGCGGGTACCATACTATTTAATCTTATGTATCAACCATTATGAAGTTGAGTTGGCAACATTTGTAAAGAGCATTCCATCAACTGCACTAGATAACGACCTTAATCTTTACGAGCCTCCATCCATGTTTCTGTTGAAATTATAATCAAAATTCATATTTCTAATTATAATAATAACTAGCTTATTGACCCACGTAATACGCGAATAATTATATCGAAAAAATATAATGTTAACAAATAACATAAAACATATATAAAATGATTAATAGAAAGCTATTAGTCATGTAAAAAAATGATTATGTTAACAAATGTTGAGTTAAAGAAAACATTTACGGCGTAATTCGCGAAAAACCTTAAATATAAAATAATTATAATATGTAAAAAAATAAAAATCATGAGTAAATAGAAAGAAAAAAAAAGAATATAAGATTTTTTATATGATATATTTTCTGTTTATACGTAAAACACTCATAAAGTAATAAAATAATTTTCTTTTCTTTTCTTTTTATACCAATAATTTGTATTTGTATGAAAATAATTATTGAAATTATTAAAATTAAAAGGGTTAATATGAAATTATTAACGATGACATCATCAAAATGGTTTAATGGTTTAAATTAAAATTACAAACTTATCTAATGGTAACCATTTTGCCAAATAGTATTTTAGGCCTCTTTTTTATTATATATTAAGATAAGATAGTAATAAATTGTTTCTAAATAAAACTCTAAGTTATTTCCTAGTAAGCCTATTAGTTGTTTCTTAATACAACCCCGAGTTGTTTACATATATTCATTTCCTTATGGTGGACGGGCAATGGATCGAGGATCCAGATGCGATTAAATCATATGTTGTGGAGTACTATAGATGGATGTACACTAAGAAAGTGGAGAACTCACCATCGTTTTCTAGTGACAAATTCAGGAAACTTTCAGAACAGAAAGTAGAATGCTAGAAAGTCCGTTTTCAGAAAGCGAAGTTTCGAATGCAATTCGGATGTGTGGTAGTTCAAAGGCTCCGGGCCCGGATGGCTTTAATTTCAAATTTATTAAAACGTTTTGGAATATCATTAAAGGAGACATGCTACGAGCAGTGGAGTGGTTTTGGGATAAAGAAACCATCATCAAGGGATGTAATGCATCATTTGTATCATTAATGCCCAAAATTAACAATCCTATTCACTTACGGGAGTTCAGACCCATTAGCCTAATCGGGAGATACTATTTGACAACAGTCATTTTCTCAATTCATTTTAATCTAATATGCCAGTGGCTCTTACCTCGTGTTACAAAAAACTTTTTAATTAAAGTTCCTTATACTTTACTTATGTTTGATTATTGTCGTAGATGTGTATATACCTTTGTATGTGATTGATATCGTTTTAGTTAGGTGCAAGGAATTAGAACCGACTAGATGAGCTCCTAGATTTCTTAACGAGTTAATTTCGTATTCGATTTATTTGTATGATCTTTGACATGTGAACGATAACACTTTGATAATTATATTTCGTATTGCTAAACTAATAGGTTATACGTCTTACTAGTCCGGGCTTTCCGTTTATCTTTTGCGACATGGACACACTTGACCGATCCCTAGCCAAACACAATAACCATTTTTTACCTAGCCTACACACTTACATATAAAACACTAAGCATCAAACCCCAATTCTCTTTTTCACCTTGCTGCCTCCCAAACCGTCAACCCTTCCCCCTTGTAGCCACCGTCATCAAACCTTGGAGCTTCCTTATTGATCATCATCATCGTTCATACAATCATCAACCATCGTGTATAAGTAATTGGTTGTTTTAAATTGTTATTTCTTTCCTTTCTATCATGGCCGATTATCATCATAACCACTTGTTAATTTGTGTGTGTTCATTTTTGTAATCAGTTTTCCCTTCGTCATCCTTTGAGTACCAAAATCAGCCATCGTCTTCTTCAAGCAGCCCTTTAATCATCCTCCATCTATAGTTGTCAAGTTAGGGCTATTTTCGTATGATTCATTTATTGGGAAACCCTAAAAACCGAACCCTAATTCAATTGATATCTTTGTATTGAATTCTCTTGACATTCGATTATCATCACCAAGTCTTGAACTCGCTGAGATTATTGATTGGTGTGGTGTATTTTTCATCATCATTCCCATCGTGACAGCCCTACATTTAATCGGTTTTGATCCTCCATAGGTATAATCTTGTGTTTCTCGCTAGACGATTCGTTCATTTCTAAATCTTTCGTGGGTGTATTCTAATAAATGTTGTTGATGTGTTTTGTTTGGGTGACCTGTGGACCGGTTCCAAACAGCTCTTTTCTGCCTTGTGGTGGTCGAACTTACTTTGGAGTGTGTGGTTGATGTCGCATATTTATACGTTTATTTATATGCTATATTTGGTTATTTTTCATATTAAACATGATGGATAGGACAGGTTTTTGCATTTAATCGTGTGGAAAAGTTGTTTTGTCTATTTATAGGTTTATATGATTGTGAAGTGTAAATGGTGTAAGAAATGAGCTTAAATGACGAGAAATGGTTATTTCTGACGAAGAGAACGAAGCCCTACACAACCAGAACGTCGCAGTATCACCTCCACCGTTTTGATCATAACTTCTTCATACGATATCCGATTTAGGTGATTCAAATTGGAGAAGAAAGAAGAAGGAGAGAGCTACACAAACAGAAATTAGAATATGGGAAAAAAGTGTCACGGTGCGACGTCCTAACATCCTAGAACGACGCCCTCACGGGATTTTTAGGGTTTTGGAATTTGACTCGAACTCGATTTCCTCTTGATTTATCTCTATAAATACCAACCCAAACGACCAGTTTTCATCATCAATTATTATTTTCGTTTATTGGAGCTGGAGTAATCGTTAGAGGTCAAGAGGAGGAGCTAGGATTCGGTTTTCGTAATATTCGGTCACAACACGTTTCGCAGTTTCTTAGTTTGCATTCTTTTCCTTTTTAAGACTATTTCCAGTATGTTTTCTACCTTTTTAGTAGCTATTTTGAACACAATTATGGTTAGCTAAACACTTTTTACGCTTGTTTGATTAACGGATCTTGTTTGATAATTTTGTTTCGTTATTGATTGTTTAGGTATTTGTGTTTAACTATAGATCCTTATTTGTTTAAGTTTTAATATATTATCATAAAGTTGTTTATATGAAAATTAATTAATCAACATTCTAGGTATTCGAGAGGAATCTAGATAGGTTAAATAAATTGTATGAAATAATCAATTGTTCTTTAATTGGTTTAAAATTGTTAGGATTCGAGAGGACCTAATAATAACAACTTAGATAATTAAACGTAAATGAATAAGTCTATTTGTTAAGATTCGAGAGGACTTAATAATTAGAGGAGTTATTCGAGAGGAAACTTTATAAGGTTAAATCACTAAATACCGGCTTGTTAATTAATGTTTAATTGTTAATAATTATAACCGTATTCGGGAGGAATATTATAATTAGAGATAGTTAAAGTTGGTAAAATATTCTAGAGGAGTTTTATTATATCTTAGAAATTAATATACAATCAATTTCGAAAACTTAATTGGAAAACAAGTGAAGTGTCAAACAAGTGTATTTTCTCCAATATTTGATAAATCTTAATTACTTTTCTCAATCGATTTTTATAAATAACTTTGCAAATCTTAATCGATCTTTTGTTACGAAAAACCCACAAACAAACAAGTATTATTAATTCGAGATTTAAAACCAAATTAGACCCTGAGTTCGAACCTTTACTTGCTTTAAACTATATTATATACGAATAGGTCCACTTCCTATAAATGTGTAATTAAGTGAAATAGTAGGTTAAGTTTTAAGACTAGATTTTACACATCAAGTTTTAGGCGCCGTTGACTGGGACTGATTTTTCGTTTTTGTTTCGAATTTGTGATACGATCCTTTTGAGTATTAACATACTTGAAAGTAACTTTTAATTATTATTACACCGGTACGTTTTACGCTTTTCTTGTTTTGTATTTATAGGTATTCAGGGAGTGGATGAACACAAGGGCTTCGGGATTACCACTATTGAGTCCAAAATCAAATTCAGGATTATCGAAGAGGCGAGGCAAGAAGAAAGGAAACATATTGATTCAGACACCACCAGGTTTTGGACCGTTCTCACCAGTAAAATTTCAAGATATCACATCTTCAGAAATAGGAGGAAGCGCTACAGAATCAGAGGTTGAAGAGTTAATTTGTGAAGACAAACCGGAACCGCAACCAGCTATGGATCCTTTGGACATGCCAATGCACCGACGGGTCGCAACTGTAGCAGTGCCACCCACCCGAGGGTCAGAAATCACCACCCCGGACTTGGGTGACAATTTTGTTGTCAAGGGTCATCATCTCAAGATGATCCAAGACAACACTTTCGATGGGCGATACGATTTAGATCTGCATAAACACGTAGCCAAATTCAACGAGCTATGTGCGATGTTCAAATACGGAGAAGGAAAGAGCGATAGTGTCAAGCTGAGGTTGTTCCCTTCGTCTCTCACCAGAGATGAGAAGGTTTGGTTTGAAGAGTTGGACGAGAATTCAATAACAACATGGACACAAATGCGCGTAACTTTCATCAAACGATTTTTCCCACCCGCCTTGGGTAGGAAATTACTTCGAGAAATTAGAGGATTTCGACAGGAAGAGGGAGAAATGTCTACTGAGGCGTGGGCTATATTGAAGGAAATGCTAAGGAGTTGTTATGGTCATGGTCTAGGCAAGGATAATATTATAGAGATCTTTTTCTACGGGTTAACCGAGGAGTCTCAAAACGAGTTGGATCTAGCCGGCGAGGGAGACTTTATGTACAAGACCACTAATGAAGCATACAACTTAATGGAGGATAAGTTAGTCATACGCTTATCAAGGGAGTATCGAGACGATGGTAGAGGCCGAAAACAAAGAGGTCATGTTGCTCAAGCTGAAAGTAGCAACGAACTGTCTTCTGTCGTTAAAGAAGTCAAGTCTATGGCGGATAGGATTGATAAACGCATTGGAAGGATAGAGAAAGACATGCACTTGGTCAAGAATGGATGTGAAGGATGCGGAGGACCTCACTACGCTAGTGAGTGCGATCGAAAAGTGGAGGATGCCAACTACGCACAGTATGGTTATCCTAATCAGGGAGCGAACTGGAAAAACCGCGGAGGTAACTACAACCGGGGTGAAAATCGAGATAACTGATGGCAAAGAAACATTACGCGATCCCCACCACGAAAAAGATACGATCCACCGAAGAACGAGGACGAAGATCAAAACTTGAAGGATCTAATGAAGTCGTTCATTCACACCCAAAATACAAAGAATGACGCGGTTAGTAATCAATTGAAGGTTTTAAATGACCACATCGAGCAAGGGCATCGAAATCAGAAAGCAGCAATGAAGGACTTGGAGAGGACGGTCGATAGGATGAACGATCGGTACTCAAATCGGCCACCGGGCTAATTACCGAGCAATACGCAACAAAATCCACGACCACGGAATCAAGGAAATACTTCCAACAATCAAGTACCGAAATATCACCCTCCTGGAATGCCCCCATGTCCAAAACACAGAGATGAGCATGTAAACGCAATTACCACACGCTCGGTACATGCTTACGGAAGAGATCGAGACAAAAACGGAGAGAAACTGTCAGACAGGGCGCCGCCCCCAGCTACTGGTACGCCACCCTCCACTACGGAACCAGTTTTGGATGATTTCGAGATCGAGGACGATGAGGATGAGGCACCACAAGTTCAATCCAAGGCCAAAACACCTAAACCATTGGAGGAAGTTCCAATCAAAGCTTATAAGCTACGTATCCCATATCCTCAACGATTGAGAAAGGCGAAAATGAAGGAGCAGTACAGTAAATTCTGTGATATGATTAAATCAGTTAATATTAATGTTCCTCTTGTTGATTTAATTGCAGGGATGCCAAACTACGCTAAATTCATCAAGGAGTTGGTCACGAAAAAGGGAAAGTCATCGGAGGAGCAAGCCGCTTTCTTAAACGCAGAATGTTCAGCTTTGGTATAGAACACGATATCACCAAAGTTGGATGATCCAGGGAGTTTTCTTATCAAGTGTAACTTCAGTAATACTTACAGTTGCAGTGCATTGGCTGACTTAGGAGCTAGCATAAATTTGATGTCGTATTCTTTATATGCTAAACTTGCCGTAGGAGTGTTAAAACCCACTAGGATGAGTATCCGACTAGCCGACCGATCATTTCAATATCCATTAGGAATTGCTGAAAACATGCTAGTAAACGTAGGAAAATTCACTTTCCCTGTTGACTTTGTAAATCTGGAAATGGATGAGGATGTTAGCGTTCCACTGATCTTAGGAAGACCATTCTTAAACACAGCCGACGCAATTATTCGTGCTAAAAATGGGCAAATTTCATTGGGGGTTAGGGAGGAAAGAATTGTATTTACACTAGATAGAGACATGACCCATTCTTATTCTAATGATGAAACTTGTTTTCGGATTGATGTTTTAGATGATTTAGATTGGCAGGAGATTCTCGAGATAGAAACTAGTTTGGAGGAGGAACTGAAGGACGAGACGATGGAAGAAGTGGAGATTGAAGTTAAAGAGGAACTAAAGTTGGACCAGAGCATGAGGATAAAGTCTTCGATTGAAGAACCACCTACCGACTTGGAGCTGAAACAACTACCGGTACATTTAGAGTATGCTTTTCTTGAAGGTACCAATTTATTACCAGATGTTATTTCGTCATCACTTTCAGGTGACGAAAAAGCTCGATTATTGACAGTCCTTAAAGGTCATAAAAAGACCTTTGCTTGGCGTATATCTGACATACCCGGAATTAGCCCCGACTTTTGCAAACATAAAATTAATTTTCTCGATAATATAAAACCCGTTTTTCAAAGACAACGACGGCTAAATCCGAATATGAAAGATGTCGTTAAGAAGGAAGTTGTTAAGTTGTTGGATGCAGGAATTATTTACCCAATCTTAGATAGTCCATGGGTGAGCCCAATTCACTGTGTGCCAAAGAAAGGAGGTATGACCGTGGTAATGAATGACAAGAACGAGCTGGTGCCAACGAGGACAGTCACAGGATGGAGAGTTTGCATCGACTACCGCAAGCTAAACGAAACCACCCGGAAGGACCATTTTCCACTACCATTCATGGACCAGATGATTGAAAGATTAGCGAGGAATGAGTTCTACTGCTTCTTGGATGGATTTTCGGGGTATTTTCAGATACCTATCAACCCCGAAGATCAGGAGAAGACTACCTTCACATTCCGTTCGGGACATACGCATATCGTAGAATGCCTTTTGGTCTACGCTACGCACCAGCTACTTTTCAACGGTGTATGCTAGCCATCTTTCAGGATATGGTGGAGAAGAAAATGGAGGTGTTCATGGACGATTTTTCAGTGTTTGGAGATTCGTTCGATGCATGTTTGAAGAATCTGGATCAGATGCTGAGAAGATGCGAGGAAGCAAACTTGGTACTAAACTGGGAGAAATGCCACTTTATGGTTCGTGAGGGAATTGTATTGGGACACAAAATTTCAAAAGTTGGGATAGAGGTGGATAAAGCAAAGATCGAGGTCATCGCCAAACTACCACCACCAACGAACGAGAAATCCATTCGGAGCTTTTTGGGACATGCGGAATTCTACCGAAGGTTTATCAAGAATTTTTCGAAGATTACTCGTCCTATGACGAAACTATTAGAGAAGGAGGTAGCTTTCAATTTTTCGTAGGACTGTTTAAAAGCTTTCGAATTACTCAAGGAGAGAATCACCAATACACCCATCTTGGTAGCACCGGATTGGTCTCAACCCTTTGAATTGATGTGTGACGCCAGCAACTTTGCAGTGGGGGATGTTTTGGGACAACGAATCGACAAACACTTTCGACCAATCTACTTTGCCAGCAAGACATTGAACGAAGCCCAACAAAATTACACCACTACGGAAAAGGAACTCTTGGCAGTAGTATTTGCTTTTGATAAATTCCGCTCGTATTTAGTGCTGAGCAAAACTATAGTTTTCACGGATCATTCGGCTTTAAGGTTTTTATTTTCTAAATTAGATTCTAAACCTAGACTAATTCGTTGGATATTATTGTTACATGAATTTGACATCGAGATCAAGGATAAGAAGGGAGCTGAAAACGTAGCACCAGATCATCTGAGCCGATTGGAGAACCCAAGTTTGGGGGAGTTGAAGGAAGGGGAGATCGATGACACATTTCCGGGGGTTAGCATGTTTCAGCGCCAAAGACGAAAATGCTCCATGGTTCGCGGATATTGCGAACTATCTAGCTGGGGGAATGTCAACAAAAGCCTAACCTATCAACAAAAGAAGAAGTTGTTTCAGATGCTAAATATTATTACTGCGACGCACCGTACTTGTTTCGAAGGTGTGCTGATGGAATGGTGCGAAGATGTGTATACGGAGGAGAAACTCGGAGGATTTTGGACGAATGTCATCATGGACCAACCGGAGGACACTATGGACCAACAGTGACTGGAAAAAAAAAAATTGATGCAGGGTTCTAGTGGCCGACGATTTTCAAGGAGGCCTATACACTAGTAAGCACATGTGACGCGTGTCAGCGCCAGGGTAATATCACAAAGAGGGACGAGATGCCACAGCAAGGGATTCAAGTTCCCGAGGTTTTTGATATTTGGGGAATTGATTTCATGGGACCATTCAAACCCTCAAATAGAAATGTTTATATCCTAGTTGTTGTAGATTACGTTTGGAAATGGGTTGAAGCAAAGGCCCTTCCTACTAACAACGTTAACGTGGTTGTTGATTTTCTTAAAAATTTGTTTTGCAGGTTTGGAGTGCCAAAGGCCTTAATCAGCGATCGAGGGAGCCATTTCGCGAACCCTCAATTAGCAAAAGTACTGAAGAGATATGGAGTAAATCACCGATTTGCTACATCGTATCATCCTCAAACGAGCGGCCAAGTGGAAAATACAAAGCGAGCAATTAAACGGATTCTGGAAAAGACAGTCAACAATAATCCAAACATATGGTCAAGGAAGCTGGAGGACGCATTGTGGGCATTCAGGACGGCGTATAAAAAGCCAATTGGAACCACCCCGGTATCGACTACTCTACGGGAAAACATGCCACCTGCCGGTCGAAATTGAGTATAAGGCGTACTGGGCTTTGAATAACTGCAACATTGATATTGATTTAGCGGGAGATATGCGGTTCTTACAGCTCCACGAAATGGACGAGTTGCGACTACATGCCTATGAAAGTTCAAGACTTTACAAGGAAAGAACAAAGGAATTTCACGATCGAAAAATCCTTCGTAAAGAATTCAAGGAAGGAGATAAAGTGCTTCTTTTCCAATCGAAGTACAAATTCAAGGCTCCAAAATCATGAAAAAAGTGGACAGGGCATTACGTCGTGAAACGAGCATTTGCCTCAGGATACGTCGAGCTTTGGAAAGAGAACCAAGATTCATTCATCGTCTCGGGTCAACGAGTCAAACCGTATCACGAAGAGGACGATGAAAACGGAATGTTGGTCGAGGATGGATTTTATGCCATCAACACCTGATCACGGGGCATATCGAGTCAACCCGGATTTTATTTTCTTCCTTTCTCTTTTGTATTTTTATTATTTTTCTTTTTATTTTATTTTTGAAATTTCCCTTAGGTTTGAGTCATTAACACATTAGGGGCAATGTGTCACTTAAGTTTTGGGGGGTCGTTGGGAAATTTCTTAGTTATATTTTTCGACCCTTAGCTTAGTTTCCATCGTGTTTAGGTTTGTGTTATTTTGTACATTTTTTGAGTCAGAAAAGCCAGAAAATACAAAAAAATATCGAAAAATTGAAACAAAAATAAAAATATAACGTGTCTAGTCGGTAATTACCTTAAACTTTAACCATAACCAAGCGCATGTAATACCCTACTAGATTAAATAGTGAGAATTTGAGCCTTTGAAAGCATTCATTTTTAATGCTACTTTTTTCGATTCTTAAGTGTGTCGATGGTTGATGACTTTAGAACTTGACATTGTTATACATTTCGAGACCGCATATGAGCATTGCATTAGATTAACTTAGTGTAATTTGGTGCAACGATAGGGGAAAGTTAGGAGCCATTTGTTAGCCATTTTCGTTTCTTTTATATATTTTCCGCCTAACCCTTGTAACACTTACTATTAGTGTTAGAAACTCTAGTAAAACCACTTTGCGCCTAAAATTTTTCGTTTCTAAATACTACTATATATTTTGTACTCTCGCCTTATTTTCGTTTCATTTTTAGATTAGATCCGAACTTAACTTATGATTGCTATTGTATATGAAGTTGGAAAGTTAGAGTTTATTGAGGCATAAAAAATTTATATTGAAGCCTTTCTATTATCTTATGTATTTGGAAGAAAGTTAGAAAAATAAAGTTAGCCTTTTGAGCATGTCTACTTACCAAAAGAAATATATTATTGTAAGACATGTACTAGGCTGGAAAAAAAAAAGAGAAACAAAAAATCGAAAAAACAAGAAAAAACAAGAAAAAAAATTAGTTGTAGAATTAAAAGAGTTAGTGTATATTGAGTTTTGTACAATATTTTAAGTTGAAGAAGAAGTCAAGCAATTCGGTTCGTTAAAGAGTTTATGAGTTCGGATTTAATCTAAGTTTTTGTATACATTTTATTTTTACCCTTTTACACTCCATTATATATTATTCATATGCCTTTACCTGTATATTACAACCCGAATAAAAGTCTCCGTTTAGTTGTACCTAGACTCTAGTGGTGGAGATTTGATTCTTTATAAAGCCTATGATAATATATTCACCATGACTGAGCAGTTGAGCGATTCTACAGAATACGTTACACACCTTTTAGATTAGTTTGAGAGTTTGTGTGATTTACTTCCCATAAAATTCGTGAGATGTTTGGTTATGCAATTTAATTTGGCTTTGATATATTTTTGAACACAGCTTTTGCTTCAGAGCAAGCAAAAGGTCAAGTTTGGGGGGATTTGATGTCGCATATTTATACGTTTATTTATATGCGATATTTGGTTATTTTTCATATTAAACATGATGGATATGATAGGTTTTTGCATTTAATCGTGTGGAAAAGTTGTTTTGTCTATTTAATAGGTTTATATGATTGCGAAGTGGAAATGGTGGAAGAAATGAGCTTAAATGACGAGAAATGGTTATTTCTGACGAAAAGAACGAAGCTCTACACAACCAGAACGTCGCAGTATCACCTCCACCGTTTTGATCATAACTTCTTCATACGATATCCGATTTAGGTGATTCAAATTGGAGAAGAAAGAAGAAAGAGAGAGCTACACAACCAGAAATTCGAATATGGAAAAAAGTGTTACGGTGCGACGTCCTAACATCCTAGAACGACGCCCTCACCGGATTTTCAGGGTTTTGGAATTTGACTCGAACTCGATTTCCTCTTGATTTATCCCTATAAATACCAACCCAAACGACCAGTTTTCATCATCAATTATTATTTTCATTTATTGGATCTGGAGTAATCTTTAGAGGTCAAGAGGAGGTGCTAGGATTCGGTTTTCGTAATATTCGGTCGCAACATGTTTCGCAGTTTCTTAGTTTGTATTCTTTTCCTTTTTAAGACTATTTCCAGTATGTTTTCTACCTTTTTATTTGCTGTTTTGAACACAATTATGGTTAGCTAAACACTTTTTACGCTAGTTTAATTAACGGATCTTGTTTGATAATTTTGTTTCGTTATTGATTTTTTAGGTATTTGTGTTTAATCGTAGATCCTTATTTGTTTAAGTTTTAATATATTATCATAAAGTTGTTTATATGCAAATTAATTAATCAATATTCTAGGTATTCGAGAGGAATCTAGATAGGTTAAATAAATTGTATGAAATAATCAATCGGTCTTTAACTGGTTTAAAATTGTTAGGATTCGAGAGGACCTAATAATAACAACTTAGATAATTAAACGTAAATGAATAAGTCTATTTGTTAAGATTCGAGAGAACTTAATAATTAGAGGAGTTATTCGAGAGGAAACTTTATAAGGTTAAATCACTAAATACCGGCTTGTTAATGAATGTTCAATTGTTAATAATTATAACTGTATTCGAGAGGAACATTATAATTAGAGATAGTTAAAGTTGGTAAAATATTCGAGAGGAGTTTTACTATATCCTAGAAGTTAATATACAATCAATTTCGTAAACTTAATTGGAAAACAAGTGAAGTGTCAAACAAGTGTATTTTCTACAATATTTGATAAATCTTAATTAATTTCTCAATCGATTTTTATAATCACTTTTTATAAATTACTTTGCAAATCTTTCAATCTTTTGTTACGAAAAACCCACAAACAAACAGGTATTATTAATTCGAGATTTAAAACCAAATTAGTCCATGAGTTCGAAGCTTTACTTGCTTTAAACTATATTATATACGAATAGGTTTACTGCATATAAGTTTGTAATTAAGTGAAATAGTAGGTTAAGTTTTAAGACTAGATTTACACATCAGTGGTCAAAAGCTTGATACAACCGATCACTAGACGCTACAAAAGTTTAGAGTATAAACCCTAATTCATTTCATCTTGTGAGCTTTCGATTGTTACCTTATTATGATTATCTAAGTTTGTATATCTGACCTTGACTCATTCATAAACTGAATTTATCATCACATTAAGCTTCATGCCAATTTGAACCCTAATTCAAAGGCTAAATACATGTTAACATTGATAGCTTTCTGAAATGAAATGTTGGTCCGTCTTTCTCAGTTAATACCTCTGAATTTGATTTGAATTTGTAATTGTGGTCTAAACCAATATTATATCTCTTGGAATCTAGTTTTCCGAAACGTAAGGCTCGTTGTCTAATTCATCGTAAAGCTTCCTAAAACTGCAAATTACTAACAGGGGGTCAAATATGAGTTTTTAAAACGATTCATTAGGATTAAAGACATGTAATTGTGTAACGAACTAGAAACCTTTTAGTTAATGTGTAATTGGTTATTATCACTTATTAACAGGTACTAAACAAATTAAACCTTGTTTAAACATACAATTCAGGAATTAAAAACGTTTTACAACTCGACTTATAAAAGTGAATTGTTTTGGACAGATTGTATGACCCGTTTTGTAATGATCACAACTTGCTCATAATTAACTCAAATTGACCAAACCCATAGTTTATAATGTATCCCTCGGAGTCTAGTTTTCGTATTTACAAAAATTTTCGTTTAACTCTTACTCAAACTCAGGTTATAACGGTTTTAATGAACATAGGTACTCGCTTAAAATTTTAGCGTCATATCTAAACTTAAAGAATAAACTCAATAGTATAACCTAATTGGGTTCCTTCAATGGACATCCTTAACACAAACTAATTGATAAACATATTTCTTAGGATTCATTACTATCTTTATCTAAGGGAGCTCTATATCTAGTCGGGACTTGGCTTTGTGACCTACCTTCTATTATACACACACATTCACACTACTAGAGTAATGTCACGTACTTGTTTGACAAGGTGAGTTCATTGTCCCACTTTTACTGTTTTTATATGTGTTTAAACAATCGGGGGAAAATAAAGCTCAACCAAACGGATTTTAATAAAGGGTTTTACATTTACTATAAATAGACATTGCTATTTATAGAAACCTTCCATTTTCAGAAACTTGCTATTTATAGAAACCTTCCACTTTTGGAAACTTACTATTTATGGAAACCTTCCATTTTCGGAAACTTACTATAAATAGATATTTCTATTTAAAGAAACTTGCTATTTGTGGAAACTTTCCACTTTCGGAAATTTACTACATTTGAAAATCATGAAATATGTAACATAAACCAAATGCATTTTTCAAAACTTATATGAGATATTGGTTGTGACAATTACTTACCAGTATACATTTCCTACTCGTAACACTAGTCAGTATACATTTCCTACTAACGTATCAGTATACCTTTCCTACCGATACTACTTGCTCATTAGTATACATTTCCTACTAATGATGTGTGCTTACGGTAGAGTGGCTACTACGGATGTTGCTAGTCAGTATACTTTTCCTACTGACATTACTTGATTACTAGTATACATTTCCTACTAGTGATATTTGCTCACGATAGATGGTTGAGGATGATTATTTCTTACTCTTTACATGCATTAGTTACACATTCTTTTACTGAAATGGTGTTGAGATATGTTTTTCTTACTATTACATTTTATACTTACTCAATGAACTCGCTCAACTTTATGTTGACTTACTTTCAGGTAAGGAGCAGGCATAGGACTTGACTTATGAGTTGGACCCTAGTAGACTTCACGCTTGCATTGCATTGTCGCATTCCAGTTTTGACTTTATTTATTTGGGATTTTATTTTCGGGCTTGCATGCCTAAGTACTTGATACGATACGTTGGTTGTTTTGTTGAACATATTGCTTGTAGTGTTTGACGGATTCGTGTACCAAGGATTTTACCTTGAGTATCGCGACGTCATGACATACATTATTTCTTTTATCATATATATTATATCTTTATTTGCTATTGTGTTATGCCGATTGTCAATCAGCCACACCCTGCGTTTCCGCCACTGGCTGGGTGTGACAGATTGGTATTAGAGCACATGGTTATAGAGAACTAGGTGGTTTGGCCTAGATTATAACTAGGAGTCCCCGGGTAGATCTTTTAGGATCTTTTTCTCGTTTTATATCGTCTCACTACTCGCACTTAACGACTTTATCGCCTAGGGAAGACGGCGAACCGCAACGACTTACGACGCCGAAGGAGTTTTCTATATGATCTGTCATTGACGTTTCTCGTTTTATATCCCCATTGTTGATCTGAAAGATATTTGTGAGTTTTGAAATCTGAAAGCTCACTGCGCCGGAGTACCTCCTTACTGCGCCGTAGTGGCGACTCAGACCAGTTGTTTCATATTAGATCGGAAATTGTGAGCGTTGTAATGATGGACATGGGGAGAAAACGTGTGTATGAAACGGTATGGATATAATTATGGGTGTACAACGTAATTATATCCATGGAGAGTCATATATATGTTTACATGACCATGTTTGTAATATCGACGCAAAGCATACTAGTAGGTTATTGTCCTTAGAATCATTGTTGTAGCTCTTGCTTAAACTATTATCTACTCATACTAACACATTTTCCATTATTGTGTAGATGACTCCCAGACGTTATTTTACTGGGCCTGAGATTTCCGCTTTGATCGGTCAGCAGTTAGTTGCAGTTGTGCCTACGTTTGTGGACAAGTCACGAACTCTCTTAACCAGCAACCTCATCCACCACCACCTTTAACTCCACCACCACCACCTCCTCCACCTCCACCCCACAGGGCCGCACTTACAAAGAGTTTTTGAACTGTAAGTTCACCGATTTCGATGGAAAGAGCGGGGAACTTGTTCTCAGTCAATGGTTCGAGCAAGCTGAGTCAGTTTTCGACATCAACAATTGCGGTGCTCAGAACCGAGTTCGCTATTCCACCAATATCCTGAAGGGAAAGGCCCTTACATGGTGGAACTCAGTGATTAGTGCTCGTGTCAGAGATGTTGCAATGGTTATACCTTGGGATGAGTTCAGGACTCTCATGTTGGACCAGTTTGTTTCTCGGACGGGGATGAAAAAGCTGGACGATGAACTATGGATCATACTATGGAGGGGTCCAAGTTGACCGTTTTCATGATCTTGTTCTTTTATGCCCACGGATGGTTGATACCGAGACCCGTCTTATTGAGCGTTACATTCATGGCCTACATTCTGAGGTTCGTCGGTCGCTTAGGGGTATTGATCCTCCTACACTTCAAGATGTTATTCACCGTGTTGAGTCCATCATTGAGGACTTGATCAGAGATGGTACTTTTACATCAGAGAAGATGAAGGATCGAGATGATAATTAGGGGAAGTTCAAGAAGTTTAAGATTGAGTCGGGTAGTTCTAGTAGTGGATTGAAGTCGGGGTATAATGGTACACTCCCCTTGTGTCAGAGGTGTAACCATCACCATGAGAGGAACACACGTTTCACTTGCACTCAGTGTAGTAGGATAGGCCATGCTTATCGCTGCTACCAGTAAATTCAGTGAGGCCTAACTCTTGTTTTGGTTACGGAGTTACTGTACATTTTCTGAGAGATTTCCCTCACAAACAGGGAAATGGTGGTCGTAATAATCCACCGCGGATTCAGGGAGGTCAGCCTGCACCGGGAAACCAAGGTAATTGTGGAAATCAGGGTGGTCATAATAATCAGGGAAACCCAGCTTGTGGTCGAGCCTATTTAATGGGAGCTGCGGAGGCACAACAGGATTCGAACACTGTCGCCGGTACTTTTTCCTTAAATGATCATTTTGTTACAGTCTTATTTGATTCGGGTTCGGATGTTAGTTTCGTATCGCTTGATTGTCTGTCCTTGCTTGGGGTAGAGCCTACTAGATGTAGTCGGGGTTACGAGGTTGAGTTAGCTAATGGTAGTACTTTTTTATCCCATCAAATCGTACGAGAATGTACTCTTGTTTTGGAGAACCACCTCTTCAACATTGATTTGATACCATTCCACTTTGGTAGTTTTGATGTCGTAGTGGGTATGGATTGGTTGTCCAAACATCGTGCTGGGATCGTTTGTTTTGAGAAGTTTGTTCGCATCCTTTTGTCAGTCGGTTCTGCGCTAGAGGTATTTGGAGAGAAGTTGATTGAGAAGACAGCGAGACTGATGAGTATGCAGATGGAGGGAAGGAGTATTTTTTATGTTCCGATTGTTCGCGATTTTTCTAGAGTATTTCCCAATGAGTTTCCTTCTACCCCCTCTTCGTCAGGTTGAGTTTCATATCGACCTAGTTCCTGGAGCCACCCCTGCGGCTAAAACCCCTTATCGACTTTCGCCTTATGAAATGCGTGAGTTATCCGATCAGTTACAGGAATTGCATAATTTTAGTTTTATTCGTCCTAGCCATTCTCCGTGGGGAGCGCCAATTCTGTTCGTGAAGAAGAAAGATGAATCCATGAGACTTTGCATTGATTACCATGAGCTTAATAAGCTTACCATTAAGAATCGGTACCCTCTTCCCCGCATCGAGGACCTATTCCATCAGCTCCAAGGAGCTACCTGTTTCTCGAAGATTGATCTTCGTTCTGGCTATCATCACTTACGTGTTCACGAAGCTGATATCCCTATGACTGCCTTCAGAACTCTTTATGGTCATTTTGAGTTCACCGTTATGCCTTTCGGTCTTACCAATGCTCCTGCGGTATTTATGTATCTGATGAACACCGGGTGTAAACCCTATCTTGATAAATTTGTGATCGTGTTCATTGATGATATTCTCATTTACTCCAAATCTGAGGAAGAGCATGCACTTCACCTCCGTTTGATTCTCGAGTTGCTCGAAAGAGAATCATTGTACGCAAAGTTTTTCAAATGTGACTTCTGGTTGAAAGAGGTCCACTTCTTGGGTAATGTTGTTAATTGTGAGGGTATTCATGTTGATCCGAGATAAATCGAGTCCATTAAAAATTGGAAGCCTCCTTCTTCCCCGACCGAAATCCGTTCTTTTTGGGTTTGGTTGGGTATTATCGGAGGTTCATTGAGAATTTCTCCAAAATCGCCAAACCTCTCACCACTTTAACGCATAAAAATAAGAAGTATGTTTGGGGAAATGATCAGGAGTTGGCTTTTCAGACCCTGAAGAGCGTTTTGTAATACTCCTATCCTTGCACTTCTTGATGGTATCGAAGATTTTATGGTTTATTGTGACGCATCTGGTAAGGGTTTGGGTTGTGTTCTGATGCAGCGGGGTACGGTTATCACGTATGCTTCTCGTCAGTTGAAGGTCCACGAAAAGAATTACACCACTCATGATATTGAGCTTGGAGCTATGGTTTTTGCACTTAAGTGTTAAGGACATTATCTTTATGGTACCAAAAGTGTCATCTACACTGACCGTAAAATTCTGCAGCACATCTTTGATCAGAAAGACCTTAATATGCGTCAGAGAGGATGGATATAGCTTCTCAGTGATTATGATTGCGAAATCAAGTATCATCCAGGTAAAGCTAACGTGGTGGCCGACCCTTTGAGTAGGAAAGAAAGAATTAAACCGAGACGTGTTAGGGCCATGAGTATGACAGTTGGGTCGGGTATTCGAAAGCAGATTTTAGTTGCCCAGGTAGAGGCATTTAAGGAGGAGAACTTAGCAGCTGAGGCACTTCGTAGGTTAGACAGTCAGTTCGAGAAACAGGACAATGGTGGATTATACTTCATCGACCGTATTTGGGTTCCGTTAGTTAGGGGTATTTGCACAGTGATTATGGATGAGTCGCATAACTCTAAGTATTCGATTCACCCTGGAGCAGATAAGATGTACTTCGACATTCGAGATATGTATTGGTGGTCGGGTATGAAGCGAGACATTGCTACCTCTGGGAGTAAGTGTATTACTTGTGGGCGTGTGAAAGCAGAACATCATAAACCATCCAGTTTTCTTCAGCAGCCTGAGATTCCCGAATGGAAGTGGGAAAACATAGCCATGGATTTCATTACTAAATTACCGCGTTCGTCTAGTGGTTTCGACACAGTATGGGTTATAGTTGATAGGCTGATTAAATCATCTCATTTTCTGGCCATTCGAGAAGATTTTAAAATGAAGAAGTTGACTAGGATCTACATCAAGGAAGTTATCTTCCGTCATGATGTTCCAGTGTCCATCATTTCAGACAGCGATAGAATTATTAACTCTTTGAAACGAAACATTTATTATTCAAAAAGGAGTATTATTTTTGGTCTTGACCAAATATTTTGAACCAACTAATCTTTTTACACCTTGGTTGAAAAACAGGTAGGTGCTCTTATGTTGATGTTTAAAAGGAATAGTGATTTTTTTTTTTAATTTGTTCCTTTGTCGATAGACGTGGAGGGATTGCCGCCAAATAGCTCATACTCGACATCTTCATGAAAATTTGTTGGTGAATCATCATTAGTCGAGTCTGTTGGTCATCTTTTGTTACCAACGACCAAACCATGCATCAACCATTTTGATTTATTTCTCAAAGCATTCTATAGACTAACATTCTTTTTATGGCGGTTGCATTTGTGATTTGTGTATGTCGTTGGATTTGAAATTGTTGAAACACATCTTATTGTCGTTGGGTAAGTTATGCAGTTTGCGAAAATTGTAGAGGTTGAAAATATGGTGTAGATTGGTAATAATTTCCAAATTATTAAAAAAACAACAAATGTACACTAAGACAAATTACCTGATGTACGACCCCTCTAATCATTATGGGGTACGTTTTTTTGACTTTATAAACTTCTTCCTCAACGTACACATTTTAATAAAAATAGTTTTAAGTTGAATATAATATTATCTAAAAGATAAATTAAACGTTTGAACCTTACGAACAACATAGTTTAATTAACAAATGCAAGTAAAATAAGTTTTTTCTTTTTTTTTTAAACGCATATATGCACGTACAACTTTTTCTTAACAAATGCAAGTTAACTTTTCATTACTATCCCTTCGTTCTTAAAAGAGCGTTTAGAGAAGCAAACGTTTAAAATAAAATAGGTACTAATTTTTCATTATATTATTCATTTTGTTTCTCTACTAAATATATTTAATAGCAAAATGAAAAATTACTATAATTTGTATTCATATTTAAAAATAATGCCAATCAGGTTCTGCTTGGTTGGTAAGGGGTTTTCCTGTTGAAGGAGAGGTCTCGAGTTCGAGCCTCTCCAGAGGGTTTCCTCTTTGGTGGGCATTGGGGTGGCTGGTAATGGTGGCACGATGATACGCCATTACTGGCCCGCAGGAGTTGCCGTTTCAAAAAAAAAAATTAAAAATAATACAAATGAATTATGTTTTATCATAATTATATACTCCAATTTAGTAAATTTAGTTTAGCATAAACTTTTCTTTATTATTATTATGGTCTCCAACGGCTCTTTCTAAATATTCATTATGTTCCTTAACTTTTTTTTTCTCAATCAACCTGTAACAACATAGTTTGAGCACATTTACGATTAAGGAGTTTTGAAGTGCATCAAAACGTGTACGTCAAAAATTTAGGAAATGATATCTCAAATATCGAGATAATTATTAATCGTGTATAACCAATTTATTAGTACAATGACAATTAATTATCACATTTTAGAAAATTATTTTCTCTAAATCTAGAACTAAACAACTCTTATTAAATTTCAATGTTACTATAAAGAAAGAATAAAATAGATTCGTACTTGAAGTTAAATGAGATGTTATTCTTTACTTGCAAATCTGCTTCTTGAAACCAAGTCTTCCATTTTCCAAGTCATACTCCAAGTATATATTCTGCTGTTGATAGTTACCTATGATTACCGAAGGCCCGTTTCTCGTATCCGACCCGATGGCTTCACTTGATACTATCGTCATACATAATACGTCCGGATCATCTACAAACGAAAAGTAGTCAGCCAACGGTAACGACAATTTCGCCCCACCTTTGAAATGAAACATTAACTCTGGAAACTCGGCTGTTTTGTTGCCAATGTTAAAGCATGGGCGTAAATCCGTTTTAGTTTCTATGTCAGTAGCCCTTTTGTAATTAGACATTTGTGTTTCAAACTCTTTTGCTACTAGATTGTGGACATGATCGTCCATATACGTGAAAGTTGTGCCCGAATCAATGATGGTCCCTCCGTTACCATCAGATCCCGGCTCGAGATAACCGTACGGGATTTTAACGGTTTTACCACCCACGGTTATTTTCCTAAGGTTTATATAGTAATAATCCTCAAATGAGGACTTAGAATTCACAGGGTTCGCGTGGAACTTCGTGTAACTAATATTGGCGTCTCTGACGCCAGAGTCGGAAGAATTCCTAAACAGAATAAGCTCACTGCTCTCCGGTTTGTCATCAAACCGGTGAGATACTAAACAATACGAAAACTTTTTTAAACCCATCTGAGTAGGTAATGAAGCCAGGCCACGCCCAAACCCGGCAATACCCGACGGTTGCCGGGTCGATAAAATGGAGCATCCAACTACAAAATCATTAACATCCCCTTCAGGGAAATTAATCGTCTCGGATAACATCAACCCCGCCGTAGACCCCGACCCGTATTGAACCATATAAAGCGGACAAATCTCTTTACCACTACATTGAACCGAATCACTTGACCCGAAAACCCACCCACATTTCTTGTTACTACACCCAAGTTTCTTAGCAGAAGAAGACAACTTAGGAATAAACTTAGTAACATTAGCTTGATCTACATTCGGAAAGTCGCAATCCGAACATGAATACCGATGCGTACAAGGAAACCAAACAAGACTACTCCCAGTATCCATAACAAACGACATTTTCTGCTGGGGCGAACCGAAACTAAGCGAAACAGAGTATCCACCATAGCTTTGTGGAAACAGGGGAATTTTGGAGTTGGAAACAGAGGAGTTTCTTTTCGGGTTTTTTAAATGATGGGCTCTTGCTAAAGAAGAAGATGTAAAGTAATGTAATGTTTCTGGTTGAATGTGTTCATTTGAAATTGGTGTGATTGAAAGTGTGATTGTGGATTCTGAGCAAGAAAATGAAGGAAAACAGAGGATGGTGATGAGAGAGAGGATTGGGATGAGAGAGAAAGCCATTGAAATACAAAATGAATGAAAAATGATGAATGAATTTAATGAAATGAAAAAAGAGATGGAAAATTTATATTGATCATAGAAAGATAAGAAAAAAAGGAAGAGGTAGGGTTTTTGTTGTTGTGGTGTTATCATTAATAGCAAATTCCAGCTCATTCTTTCAACTCAAGTCATGAATAAAGGGGATGTTTCTTTAGGGCTTATATAAGCGGTTTATGGGTTATTGTTATTTTAGTTTATGTTTTATAAGTTTAGATTTTTCGGCTTATATAACTGTTTATGGGCTTTTTACTGTGTATTATCACATAATAAACATTAATAAACCCACAAATGGTTACATGAGCCAGAAAATCCGAACTTATGAAACATAAGTCGAAACCCATAATGATTCCAATTAAAAGGTAATACTGTAATTGAAAATTAAAGTTTTAGTCACACTAATTAGGGTATTTAAGTGTCCGTTTGACAAAAATAGTTGTAGTTCGGAAATTTAACTAACTATAGCTGAAAGTCGACCAGAAATAATATATGGGGCAAAATCCTTGTGGAGTACAAAGTAAATACGAAGATTTTTCTCAATTTATTTTCAAAGAAGTAACATATCATAAATATAACTATTTTTTCGTATTAGTTTGCATATACTTCTCGCGTCCTTGCTCCACCCCTATTTAGAATAGACGACAAGGTCTTAATCAACATTTCATTTCGTAGAAGTTAACATGAAGGTCTAATAAGTGTCTTTCAACACTCACATCTCTTCGTTGGCCAAAGGCAATTTCTTGTTCAAAAATTAGTTTTCGATCGTATTAAAGCACATTAGTTATTTTCCTTAAGAGACAAAGGCGTCATAACTAGATACCTTTTATTTTTTCATTTTTTTATGCCTAAACTTGATACATATCTTTTTAGTCATTTTTAGATATCACAACGGCTACCTACAAACCAAGTTTCATAAATCATCAAAAAATAGACGCAACAAATTTATAATATTTTTCCTCCCAACATATGTCATACATATTTAGGTTCATGAACCAAATTATTAATAAAAAGAAACTCATACAAAAGGATATGAATAAACAAATAAGTCGAAACCGTCAAACTAGCTAAACCAAACTAGTATCATAAAATTTGATATATTTGATTGAATAGAACTACAAACATCCCTTGTTCCTCGCTTTCTTTTCATCATTTCTATAAAAGTGGGCTTCTCCACAAACTTATCATGGTCGGACTCTCACAAGATAGGCAAGACAATATAATGTGATAATTGATAGCGTTACACTATACTTTTGAACATTTCTATTAAATTAATATTTTCTACATATTGTATTTGTATCTTTCTTTCTATAAAATTAGTCTTGCTGTGATCCAATTGAAATCAACTGACTATTCTCCACGGACCGGCCTCTAGTAAATTACCGTCTATTTTCTGGAAATCAATCGAGAGTGAAAACAGATTTGAACCCGTAATCCATTTCTTCAAAAATTCTTGTCTCTGACTAGTTTTTCAAGATATTTGCAGTAGAAGAATAATAATATCTTGTTTCAATTGGTGCTTATTCTTTGAGATTTTTTTATCATTAACTTTTGTACACATTGGACATATTAAATTGAATAAGAATAATTTGTAATCTACTCCATAACTTTGATAAAGAAGTTGCATTTTAAAATCTTGAAGCATTAATTAATGAAATGTCATTTCCTTGGTTCTTGATTTGCTATTTTATATGAATAAAGTAAAGTTTTCTTATTTGTCTTGTAGGTTTTATGTCAAGAAATGTGGTCGAATTAAATACACCAAGGGTGGTTGATATAAATATATATATATATAGTCAGAGAGAGCGGTCGTTATTTTATAGCTGGTTTTTCCCTCTTTTATTTTTTCAAATACAAATTAGAATATAGGCCTATAGGGTGTGCAAATGTGGTCAAAACATATAAGACAAGTAAATTGCTTTGTTTTGCTGTTTTCTGACAATTCAGCAACAAGTTAGTGGTTTGACATTTTTTCAGATAAAATTGGTCGATTTGGTCGACATATTACATACTGCAGTAAAAACGATTATTTATGGTGAATATATATATATATATATATATATATATATATATATATATATTTTGAATGTTTCATACGAGAACTTTTTTTTTGCGAGATCTCTCACAAAAAGTGTTAAATCACGTTTCACAATGCAAATTCTCATTGCAATTGCATTCAAACTCATAAAATCCAATTAAATCTTTTACTACCCACCAAGTGTTTGTGAAAATGTCTCAACCAAAATAACATACATAAAACACACTATCACCCTCCCTACAAACTCATTCACGTATTTCATTTATTCTACTTGCATGACACTCACCTCTACCTCTTCGGACGGGGTTTGGCCGTGTCCGTTCCGAGCATTTCATTGTTGCCCGGATGGTGAAGTGGGCAATAAAGGGTTTCCTCGTATGATATCTCATATCAAGAGGCTACACCTTTCCTCCGATGAACGTAAAGGTGTCTTACGTGAGGCCATTTCTACGAACCATGGACTATATATGGCAGTCGAGAACACTTTAAAGTCATTAAAGCAATGGTTGTGTGCGAAGTGTATGGTTTTACATGCTGTGAGTCGCGCTTGTCATCACCCGGATGGTATTGTTCGTTTTTCTAAAGGTTCCGATGACATGTACAAATACATTGTTGGATTTCCAAAGCCGTCTTATAAGAAGCCCGTAACAGAAACAACTCAGGGGTTGGTTTTGGATGCTCAACTTTTGGATCGTGTTTTTATGATGCCTATTACTACTGTCAAATGTATCCCTCATGGCTGTCGTCTAGCTTTTTCTCAAGCTTTGAAAACAGTTCTTTGCAAGGTGGTTGCCCAACCCGTTTCTATTGAGGCTTGGGTCAGTTTGTTACTTTTTCCAATATGTACGCTGCAGGTGTATAGGCCCAAGAATAGACAAGAACGTAGGTCTGGGAATAGAAAATCATTGCAACAAAGTTTTATACTTAAATCACTAGCTACGTGGGGGAAAGATGATGGGATTACAACGTTGGTTAAAAGTATATTAGATGGTTTTGCTTTGGGGTCTTTTGGCCAAGGTGGAGGTGATTTTCTAGAGGCGAGGGACACGGGTAATACCAATGTCAAGCAGTGTCTTCGTAAGGTTGCGGATGGGCACTTTACAGCCGCAGTAAAAGTGTTATCTTCCTCCGGGGTTGCTCCATATTGTGATGATACCATTAAAGCTTTGGAGGCTAAGCATCCTTTCAAGCCACCCCCATCCATGCCTAACATCGCATTTTCTGAGCCCCCCTTGTAGCAGAGATTGATAGTGTCTTCAATTGCATTAAATCGTTTCCTAAAGGTACTTCATGCGGTAGAGATGGCTTGAGGGCACAACATATCTTGGATGCATTATGTGGCGAGGGGTCTGCTACTGCCACAGATCTCTTAAAGGTCATCACCTCGGTCGTTAATTTGTGGTTAGCGGGGAGGTGTCCGCCTATCTTGGCAGAGTTTGTTGCATCGGCTCCTCTAACGCCACTCCTTAAACCAGACAACGGGATTCGACCTATTGCAGTAGGCACTATATGGAGACGTTTGGTTTCCAAGGTTGCTATGAAAGGTGTGGGTAAAGAAATGTCAAAGTACCTTAGTGATTTTCAATTTGGGGTTGGAGTGTCGGGTGGCGCTGAGGCTGTTTTACATAGCGTCAATAGGGTGCTGAGTGAATATCATCATGATGGGTCTCTTGCAATGCTTACTGTGGATTTCTCGAATGCATTTAACCTTGTAGATAGATCGGCATTACTCCATGAGGTTAGGGTGAAGTGTCCCTCTATTTCTTTGTGGGTAGATTTTTTATATGGGCAGGCATCGAGATTGTATATAGGAGACACACATATCTGGTCTGCCACTGGGGTGCAACAAGGGGACCCGTTGGGACCTCTTCTTTTTGCTCTTGTATTGCACCCTCTTTTACATAAGATCAAAGATAACTGCAAGCTTCTTCTTCATGCTTGGTATCTTGATGATGGAACCGTTATTGGAGATTCAGAAGAGGTTGCCAAAGTGTTAGACATTATAAAGGTGAGTGGTCCAGGTTTGGGTCTTGAACTTAATATTAAAAAAACAGAGTTATTTTGGCCCTCATGTAACGGTATGAAGCTTCGTGATGGTTTATTTCCTGTCTATATTCGGAGGGCATCATCGGGTGTGAAGCTTCTTGGGGGGGCTGTTAGTAGAGACACAAATTTTATTAGTAGGTTGGCTATGAGAAGAGCTGTGAATGCTGTTGATTTAATGAGTATTCTTCCACGGTTACATGACCCGCAGAGTGAGCTTCTTTTACTTCGATCATGTATGGGTATTGCCAAACTCTTTTTCGGTTTAAGGACTTGTCAACCTGAACACATGGAAGAGGCGGCCTTGTTTTTTGACAAAGGTTTGCGTGGGTCAATCGAGAATATAGTGGTTTGTGGTGGACCATTCTTTGGAGACTTACAGTGGCGACTTGCGTCTTTACCGATTCGATTTGGTGGTTTGGGTTTGTACTCGGCAAAATTGGTTTCCTCATAAGCTTTTGTAGCCTCGAGGGCCCAATCTTGGGTGCTACAAGACCACATATTACGTGACAGTGGCATATGTGGTATGGATGATGATTATGTTTCTGCTTCGGCTCGTCTTCGTGATACGCTTCCAAGCTTGATTTTAGTGGGTTCACTAATAAGGACACCGTCCCCTCGAAACCCCAACAAACACTGGCGAATGTCCTTTTTAGCGATTTGGTCAAGAATATGGAAGTTCACTTTGACATGACTATGAGGCAGAAAGCGGTTTTTGAGTGTCTACGCGCACCACATGCTCAGGATTTTCTACTAGCTATTCCCATAGACGGGCTTGGTCAACATATGTCACCGGTGGAATATCGCACTATTCTTAAGTATCGTCTTATGATTCCATTATTCCCGGTTGATGCGATATGCCCTGTTTGTCGCAAGGCATGTTTGGATTCCTTTGGGGAACACGCGGTTCATTGTAAAGAGCTCCCGGGATTCAAATACCGACACGATATGGTTAGAGACGTCCTCTTTGACATATGTAGACGTGCCGGGATCTCCGCCAAGAAAGAAGCACCTGTAAACTTCTTAACAGACCCGTCGGATGGAAGATCTACACTTAGACCGGCCGACGTTTTGGTTTTTGGATGGGTTGGAGGGAAACATGCGTGTGTGGATCTGACCGGGGTTTCTCCTCTCGTGGGGTTACGTAGTAGCGGTTTTACAGCGGGTCATGCTGCTTTGAAGGCCGCTTCAGGCAAAGTGACAAAACACGAGAAAGCATGCATTGAAAATCAACACGTGTTTATTCCCTTTGCTTTTGATACCTTCGGTTTCCTTGCACCGGAGGCGGTAGAGCTACTCAATCGAGTTCAACGGGTTATGCATAGCTATGTTATGACTCCTAGACGTTTTGATGTAGTTTTTAAACGTATTGGCTTTGCAATCCAAAAAGGGTTAGCGGCGCAGCTTGTTGCCCGCTTGCCTTCTGTCACTTTGTAAATTCTTACGTTTGAAATTGAAGATTAATTTTTGAAAAAAAAAAAAAAAAAAAAAAAAAAAACTTTATTCATTCACATCCAAACTCTTTTGAAATTAATAATCAAGTAAATATAAACGTAAAAAAAACTAAAAACAAATCATATAAAATAACATAAAAAAATTTCGTTCATATATGAACTCATTTTTTGAAAAAAAAACGTTCACATGTAAACAATTCTAAATACGCTAGATTTCATACAATTTTTTAATTTTTTATTTATATTTTTACTAGATTTTTAACATTCAATAGTTTTTACATGTCAATTAACATGTAATTATGTCTATTAACATGTAAAAACTATTGAATGTTAAAAATCTAGTAAAAATATAAATAAAAAATTAAAAAAATTGTATGAAATCACGCGTATTTAGAATTGTTCACATGTGAAGGTTTTTTTTTCAAAAAATGAGTTCATATATGAACGGAAATTTTTTATGTTATTTTATATGATTTTTTTTAGTTGTTTATGTTTATATTTACTTGATTATTAATCTCCAAAAGAGTTTGCATGTGAATGAACAAAGTGAAACGTGATTTAACACTTTTTGTGAGAGTTCTCGCAGTTTTCGCAAAAAAAGAGTTCTCGCATGAACCATTCACTATATATATATATATATATATATATATATATATATATATATATATATATATATATATATATATATATATATAGAGAGAGAGAGAGAGAGAGATAGATAGGAGTAGGATTAAATAAAAAGTTTCAAATTTGTAAAAGTCGAGAAAATAATGTAGAAATGACATGTGGATGCTTAGATAACATTTAAAAAAAAAATTAATAAAAAATTAATATTTTTTTATTAAAAAAAAAAGAAAATTGGAAAAAAAAAAGAAAATTTTGAAATTATTTTCGATAACGTCATCATTTTCGTGCATACCGTTTAACGTTATGCATAACTTTTAACGTTATGCATACGAAAAATTATGTCAAGTCACAAGATGTACTTAAATTTGCCAAATAAACATGTCACGTCATGTGATGCACACAAAAAATATGATACACATTAATGATGCAAAAAAAATATGATTCACATTAATGATGCACACAAAAAATCTATGATATTCAACTATGATGCACACATAAATGTTCAATCATAGGTGTGTATCATAAATGTGCATCATATTTTTTTTTGCGAATAACGTTTTTCGAACCAAAATAAAAAATTCCACGAAAAAAAAAGATTTCGAATTTTTTTTCAAAAATTGTTACATGTCACTTTCACAATACATCTTCGACTTTTTATAAATTTGAAATTTTTCACAAAAACTCTCCTTTATATATATATATATATATATATATATATATATATATATATATATATATATATATATATATATATATTATCATGTAAATACCATAGTATATTGATGGTTACATAGTTTTAGACATCAACTACTATTTTTAAACAAGTGGCACATAAGTAGGTTGTTTTGATTTTTATATGAAATGCTTATTTTTAGAAAAAAAGATTTACAAATAATGTTATACAATATATGATGCACCGAAACTTCTTCCAGAGTGAAACTCATGTATCCAAAACTTATCGGAAACGGATACTCTATAGAAACGCCATAGAAATGTTTCCAAGGGACAAAAACGTTTATGTAGAGGTTTCCTAAAAGTTTCCTAAAAGTTCCCTGCAAGTTTTCAGTATTTTTAGGGTTGTCATGGGCTATTTAATGGGCTATAATTTTACACGATTGTCTATTCATTCTACAACTTTCTTAAACCGATCGAATATATATCTATTTTGAAAGATTTAGTATTTTAGGAGTTTACACTTTACATCAATAGTAGGCGTGTACCCACGCTACGCGGCGAGTAACTTTTATCCACATGAAATCGTTTATAAACTATTTTTAAAGTTTAACTTTTTTAAAGTTTAATTTGTTTGAAGTAGTGTCAATTTTATGGTACTTATAGATATGCTTGTGTTTGTGCATTGTCACGTTATAAAAAAAAGGTATAAGTAGATAACATGTGTGTTAAAAATGAAAAATAAATTAAGAATACTTAGAATTCGCGCAATGTGCTAGACATATTTTTTCCTGAAAAATCGTACATAAATGATTTAATTTCATTTTGATTAAATATTGTTGTCTGTATCGAATGTTTTTATTTAGATTGCGTTATAGATTCTTTATATTAATATATCTTTTTTATTCAATAAATTTTTAGTTGTAATTTTAATTTAAAAGCTAGATTTACATGTACTTTATATCATATTTATCGATAAAGTCATATACTATTAATATATATTAGTTAAGTGCGTAGAAGTTATTATATATATACTCAAATTTAAAATATAGATATAAATACATAAATATGTTTCTTACTTATAAATGATTAGTTGGTTAATTATACTTTAGATAAACAAGTTATACACTATTAATTAGAATATATATTTCTAATTTATCTTATAATATATTCTATTACGTGTTGTTACTTTTATCCCACATTGGGGGGTGAGTTAAACATAACTTTGTTTATAAGACAAAGTTTACAACAAATGTTTGAAAATCTTTGTAGGATAACTATACATTAGTAATAATTATATAATAAAATACAACACTTAACACTTTGCACATTTACATCATTTATTTTAAAAAACTAATTATTTTTATTAATTTGAAAACTAATCATGTAATTTATTGAACAATTACGAGATTTATAATCATTATTATGAATTTAAACATTTACTTCAGAGTTACAAATTACCAGTAATAGTAAGTTTTAAAAAATTAATTTTAAAAGTATTCTAAAATTAGAATACATCAAATTTGGTTTATAGAGTAATACAGATTGTATCTATTTTGTAATTTCTTTAATATATATATATATATATATATATATATATATATATATATATATATATATATATATATATATATATATATTATATATATATATATATATATATATATATATATATATATATATATATATATATATATATATATATATATATATATATATATTTTATATTTGTCGTATCTTTGCCGTATCCATATCTTGAAATTTTGGGTTTTACCGTTTCCTGTATCCGTTTCCGTGCATAGAATACGATATAATATAATGTTATAGGTTTAATGTATTAATCTATAGAAGATTTGTATATAACTTTTTGAATAGCTGGCTTTTACCATCTATATTACATTTTTATCTTACAAATTCCTAAAAAAATAATTTCTTTTACGGTATTGCAGGTTTAGCGCCCTCTCCTCCTTTGATTATGGTGTCATCTTTCTCTTTTCCGGTAACAACCCCTCTTTTTAAACCCCATTATATCTTTTTCCAAATCTTCCC
>CAJVGC010000589.1:22123557-22161722 GCA_910822075.1 Senecio squalidus
ATCTCCGGTACTTCTCTCGATGTCTATTTATTACATTAATTATACTGTTTTGGTTCTGATACGTGAATATTTGTAGTTTAATTGTGCTTAGAACTAATTATGAGCTTTATTGTTTTGATAGGATTATAACATATAATATACTACCTATATTTACTCAGACACATTACAAAGTTATGTGACGGTTTAGCTTAATCTTTGATCAAGGAATTGAATTAGGTTAAACTTTTTTTTTTTCTATTTTGTGAACGAAACTTATTACATTTTAAGATTATAATAAGCTGAGTTGACTCGTGTTTCTAAATACGTATACGTGCATAATGAAATGATAGTTACTAATTTTGTATTTATGATGACAAATACTTATGAGTTAATACAAATATTTTTTGCAATTATTGATTTGTTTTATAGGCAGTAAAGAGAAAACTTGGAACAAGCTATAATGAAGGTGTATCGAGTGAATGTGCCAGTCCTGGTTATGGTTCTACGGTTAATAGTCCTGTTCGCACTCCTGTATCTGCAAAAGGTGGACGTGTAAATGGTCGGTCAAAGGATACAAAGAACAACAGATCTCTTCCTCAAACACCTCTTTCCATTTCAAGTTCACCTACTCCGCTTACTCCGGCTAGCAACGGTCGTTTTGACAATTCTTTAGGTAAGTTTTAGTTTCTACATTTTGTGTCATGTTACTATTAAAAGAACGGTTATTACTTATTCTTACCTAAAACGATATATTGTTGTAGGCCTGTTGACAAGAAAGTTCATTAACCTTATTACGCATGCTGAAGATGGTATCGTTGATCTGAACAAAGCTGCTGAAACCTTGGACGTACGTTTGTTGAATGTTAAGTGGTTTTTATTTCTTTCTCTGTAACTTTTTGAAGAAGTTATTATCCTACAGGTTCAGAAGAGACGAATATATGATATAACGAATGTCCTTGAAGGTATTGGTCTTATAGAAAAGAAGATCAAGAATAGAATCCGCTGGAAGTAAGGTTTTCTGCATATTATGACCTTCGATAACTAATGCTACTTTGGCTGAACAAATGTATCTTATTTTAAATTTTGATTAACTGCTTAGAGGGCTTGATGCTTCCAAACCGAAAGAGTTGGAGGATGATGCCACTCTATTACAGGCGGAGGTTCAAAGACTTTCTATGGATGAGCGTAAATTGGATGATAGCATCAGGTTATATTTTATCTGTTACATCATTAGATTTGCAAATATTATTAGATTAAATATATAACTATCTGAGTTGGCTTTTATTGAGACCGTTACAGAGAAATGCAAGACAAAATGAGGGATATGAGTGAAGATGACAATAACAAAAAGTAACAAATTTCTTCCTTTCGTTAGTTAATATTAGTAATACATGATTCTTACTGACATGGATTTGCTTTAGATGGTTGTTTGTAACTGAAGATGATATCAAAAGTTTACCCTGCTTCCAGGTAAAAGTTAGTATACAACATTATCTTGTTTCGGTCTTGTTTTTAGGAAGTTACTTTAGCTAACACACTCACTTACAAGTGACAGAACGAAACGCTGATAGCAGTAAAGGCTCCACATGGGACCACTCTTGAAGTTCCTGATCCTGATGAGGTGAGTATGGAAATAATAACTACGAAAGTTCGTTTTTTATCTGTTATAGTATATGACAGATCTTGGTTTCATGGTATATCAGGCTGTTGACTATCCACAAAGGCGATACAGAATTATCCTTAGAAGCACAATGGGTCCTATTGATGTATATCTTGTCAGGTAAAACTACATTTTGGTCATGATTTAAGTTATATTGGTGAATTTGGGATTATGCTTATACGTCTATTATGTTGTGCATTTTAGTCAATTTGAAGAGAAGTTTGAAAATATGAATGGGGTCGAAGAACATGCACCCATGCCAATTGTGTCAAGTTCTGGATCTAATGATAATCCAGCAACTGAATCAGCTGTTGTTTCAAATACTGGTATGGAGGTTGACGCACACCCACGTCATGATCAAAATATGAGTTCAAGAGATAACGTACCTCGAGCCTCACCTGGAAGAATCTCGAAGATAGTTTCTTCTGATGTTAATGTAAGTATTGATCGTACTCGTACACATTAATAAAAGCAATGTAGATAAAAACTCCACTATATTTTGACACTTTACTCTATTAAATACTTAAATAGAAGATTATCCGCCATATACTACATGTATTGTTATAATCATATTAATTGCTTTATCTGCAACCAATGCAGAATGATGCGGACTATTGGCTTCTGTCAGACAGAGAAGTTCCCCTCACAGATATGTGGAACACAGATTGTATATTTTCTTCTCATCCTGTTGTTGACGTGCATGTTATTCTTATGATGTTACTGATAATATTTATTTCAATAGGTGATATTGGATGGGATGACGTTGATTTACTTGCTGAAGAATTTTGTTTAGGTGATGTGAGCACACCAACCCACCCAAGTACTCCATCTGATGTACCGTCTACATGTTTTAATGCTACTCAACGGTGACAGTCATCTTTGACAAGCTGAGATCAAGAAGAACACAAACGTTATGTAAGTTGTTGTTTTATCGCTAACCGTCCGAGATATGGATAGCTATACTGAAATCCAGCCATGCAGGTATTGGTCGTTTTATTGCACCGTAAACCTGTAGAAGTTAAAGTACTAAGCTGTTGTCTGAAGCAAAAATATCAAATGAGGGGTGGGGGATAAATTTTGTTGTGGTTGTATTTTATTTAACGGCATTACAAATGAACTGCCTGAGAAACGTATCATCTTTTGTTTACCTTCTTGTTGTTTAGTTGAAATGAAACATACTTAAGTATAACGTCAAGAAACATTTATAACTTTGTAAAAAATATTGCCTACTCTATCATTCACATAAATCACTTTATTAGTAATATGAAGTTAATGATATACTAATCTTGAAAGTAGAAAATCTGAGATTTGGACAGTGAGATTGAAGTATGTATTTGGAGGCACATAACTTGCAAACAAGAGTAATTTTTAGCATTATTCCCCGTAGTGATAATTCTCAATTAGAGTTTGGCCGAATTAGAAGAAATGTTAACGCGACACAAACATGGCAAGATCTGTTTAAACATTTTTGAGTATGATTTATATAGTTGAAAAACTTTTTATTAGCATGAACATTATCCATTAGAACAAATGTGATGGGGCTATGTAGTGTTGTGTTGATATCAAATCTTGTTATGGTGTTGTATATAGCTTTGGGTTTGGATTTTGGTTTAGTATTGGGCCTTTGATGCATGGGGCAAACTCCTTTACTCTACTAACTCAGATATTATTATTATTATATTATTATACATCTAAACACAGAGAAAAGATCAATTAAGACCCATAATTTTCTTGAGACAAAAAGACATCATTTTGCCCTTTGATCCCATTTTAATCTAATGGTTAAGATTAAAACCAAAACCCATTTTTCTTTTATTTTTTTAAATTAATTTATCTCACAAACCGTTGATCGTTAGACGAAACAAAATATACCGTTGCGATCGTCTCGTTTTTATCTTTAATTAGAGCAGTGGTGTTATATACTTTCGACGACTTGTTTTTTTTTTTTTTATGGGTATTGAAATTATAACGATAGTATCTATATGATATTTACATCATTACGTAAAATTGTATAAAAGAGAATTACTATAAAATGTATAGACTACCTAAATTTAGAAAAAAATTGAATTTTAACTAGTTTTATTTTTTCTCGTTTTTTGACATAAAATGTGATATACTAAAATCACATATGATACTACTATATCATATGTGATATTACTGTAAATCATATATGATATGAATATAAATCATATGTGATATATATTAAAATCGCATATGATAATATTATATCATATGTGATATTACTGTAAATCATATATGATATGAATATAAATCATATGTGATATATACTAAAATCACATATGATAATACTATATCATATATGATATTAGTGTAAATCATATATGATATGAATATAAATCATATGTGATATATACTAAAATCATATATGATAATACAATATCATATATGATATTACTGTAAATCATATATGATATAAATATAAATCATATATGATATTATGTATGTAAAAATTTTAAAACTTAAAAGACAATAACACACATGATTTTAAGTCTAAATATGAATTTTAATACACAACAATGTTATACAATGTATAACCTATATAGACCCAGAAAAAAGTTCGAATTTTGACGACTTTTATTTTTTCGTTTATGGCCAAATGTTGAAATTCGCAAGACAATATCACATATGATTTGAACACTAAATACGAGTTTTGAAACATAGATTTGTTATATTACATACATTCAACTTAAATCAAAAAGAAAAACAAAAAATAATATGTCAAACTACTGATATCACATATGATAAAACAGTGATTTGTAATATAAAATTTCAAAACTAGTAAAAAAACCCGAAAATAAATTTCGTCAAAAGTATATCGAGTGGGTACTCTATACAAAGATAATTTAATGCTCGTTACAATGGTATAATTTATTCGTTTAATACATTTACGGTTTTTGAGATATTTAATTTTTAAACAAAATTATATTTTAAGTGGGTTTTTAAAATTGAGTGTTATGATTGGGTCTTTTGGTCTTAAATTTTTTTATGGTCTTTCTTGATCTCAGCCCTCTAAACACATCATATTTTTTTATTTTTTTATTTATATTTATAGAGAAAAGATCATTTAAGACCACATAATGGATTAAGACAAAAAGACCTATTTTGGACCATTGGATCAAGATGATCAATGGTCCAGATTTCACCATCCAAATTAACTTAAAATTATACAAAATTAGACACGGAGGGTATCTTAGTAATTTCACAACTTTCTATTTTTTTCTCCCTGATTCTTTTCTCTCATTTCTCATCTAATTCTTTTCTCTCTCTAACAAACACACTCTCCAGAAATTTCAAACGGTGCTAAAATTCATCTCCAAAAAATCCGATCGATCTGTATTCACTGTTATAATCAATTCCGGAATCAGAATTCACGTTTTCGTCACCGGCGATCATTTTACGGTAACCTAATTTTAGTTTAACTCTTGGATTACACGCAATTGGTTTAATTTTAGAGCTGAATTGATGTGGTTTGATTGTAGATTGAGGATTGGAAATTTCGATTGAGTTTAATTGATTCTAAAACCCTAATTTTGAGAATTAGGCATGTGTGTGGTATGTATGTAGTATTTGATTAAATAATTGATGTGATTTTGTTTTAGTTTTAATGTAGCTATTATATTCGTATAATTTGTAGCGATTTTGAAGTCGAAAACGTGAAAGTGAATTGATGTGATTTGGAGGCATTATATGCTAATGATTTATTTATATTTTATTTACAAATTGGAACATGGGTCAGGGTGAAAGTGATGCACCAGATGGTCCTGTCGCAGGTTCTCTTCAGGTGCTTACTTTTATTCATCTATTCTTGGATAAGCTGATACTTGCAATGAATTTTGTAATTCGTCTGCTGATAAAGATCTACTTCAATAGACACACGCTGCGGATATTGCTGATTTCATATAGAGACAAACCACATTATCACCAGTCTTGATTGGACACTCGTAAATTACTAATGTTTCAAGTAAGATTATTAAAACGTATTAACTCGAGTTTAATATTTTGTTTTAAATTAGGAGATATTAAGCATTAAAAATACACTGAGCTTGACCCGTTACACATAAAACATTGACCCATTAAAAAGTAAAATGTTCAAAATTGAAATTTGGCATCTCTAGTGTTAGTTTGATTAGTTTTTTGTGATTGTAGATGAATAGGTAGTTGTTGTAAGAATTTTAGGTTATATAATGTTAGTTTAAGTGAGGCAACTAATGGAATTAAGCTATAGGTCACCGTCACATGCGATTAAAAGTGATTCGATTCGTGTTAGATTTGTGTATTTGATTTGAATTTTGTGTAGTAGATGTTTGAGTTGATGCTAGAAAACAGATATCGGATGTTAATTTGTTCAGATTATATATGAATCTGAACAGGAGTGTAAGTAGTTGAAAGTTGTTGTCAATCGTGTTAATTACTATGGCAAATTGACTGTTTTAGTGATTTCTAGTTTCGGAATAAAAAGTAGGTTACTTTACTTTAGGTGACCCGTTACTATCTTAACTTGGAACATATTTAGTGATGATATTACCGTCAATATTGACTACTTAAGTACTTCAGATTGGTAAGTTATCTTTGAATCCCTAATTTATATGATTCGGATATTTTGTTTTGATGAATGTGTTACTAAATTACTATTTTCTGATTGAAACAGTTGAGAACATTAAAAGGATGTCACCAGTCTCGAGTTGGAGCAATGGATTGGAACAACCACATTCTCACAACCGGAGGAATGGACGGTCAGATTGTAAATAACGATGTTAAAATCAGATCACATATTGTTGAAATTTACTCAGGCCACCACCAAGAAGTTTGCGGTCTAAAATGGTCAGCTTCCGGTCAGCAATTAGCCAGCGGTGGAAACGACAATCTTCTTCACATTTGGGATAGATCAGTGGCTTCTGTGAACTCCCCAACTCAATATCTTCACAGACTCGAGGACCACACTGCAGCGGTGAAAGCACTTGCATGGTGTCCGTTTCAGGCTAACCTTTTGGCTTCCGGTGGTGGTGGTGGTAACAGAAACTAATAAAATATGTCTAAGAAAATGTAAGTTTCGTTTATATAGGTGCTTAATATAAGATCTATCAACAGGGGGAATACGAAACAAATAAAACACGTCAATGACATTATTCAGAGTGAGCATTCCATGATGGACATAGCCAAAAAACGAGACCCTGAGACATGTGTCGTAAAACCGGTTAATCTTAAAGAAACTGCAACGTACTATGTTGAGTCAACAGGAGCTTCCGTTACTACAGATTCAAGTGTTAGTCTTGTTCATTGATACTTTAAAAAACTCCCTCGAGAAAAGTATGATTTTTCATAAGTATTTGTAAGTTTTGTTGCTGATCAAATTCTGAAACAAATTATTTGCTCCATAGGTCATCCACACAGAAGCTAATTTTCAACGTTCTAAAAATGGAAGAAGGTTTATACGAGTGCGAAATGACACTGCTGATTTTCAAACGAACGATAACTGGTCCCCTTTGCAAAACAGCACATCTTTCAAAGCAGCTCCTATGCTTAGAAGCGTGTAAAACGCTACACGAAATAGGGGAACTTACGGACCATTTAATCCTTAACAATCAACATTCTTCTATAAATACTAAAGGACCATCTTCTGGTGCAGGTACGTATTATAATCGAAATATAATGTTTTCCGATTAAGTTGTTTGATGTAATTTTTTGTTAAGTTCTTAAGAGGTGGTCAAGGTAGGAAATTGTCTACTATCATATATGATGTAGTCACGGAGGATTGATATATGTTGGAATAGATTTAATGATTGTCAGTGAATTTTGGTTTCTAAAAGTAGTTTAATATTTACTATCGTATATCATATATGATACGCCAGTAACATGTATGATGATTATTTTTTCAAATGCCTATGATATGATATAACTATCATATATGATATGACTATATCATATGATTTGCCTATCTTATTTCATATGTCAATCATATATGATATGCCTATCACATATATGATGATTTTTTATGAATGACAACAATATTATACACCTATTACATGTTACACGAAAATCATATATGATATGCCTACTTTATATGATATTCCTATCATATATCATATGCCTATCATATATCATATGTCTATCACATATGATATTTTTATCATATATGATATGCCCATCATATATGATATAACTATTTCAAGTAATAGTTATATCATATATGATATGCTTATGATATCTGTTACATATCATATATGATATACATATATATGTAACACATAATATAAGCATATCATATATGATATAACTATTACTTGAAATAGGTATATCATATATGATATACCTGTTTTCAAGTAATAGGTATATCATATATGATATACCTATTTTTTCAAGTAATAGTTATATCATATATGATATAACTATTTCAAGTAATAGGTATATCATATATGATATGGTTATGTTATTTGATACATATCATATATGATATAACTATCATCTAAGCAGTTATCTCGGTCAAATATCGAATATCGTTCAAGGACCTTGATACGATATATCGGTTATCGCGGTGAGATATCGGTGAGATATCGGTTTTTATATTATTTAGAAAATTATATATATATATATATGAAATCATAAAAAATTAAACATTTAACATAACATATAAGCATAATAGTCTCAAACAAAGTGTTAAAAATTAAACATTTAACATAATATTGTTTGGTGGCTGCTTATAAAAAAGTGTTAAAAGTAGGTTTAAGTAAAAGTGGGCTGTAAAAAAGAAGTGGGCTGCCAGAAAGAAAAAAAGTAAAAAAAAAAAGTCAAAGAAAAAGTCAAAAAAAGTCAAAAAAAGTAAAAAAACGAGATTTTCGATATAACAGCGAGATCCGATATGAGAATCTCGGCAAAATCTCGCCTAATATCGCCGATATTCTCGGGTCCGATATATTAGACCGATATTTGGAACCGAGATGACTTTCTAGGTCCGATATCCGAGATATCGCCGAGATATCGCCGAGATTGACTGCATAGACTATCATATATGATATAACTATCATATTACTTTGAAATAGGTATATATCATATATGCTTATAATATCATATATGATATACCTGTTTTCAAGTAATAGGTATATCATATATGATATACCTGCTTTCAAGTATATCATATATGATATACCTATTTTCAAGTAATAGGTATATCATATATGATATACCTATTTCAAGTAATAGGTATAACATGATGTTTGTCCTATCATATATGATATCCGTATCATATATGATATACCTGTTTTCAAGTAATAGTTATATCATATATGATATGGTTATGTTATTTGATACATATCATATATGATAGTTATGATATGGTTATGTTATTTGATACATATCATATATGATATAACTATCATATTACTTTGAAATAGGTATATATCATATATGCTTATAATATCATATATGATATACCTGTTTTCAAGTAATAGGTATATCATATATGATAATCCTGTTTTTAAGTAATAGGTATATCATATATGATATACTTGTTTTCAAGTAATAGGTATAACATGCAATGTTGTAAAAAACGCTAGGCGGTAGCTAGGCGGTCGACCACCTTGGAGCTCGGAATCCGCCTAGGCGCCGCCTAGGCGGATTGACTTTTTATATACAAATATTATAAATACTATGTATAACATAACAAAATACTTCAAATTCACTTGCAAGTTCAGATGTATTAAAAATTAAACATTAAAAATTAGACATCAATCAGATTGAAGTTAAATTCTGAAATTAAAAGAGGGTTTTATTTAAATCAAGAATATACCTTTGAATCTTTAAACAATTTGTTGTTTTGAGATCGAAAATAAAGAGAGAGTGTTCTACATGTTGTAAAAAGGTAACTATGTGAAAAAACGGCTGTGAATATGGTCATAAAACCCTAGATCTGGAACTTAAAAAGCTTTGACTTTTTTTTGTTGACCGATTTGACCCGTTTTTTGACCCGATTTGACCCGCCTAGGCCGATTTTACCCGCCTAGGCGGTTCGTTGACCGTTTTTTGACCAAACCTTGTAATATGGCCGATTTGGTGAAACACGAGGCGGTTGGTGGCCGCCTAGCGCCTAGGCGGCCTTGGAATCCGATTTTTACAACACTGATAACATGATGTTTGTCTTATCATATATGATATTCGTATCACATATATTGTGTACTTATCATATATGATATACCCACTATTCTTAATGCAAAATGTGCCTATCACATATGATATTCCTATCATATATGATATGCCTATCATATATGGACGCCTTACCACTAGGTTATTTTGGAGATGGTTGCTACTATGTTAGTTTCTTACAAACTAACTATTTTCATTGTAGTAATTTTAGAACTTTGATCTGGTCAGCAAAAAAATATGGTAATAGGTATATCATATATGATATACCTATTTCAAGTAATAGATATATCATATATGATATGGTTATGTTATTTATATCATATATGATAATACTATCATATTACTTTGAAATAGGTATATATCATATATGCTTATAATATCATATATGATATACCTGTTTTCAAGTAATAGGTATATTCATATAACTCCGGTCCTGTCTTCAGACACACTAAACTCCATTGCTGAAAAAAATCTATTTTTCAAATGTGAATGCTTCCAAAAGGGGTAAGTAATGTGTTATCGGTTTTATTAATCTTGTCACTATAGATAGCAAATGGGTGGGTTGGCTAACGGGTCAAAACATGAAAATTTTTTGAATGGGTTGGAACTCGCCGGATTTGGTCTAACTTTTTATTTTAAATGATTTTAAAGGTTTTATGGCTTAAATATACACGTTGGGCGACTTTCGACTCGTTTCCATTTAAGATAGTTTTTATTTTTTCAAACCCGTTAAACAAATACACAGTCCTAATAAACCCATTCATAAGTAAATGGGTCGAAGTTCCCACCTATGTGTGTTACTAAAATAGCATACTTTTGCTTATTACAACGTAAAATTAGCATGCTTTCTTCAAGGTGCTTTTTGTTTGATGATTATCAGAGGAGCTTTTAAATTCCGAGGTGCATCAAATGCTATCTTTTCTCTAAACGATGAACAAGCAGCCAAAGGAGTTGTAACTCACAGCAGGTATAAGTATAATACAGAGATTTTTTAAGTTATTTCCTTTTTATTAATTTTTCGTACTCTGATCTGGTTCGTGGAATTTAGTGGTAATCATGCAGCAGCACTGGCTTTGGCTGCAAAACTGCGTGGAATTCCTGCATATATAGTTATACCTTGCAAAGTTGAGAATGCGAGACGTTATGGACGTCAGATTATATGGAGTGAGGCTAATATGAAATCTCGAGAGGAGACAGCAAACAAGGTATTAAACGAGACGGGTGCTGAACTTGTTCATCCGTATAACGATGGTCGAATCATAAGGTAGTAATATAGAAATGTTTTCAACTTTTGAAGTTCGTTTTTTTTTTTCTTCCTAAAGTGGCCAGGGTACACTGTCGCTCGAGTTTCTTGATCAAGTCCCACAACTCGACACCCTAATAGTTCCAATAAGTGGTTTGTAACTTTGTATACTCTACTGTCATCTTTGGTCGGTTTTCTGTATAATGTTAACTTGAAATGTGTAGGTGGTGGTTTGATATCTGGAGTCGCGATTGGAGCCAAGTCTGTCAATCCCGCCATAAGAATCCTAGCTGCTGAGCCAAAAGGAGCTGATGATGCTGCACAATCCAAAGCATCTGGTAGAATCGTAACATTGGCTCAAACCAATACCATTGCTGATGGACTTCGAGCTTCCCTTGGAGATCTCACTTGGTAATATATAATCTAATGCATGGGATAATTACTATTTATCCTCGTTTGTGTATAAAGATTGTTTTGTTTTGTTTACGCAGGCCGGTTGTAAGAGATCTTGTTGACGATATTATAACAGTGGATGATAAAGAGATCATTAAAGCTATGAAATACTGTTATGAGATACTTAAGGTTGCAATCGAGCCTAGCGGCGCTATAAGCCTGGCTGCTGTTCTTTCAGATAGTTTCAAGCAAAGTCCTGCTTGGAAAGATTCTCGTAACATTGGGATTGTGTTTTCAGGTGGTAATGTGGAACTTGGCGTTCTATGGGAATCGCTGAATAGTTAATACTTTATAGCTTGTATTCAACAAGAACCATTGTACCTTACTAGATTATTATGTCAAATAAAAAAGTATTCTTAATCGTTAATTTGATCCAAGACAAGTTTGTAAGTCAAAACCCTCCTCTAACGCGTGCAAATCAATGTTTTCCCTTCTTCATTCGAGCTTGTGTTTTTCTTGTCTGACACTGGTTCGAAGATCCAAACTTCCAATTTCTCGAGATGTGATTTCACTCGAAAAGGGATTGTATTGTATCCGTCTTTCAAGATTTTGAGTGCATCCGTGCAACATTGACATAGATGTAATTAGATCCAATCATATAAAATGATACTCGTATTACAACATGCTTCAAAGTTCAAACAACTTAAATTAACCACATAACAATCACCTTCGGACAAGCAACAATCACCTTTTATCTGGATAACATTGTCTAACTAAACAGAACTCACACAAAAACATACTTAAGAGGACTACATACTTATATATAAATAACGACTTTTCAAAAATGAGCAGAGCAAAACCGAACTCATACAAAGACGTACTTAAGAGTACTACATATAGTTATATATAAAGTACGACTTCTCAAAATGAGTGTCTATAAATAAATTCATAAAACGAAACAAAGTCAGGGCCTGCCACCTCTGTTTCTTCTAGAAGAAACAGTAGTCCAGCCATCTGCATCAACTATTGGTGCTCGTGCTGGTGCTGGTGCGGGTGCCGGAGGTCACTCATTAAGAGTGAGAGCGGACATGTTCGAAGATGGGTCAACTTCATCTGCCATCTCCATTGATTCATCCCCTGAACTTGATGTTGAATACGAACCATCGTCACCACGATTCACAAGCTAACAAATAAACATGAACAGATGAGGGACAGAACAAGAACGGACATGAATTATAAGATGGTGAAATCACTGAATTCTACTTTATCACTGAAAATGTTACAATCAAGTTGCGTGGGTTTGGGTAAAAACAGGTCTGTTTAGTACAGGCCAAAATATTACATTTTAATAGTTCTATATTATATAACCGTTTGAGATAAAAGACAACCTAAATAGGTCGAAATTGCCACCTCCAGTACATATTGTTGGGATAGGGTACCACTCACTTCCTGCACCTCCGTCTGGCTATATACCGATGATGTTGAAGACATCGGAATAGAAGGAGCAGATGGACGAAGACATACGGGAAAGGTGTCGGAAGCAAGAACATCGAAGAGAGTGCAACATTAATTGCGGACAAGACAGAAGGATGGTAGCATTTAATGAAGAAGAGCGTGGGAGACAAAACGCCGCCCACGCGCTTCCTCATTAAATAACGGTCACAGTCAACAGAATGGTGTGGAGGAAAGGCGGCCACGTCACTGACACGTACGAAAAGACTGATGAGACGGACCGGTCCTTAGGGGTTACCCTCCGGGTAATGACCGAAGGGCTGCTATATAAAGGCAATACAAAGAAATTAATGACTTAAGTTAACTCTGGTAACACTTTGATTTCTAGTCATAGAATCTGTCAATTAGAACATTCTTTGTATTCAATATCCAATCATTTTGTATCATTGAATGCTTGGTAAATCTATTTAATATCACAAGAGTTCTCTCACACTGTCATTCCTTCGTCTGAAGCCGGACGAAGGGTCAAGCATACAAAAATTTACTTTAACATTGGCGCCATCCGTGGGACCTTGTTGTTAATCAGCGACAGATTCCAGGAAAACATGGAGAAAGTACCTCAAGATCAGCCTGAGGAAGGACTAGCCCAATCTGTTACCCAGGAATCTGCTGAAAACACAGGGCCACTCCCGACATTCACCCCAGGAGCAAACGAGCAAGCAAGCCCAATCACACCGGAGTTTGTGAGTAAAAACTTCGACAGCCTAAAAGCCATGATGAGCAAGCATGCTCAGAAAGAGCGCAGGAGAGGAAACCCCGTTGAACTCTCCTACGGAGATGCTGAGGAAATGGAGCAGGAGGAGAACTCCATCCCAGACACCCACTCGAATCAGGATCAGATATTGAGGTCCAGGAGGACGTTTGATAGGGAACCAGCGACCATAGCACCCAATATCAGGCAGGAGGGAGCGTTTGCTAGCCTCCTTAACGCCCAACACATAAATGGAGCTCACCGGCCCGAGACCAGAACCTTTAACTTCGGTATGTCACATCCGCAGACACAATTTCCGCAGTATCAGCCTGTGCAACCTCCTCAATATCAGCCTGTGCAACCCCCACCGTTCAGCCAACAATTATATGGGCCAACGTCCCATGCGGGAGACCCACCTTTTATGTGGCAAACGTCCCAGACCCACCGCCCACTGGCTCCTGAAATGGATGACTTATCCAAACCCTACCAGAGGTCGAAGGACACTAAGTTCACCAAGCGTATAGCAAACTTCAAGTTTCCCCCCAGGATAAAGATGCCGACGAACGTTAAGACATATGATGGGTCGCAGGATCCCGATGATCATCTTAGTATTTTCTCCGGAGCCGCAGAAGTGGAACAGTGGTCAATGCCGGTGTGGTGCCACATGTTCGTTCAAACTCTTTTAGGATCGGCCCGACTCTGGTACGACAGCCTCCCCACAGAATCCGTGGACAGTTTTGAAGACCTGCAACACAAGTTTAAAAGCAACTTCATGCAACTACGCAGATGCGAAAAAAGGGCGGTGGAGATGCACAACATTAAACAGAAGGAGCACGAGAGCCTCAGAACCTTCATAGAACGCTTTAATAAGGAAAGCTTAGAGATCAAAGGCGCTACGGAGGATATGCGAGTCTCCGGCTTCATGCATGCTATAAAAAACACTCAGCTCATAGAGGCTTTGAATAATAAGATTCCTGACACCGTAGACGAGATGATGACGCGAGTAAGGGATTTCATTAGGGGGAAAGAAGCGGCTAACCTTAGCAGGGAGACTAGTTCTAGTAAGACTAACAGGGAAGACCGAAGTGGGAAATTGGGAAACCATACTCGGACGGATGGACCGGGACCCCAACGGAATGAAGGGAAACAGCCAGAGCAGCGCAACCGGAGTCCATATCATAATCCCTACACACCCAACGTGTCCACTGATTACCGACGAAAGGAGGTGTATACAGCACTCACAAAGACCCCCTGTGAGATCCTCTCAACAGAAGAAGTAGGGAAAAACTTCCCCGCCCCTCATCCGATGATAGAGAACCCGGAGAGAAAGCAGTCGGATAAATTTTGCGAGTTCCATCTAGACCATGGGCATAATACTAACGACTGTTATCACTTAAAGAGGAAGATCGAGGAGGCGGTCAAGTCTGGAGAACTCGCACATCTGATCAAGGATATAAAAAAGGGAGTGACACAAGGTAACAAAACCAGCCGTAGGACGAAAGACGACGGCTCTCAGGGGACTAGAAACCGAACCGTTAACATGATAAGAAGGGACCCACAGTCCCTAAAAAGAAAGGGGTCTGACCCAACATGGATGAATCAAGAGATAGCTTTTCCCCCCAGGAGCGAATGTTGTCTCACCTTAGACCCCATCATAGTGGAGGGACGGATAGGAAATACCATCGTTCCAAAGGTGTATGTAGACACTGGAAGCTCCACTGAAGTCATTTACGAGCATTTCTTCCGGCGGTTTCGAAGGTCCGTTCAAGCGCGTATAAGGAGACCGGTATCGGCACTCCAAGGATTTGATAATGAAATGATGTGGCCGTTGGGAGAGATAACCCTCCCTCTAACACTCGGGGAATACCCATGCATGAGAACGGAATGGATGAGCTTCGCAGTGGTTCAAACACCAGCCCCGTTCGACATCATCCTAGGAAGGCCAGGGTTATACCAGTTGGGAGCGGTACCATCGCCCTACCATGGATTGATGAAATTCCCCACTCCTCATGGTGTCGCTACAGTGTGTACCAAGAGACAAAGGGAGAAGTGGTGTATCTCGGCGGAAAAAGCAGATAACCCACAAGAGACGGGCCATGATCCGGAAGAAAAACTCATCATCAATCCCGGATTCCCGGAACAGATGATCACCATAGGATCGCACTTATCACGACCTTGCAAAGAAAAATTATTCACATTGCTCAGTAGCAACATGGATGTGTTCGCATGGACACCCTTAGACATGACGGGAATACCGAGGGGTATAGCAGAATATCGGTTGAAAACCTACCCCAGCGTAGAGCCGATCAGACAGAAGAAAAAAGGAATGACCCCGGAGCGTAGTCAGATCATCAGAGAAGAGGTGAGTAAGCTAAGGGAGGCAGGGATCCTTCGAGAAGCGAGATATCCGACTTGGGTCGCTAACCCAATGTTCGCCGAAAATAGGGATTATCCCTGGAGAATGTGCATAGACTTCAAGAACATCAACAGAGCCTGTCCGAAAGATAACTATCCACTACCCGAGGTAGATTGGAAGATTGATTCCTTGATAGGCTACAGATACAAGTGCTTCTTAGACACCTATAAGGGTTGTCACCAGATACAAATGGCATCGGAAGATGAGGATAAAACCGCATTCCACACAGACTTCGGCGTGTTCTGCTACAGAAGGATGCCTTTCGGGTTGAAAAATGCCGAAGCTGCCTACCAAAGATTGATTGATAGAGCTTTCGGAAATCAAATCAGTAGAAACCTGGAAGCCTATGTGGATAATCTTATCATCAAGAGTCATAGAGAAGAAGATATGATCTATGACATCGACGAAACTTTTCGAAAGTTGAGGAGCATTAACATGAAACTAAATCCAAGGGAATGTGCATTTGGTGTAATAGAAGGGAGGTTTTTAGGGCACCTGATAACTGAAAGGGGAATCAAGGCTTGCCCCGACAAGATAAAAGCGATCACAGAGATGAAATCTCCAGAGACATCGGAGGAGGTGCAGAGCCTCAACGAAAGAGTGGCAGGTTTAAGCCGATACCTCTCAAGGTCGGCCGAACGCTCACTCCCATTTTTCGAAACATTGAAGAAAAGAATCGGTATGACGGATTTCGTCTGGACGACCGAGGCGGAAGATGCCCTCCAAGAGTTAAAACGATCTTTAACCCAGCTACCGGTCCTCGCTGCCCCATGCGAAGGGAAGGAATTATTCGTGTATCTGGCAGTTTCCAACAACACAATAAGTGCAGTTCTGACAACAGAAGAAAAGGGAAGGCAGAGGCCCGTGTATTTCGTAAGCAACGCTTTAAGAGCAGCGGAGGTAAAATATCCGCCCAAGGAAAAACTAGCATGGGCCCTCGTGCACACGTCCAGACGCTTGCCCCGATATTTCCAAACATACCCAATAGTGGTCATGACTGAACTGCCCATCAAAGATATGCTCGCAACGCCGACAAGATCAGGAAGATTGGCGAGATGGGCCAAGGAGTTGGGAACCCACTCAATTGAGTATAGGCCCAGACAGCCTATGAAGGGACAGATACCGGCGGATTTCATCGCCGAGGTACCGATGCTCTTTCTCGCACCCACAAACGGCCAGAAGGAAGAAATGACAGAATCATCATCCCAGACACCAAAAGGAAACTTACAGTCCCTCAACATCGATGGACCGCCCCCCGGATACGGCAAGGCGGCCTATTAAGAAAATGTCGTGTCTAAAATTGTAAAAGAAAAATTCCTTCATTATGAGGTGATGATTGTAACCTTTCATATTATATAAAGCATATACCGGCTCTCGAATAGAGACGGAAATTTTCACATCCACTAGTCTGAATGCATATCCTAGTGAAGATAAAAAAAAAAAGAGTCTAAGTACTCTTCTGGGAAGGACGCTTCCCAGCTTAACAACCATACATACATATAAAAAAAAAAAAAAAAAAAAAAGAAGAAGAAGAAAAACCAGCAGAAATACGAGGAAAAATGCGCACCTTGGCGCTGATATACCAAAAGTAGAATACATGAGGCAACAGAAACGAGTGTTTAAAAGTCATACAAACTTTAAGGAAAAAACTACATATAATGCCAAGCACAAAAGAAAATCACTAAACAACTGGAGCAGCAGGTTCTAGCTTCTTCAAATCTTCCACCGATAGCTCATGGCTCTGGCTGAGAACCTCCAAATAAGGGAAGGAGGGATGGCGCATGCGTTCAAGGGCTTCATCCAACTTGGTTTCGGAATCAGGGTCGAAATTGGGAGTAGCCTGAAGAGGGAGATTCAAACGTGCCTGACGAAAGCCGTTACGTACCCCAAGGGTGTACCCGGTTCCAGTGAACAAAGTGGCAAGTTCTCCATAAGGCGCGCTGAACTCATGGCTCTGGTGAAGTTTTTCCACAAAAAACTTAATACCATCTTTAACTAGCCATGTAGCCTTTTCCCTCAACATGGCGTTCTCAACCAGAAGCCTTTGATTCTCACCCTCGAGAGGGACTGGTCCCTCCGTCGCGTCACCAGCTGTGACCTTTTCACTCCCCATAGTCACATCTACCACAGCTTTCTCACCACTAACCTCCAAAAGCTTCACCTTCTCAACCATGTCCTCCCAATCAGAAATGGAGACCAGCTTCATCCCTGGATCCACAGCTTCACCTTCTTGTGTCTTCGCAAGTTCGCTATTTGTGTCCTGTAAATCACGGACAAGATCTTACAGCTCCTTGATCCTATGGTGGGATTTGGCACGCTCTTTCAGCCCTTGAACAACTTTGCGAAATTGGATCTTGGTACACCTTCGGAGTTTCCCATTCTCCTTCTCCAACCTCTTAACTTTGGCCTTTACGGCCGTCAAACGATCCTTCTTCTTGGTCAGAGACTCCTCAAACTTAACAACACTACCCTGGGAAGCCATGAAACGGCCACGAACCTCCGTACCCGCTACTGCCAACTGGGCAAGTAGCACGTTAAAGTTGTCAACCAGGGTTTCTTCGGGAAACTTTCTCCAACGCAAAGCTTCGGCAGGAGTAGCAAAATAATTCAACATGTCCTGACAAATGTCAGGATTACTCATCTCATCATCACAATTGACCTTCCAACCCGGCACATATCGAAACAAAGAAGGACCACCCCTGTCACTGGGCGAGCGAGGTGCAAAGGAACCCCCGGCTTCAGCATCAAAAGATTTAACTGGTGTACTCTCCTCTTCGTTAATACTATTACCTCCACCACCAGAGGAAACTGGCTTCTCAACATCTGACTCATCCGAAGAAGAAAGAGATAGAGGGTGGGAAGAAGTGGCCCGCTGAGCAGGAGGGACATTCATCTTCAGACTGGCACTGTGAAAAGAGGGATCTGCCACACACGAATGACACATTAATACCAAAAAAAAAAAAAAAAAAAAAAAAAAAAAAAAGAGGGGGGGGTGAGAGGCCTACCACTAGTAAGAGAAAGCCTCCTTCGTTTAACCCTGGTACCGGGACCTCCGGACAACATCTCTGACATTGGCGAAAAAACAGACGGAGGGGGAAGATCAACCACCAAAGCCGGTACACCAGGTATCAAGGAGCGCACTTCAGTGGAGGGAAAGACAAAATCCCCAACACCCCGCTCCAGGATAGGGACGATGTTCTCTCCCAAAGAAACCATGGGGAATGTAACTCCGGTTAAAGTATCAAGCTTCAAGTAATCCAGCAAAGATATGGCTGCAAGATATACATAACAAAAGGATCAGGCATTCATCCACTAAACAATAACAACAAGGGAAAGGGGGAAAAAACTTACAAGCGCCATTCAATTGGATGGAGGGATTAAAGTTTAAAGGAGCCCAACGGCGGCTCACACCGCCCAAAACCAACACAGCCTCACAATGAGTTCGGACCGGGATCTTGTTCCTGGAAATTAACCAACAACGCTCTGCTTCTTCTTCGGTAAGGGCAGGAGGGGGATCAGGAATGGCAGCGGCCAAAATGGGTCTCCAGTGCAACGGTATAGGCGCCACCGAAGCATCCAGCCAGAAGAACTTATCTTTCCACTGCTTCACACTAATGGGCGCTGGGCTAAAACATTCCCACCCCCCCGTTCTCTACCCTTGGCCGACGCTCCAGGGTAAACCAATCCCCTGAACGGATTAACCTAAAAAAGCTTCTCCAAAGGTTCAAAGTGGCGGGAAAACCCAGGGCGTTACACAGTAATTCGAAGTTAGTTACCCTCAGAACTCCCATTGGATTCATCTGGATGGGACACAGTTGATAGTATTCAATAACAGAAAGAAAGAAGCGAGTAAAGGGGATTCGAACGTTAGAGGCGTCGAAAAAGCGAGTATACATCGCTATGGAACCCTCAGGGCAATTGGTAACGATAGAGTTATCAGAGGGATTGCGAGCCCGCCATTCCGTTCCCAACCCGAACTCAGTGATAAAATCAGAGAAAGAAACTGGCGTGACGGCACATCGAGAAGTTAACATATCATTCTTACCCATAATCGGCGAAATCGAAAACAAGAAAAGCAGTGAATATAAATTATACAAGGGAGGAAGTAAGGGGAAATAAAGGGGCAATGAAAATAAGGTGATTAAGGAGTATTTATAGGGAAATTAATACCTCCTCAAATCAATCAATCATTCCCTCCCGTCAAATCAAAGGCATTAATGATTAACAGGTAATAATGACCCCTTAAATGCAAGTAGCAACGTCAGACAATCATAGTCTAGGAAAGATTCGATCAGAAGTAGGCCCCCACTCTCGTACTCACTTCCCTAGGCTAGGGGGGGAGATGTTGGGATAGGGTACCACTCACTTCCTGCACCTCCGTCTGGCTATATACCGATGATGTTGAAGACATCGGAATAGAAGGAGCAGATGGACGAAGACATACGGGAAAGGTGTCGGAAGCAAGAACATCGAAGAGAGTGCAACATTAATTGCGGACAAGACAGAAGGATGGTAGCATTTAATGAAGAAGAGCGTGGGAGACAAAACGCCGCCCACGCGCTTCCTCATTAAATAACGGTCACAGTCAACAGAATGGTGTGGAGGAAAGGCGGCCACGTCACTGACACGTACGAAAAGACTGATGAGACGGACCGGTCCTTAGGGGTTACCCTCCGGGTAATGACCGAAGGGCTGCTATATAAAGGCAATACAAAGAAATTAATGACTTAAGTTAACTCTGGTAACACTTTGATTTCTAGTCATAGAATCTGTCAATTAGAACATTCTTTGTATTCAATATCCAATCATTTTGTATCATTGAATGCTTGGTAAATCTATTTAATATCACAAGAGTTCTCTCACACTGTCATTCCTTCGTCTGAAGCCGGACGAAGGGTCAAGCATACAAAAATTTACTTTAACACATATCAATCACAGTCCACATAAGGCACCAGAGATAGAAATTTTCATGACACGTTGAGTCTTGATTTCAATATCCATATTCCATATTTTGAAAATGACAATTTATAAGTGGTAATCTCACATTTTACTGATGAAAACCTCAGAAAAGGGGAACAATAACATCTTAAATCAACTAGATACGAAAACAACGTACCTTAAGAAACTCGTTATTTGCCCATTAAAACAAACCCGAATAACATATACTATATACATTTAGTATGTTTAACAAAAAGAGTACCTGCATACGATGATTGTCAGTAGGAATCGATTGCCTTAGTCGTTCAATCGAGGCAAAATTACCTTCCAAACATTCTTCATGCATAATCATTAGATTATCCGCTATCTAATCACAAACAAATAGACCAAAATTGAACGAAATTGAACGGCGACGGTGAGAATCGATTGAATACGAAATTGAACGGCGGCGGCGGTGACGAAGAATCACGGCGGCGGCGGTGGCGGAGAATCACGGCGGCGGTGAGAATCGATTGAATCACAGATTGAATCACGGGTTTAAGTTTTTGTCATTTCGTTAGTCATTATCAATTGCTTTTTGTTAAATGACAAAAATGCCCCTCCAATACAAATATATGTTTTAATCTTAGCCCTTGGATCCTTTTTATTGGATGACTGAGATTTGGTCTTTATGTCCTAAATTTTTATAGTGTCTTTCTAGAGCCCACCCCTATATTTATAATATATTATTAACAAGACTAATCAAATATATCCCATCACTGTTTTTAAGTCTAGTAATTATTATATTAAGATGGACATTGGACATTGGACATTAGACATGACATAAATGAACAACTTGATAATATTGTTTGACTTTTTTTTAACTAATTGGAATATACACGTCAGTAAAGCTTTTTCTAATTCTAATCTTCAATAAAGTTTTATTTATAATAATCCTAAAATCATGGCGTTACATTATTAAATTTGAAACATACATATGTAATCTGCCACTAACTATTATATTATAAATTGGTATTAAATATAGACTGAATACCATCCAATGATATTCCGAATTTCTGAATAACTTGTCATTTGTTGTCACATTAACGTCTTTCCAGTTTCCACCACAAACTTTGTCCCCACACAAATGCGTCTAAATTAAACCCTTTCCTGTTTCGATCTTAAATTCATCACAACTTACTAGTTTTTTGTTTTTTCTTTCTGTTTCTTTTTAAGCGAAAAAGGGTAATTAAAGGTTAACTATTTATTTAGAATCCCAATTTTAAAGCTCTACCTAATTCTTATAAAACAAATTAAATATAAATCAGATCTGATCCTTCTATTAAATTAAAACGTTTAACTAGCTTGAAGCGAGTCAGTGTTGAGTTTAGTCGAACTCAAACTTGACTCGGTTCAGCTCGTTTAAACCCTTTAACGAGCCAGATACATAATGATTATTTTTATTTTTATAGAAGGAGTTAGACGTTTAAATTTTCAAAAGGAAGAAATAATTGGTTTGGATTCTTACAATAAAACCTTCACATCATAAAAACCAATTTGGCAACCGTTGTCTTTACAAGACTAGAAAACACAAAAACAACCTCCTTCTCCTTCTCTACTTGTTCTTCTACTCCGGTCATGGCCACCACAGACGATGCCACCACCACTCCCATGTCCACTCTCCGAAGACGGAACTCCATCGGAACACCATCCACTCTAACACTCCCCACCTCAACCACAACCTCAACATCATCATCTTTAGCAGATTACGAGCTCATTTCTCTCAAACCAGCTTCCTACACTTCTCTCCGCGACATCCTTCCATCGCCTGCTTTCGTTGTCCAGTCCCCGAAGCCTCCCTCATTCCCGGTCCATTCAGGATACGAGATTTCAATCAGAAACAGACTAGTTAAACAAGCAGCATGGGCTTACTTACAACCCATGTCAACTTCACCAGACTCGCATGGATCAACAATCTTTCATCGTCTCTGGAATCGAATCACGGATGCTTTTATTCGTTTAGTAAACGAATTCTGTGACTGCTTGTTCCGGTCAGTTCATATCACAACGTCAACCACCTCAAGATTATAACCAACAAAAAAGGTAATAAAATGTAAAACTCCCAATCAAGGGTAATAAAACAATTGAATTAATAATAAATTTGTTATACAAATTTTGTTGTTTTTTTCTTTACAATCTGTTCTGTTCTAAAGATATGATATATATAGATAGCTAGTTTGAATGAATCAAAGTCCTCTATCCCGTCTAAATCTTAGCCAAACCGGTTCTTTCTGACCCGAGCTAGACTCATGATGATGATGGTGATTGTGATGGTGGTGGCTGCTACTTGGTTCCGGTGGTGCGGTGGGCGCCCATCTCTCATCGTTTTGTTCTGATTCGAATAAGCTTGGACTTGGAGTCATCGGTGGTGGTGGCCGACGTCCCTCACCGGAGCTTTGATGATTTTGCACACCCTGCATAAGTATTGTTTTAGCACACATTGTTTATTTTGAGTTCATACATAAATGCAATTGATTTTATCAGATTGGAATATGATTTGGTAAATCTTTCTAAAACAATATTTAATACAAATTTACTGAAAAAAGGACCACTAGTAATATACCATCAAGCATTGTCAATTTAACAAGTTGATATTGCTTGTATTTTAGTTTCAATGGTATCTTCATTTTTCGTCATATTTTTATTTTTCCGTATTCTGGTATTTTTTCGGGTGAATATGGAGGAGAGAAAATCGAAATGAAGGGTGCACCAGTAAATGATTGGTTCATAATTCTTCTAACATTTCTCACCAAATTTTGATTTCTCATCTGATCCTATTTCGGCGTAAGTTGTACTTAAAATGTTTAATGCATACTATTTGATTGCTTTGGTTTTAAATGAATTATGACTTGAAATAAATTCAGTGTTTTTTGTTAGTTATCATACCTGAGGTGTCGGTCTTGAAACTAAAGGCTTAGAAATTATATACTGCAAGATATCGAAGAACTTTGTTTGGCCTAATTCAGTTGAATTCTGCCAATAATAAATCGCGATGTCCCATGCTTTGTCTCTGAATCCTTTTAAACTCTTTTCTATATCTGTTTCATGTCGCACGATAAATGGTCTCAGCATTGCATCATATACAAAACCTGTACCCTGCAAGCATTCATAACTTTCTTTTTATAGCAACCGAAAACACATATCAAAAGAACAAATATATGGTGATTTATTTCTTTACCTTAGTTTTGGGATACCATAAGTAGATAATGAGGGCTAATTTCAATTCTCCGTACATTGGCACCCTATAAAACGATTTCACCTTTTTAGTACAAAATAGTTACACAAAAAACGGCATTTGTGAAGACTGTTGAATGTTGACTTACCATGAAATGAAAATATCACCGACTCTTTCAAAAACCGTGAGTATTGCAACAATTACCCTGAGAAGAGAAAAAACAAACACAGAAGATCAGTTTTTGTTACAAGAATCTTTACCCAAGTTTTGATGCAGAGCAAATTGAAGAGTTGGCAAAAACTTTCAAAGAATAATAAGGGTATCACGAACCGGCAGACAGAAAACCCATGAGAATATCTTTTCGGGCTGGATGTACATGCTTATTATGATTTGGCTGAACCGTTACGCTCACATTCTAACTTCGGGAATTATTCAGAGAATTATAAACCAATTGTATTCTTATAAAGACTTTCATGTTAGTTGTAATCATTCAGATCTCCAAACAGAATTTTTATATGTAAGTCTCGATCTTATATTTCCCAGTGTTAAACGTGCAAATGTCAAAAATCTAACACATTATTACATTCAACATGACTCAATTGATTGTTATTAACATCCCTAATTCTTTAAGAAAGGCCATCCCCTTTTACAAAGCTAAAGTTATTAAACTCTAAGCAATGAACAACTTTTAAAAGCGAGTAAAATAAGATTACTCTACATGTTAGAATTACAGTTTTGTAGTACAAAATCGTCAACCACACTGGCTCCAATACGAGTGACTAGTTTCCGTGTGCCAGTGACCCAACAATTCATTTATATATGGCCATTTTTACAGGTGCAATTCATCATGCCAACTGGCCTAAATGGTGAAAATGTACTAAAAGTTGAGTTAGTTTTCCACTTGAATTTCGCTCAAATTCATAAGTTATGAAGGTTTATTTATGCCATATAGCAGAGTCCAAGGTAACAGGGGGCATTGTTCAAGGGGGAGCCGGGAGCCACCCTAAACAAAAACTTGAAGCACGTAAACGTACTCGACCCATATGAGCATAAGATTCGATACATAAACTAGAAATAAGGTCTACATGTTTGTTCTTGATTTATATAAAACCATAATGTCACTTCCAACAATTCTAACAAATGGGTTGGCAAATTCCACTTTTGAGCACTCAAGCTTATTACCCGCTTTGAAACTAATCAGTTAAATGAACATATAAACAAGTATCATCCAAACAATCAAAACTATTTATATGTTCGCAATAGCAGATAAGAATCTAAAACACCTAAAATACGATAGCATATAGAAATAGAGAAGGCACTTACCAATATTGACACCAAAATCGTAACTCCGCATTTCCTACACCCTGTTTCTCTATAGTCTTAAAACATTCCAACGCTGGATACGCATATCCAAGAATTAACCTGTACCGGACATAACCATTTATCAAATTAACAAACCTATAGGGCAAAAATAGAAATCCGTTCGAAAGATAATCATTCTTTATCTCCCTCCAATTCACAAAATGATAGATAACTTACACAAGGCTACTTGTGATCAATTCTCCCAACATCTTCTTCTGTTCTTTGTTTCTCTTTGCCGCCAAAATTTATAAAAAAAAATATCCAAAATTCACTGCAGAAACGAAAATAAAGAGAATAAATAAATTGAATTGAATTGAATATAGATAAAAATAAAACAGGAAGGAGAGTAATTACCGTAGTAAAACAAGATTAAATGATCTTTAATAGATTGTTTCGGTCTGAGAGTTGGTTGAAAAGATATGAACGAATATGAATATGTATATGTATATGTATATGTATGTATATTTATAGAGACGGCTGGCAGTTGGAATTGGTAAAACGTACAAGACAAAGACAAAAGGCTAATGTTTGGAAACAGAGGCTTACTTGCCTCCAACGCCTTCTAATTTTCAAATCCTTAAAACCTTTTTTAATACTAATTTTTTTACTAGTTTCTTACATTTCGTTCATACAATACAAACAATATACCCTCTCTTTTTTATATTTTCCGCTCTTTTATGTTTCTAAAGATTCACTTTTATAGAGATGATCCGGACGCAACAAACAAAGTTTAAGATTTTATGGAAAAAGAACGAAAATTGTTTACGTTTTTTGCACCCTTTACAAGTTTTATGTTTTTGAACTAATCCATTTTAATTGCTATTTATAGAAACTTTTCAACAATATCATCATCAAACTTAATGTTTGTTATAGATAATATTTTTTCATGATCACATAAGGTTTGTTAAAAATAACAAAATTTTAATACACATATTTTAGTTTGAATTATTTGCCATATATTTTTCTAGAATCTATTTTTAATGATGTAATAGTTTCGTTGTTGGAGAGTTGCCGGAAGAAGGTCAACGTGACATGGAAGAATCCAATTTAAGGTATAAAATACTAGATAATGTGTTTGAACACGCGTGAAGAAATCATTATTCAAACATAATGGTTGGATCGACTGTTTTTATATTTTTATAACTTGACTAACTAATTAACCAATTGTGATCTATTTAACTTTATTTTTCGATATAGATTCAAATCTTTAATCTTTAATCTTTAATATATAATAAAAGAGAAGCCTTAAATGACACATGGCGAAATAAGGTGCATTGGATAGGTTCACTTATTTGATGTCAGCCGTTAGATCAGATTGATGATGTCATCAAAGAATATTTTTATTTTACACCCTTTTACAATACATAACTACATTATCTCTTTTCATTTCATCTCCACTAAAATAAAAAACATAATTCTAATATACTTATAGAATCGTTCAATTTTGACTGTGATTTAAGTTATTATTATTCTAAAATCTCCTAATATAAAACATCAAAACATGAAGTGTATATGTTATTATAACTATAAACATTAGTATAACATTATTTTCTCATAATAGCTTAAAATCTACATAAACATAAAATTTACGATTCAATTTTTATTTTTTTCCGCGTCATCGCGGGAAGTAATAATAGAAAAAGACATGTCATCTGCTCAGATTAATTAATCATATTCTTTGTTGAATCGTATAATTTATTCATATTTACCTATAATACCGCTTCGTCCAAATGTGTGAGTTATTAATTAAGAGGTTTTAAATTCAAGTCTCATAAAAATAACAAAAAAAAAATGTGAATTACTTGTGGAGTGATGTAATTTGGGTTGATATGCATAAACGGTGACCATTCATGACATAGAACGTTTTGTGATCACATGTACTACAGATCTTAAAGATTCAACAATTTAACGCGTTTAGATTGCAGCAACTACAAGATGGGTGACCCCCAAGAAAACTCCACCAAAACCAAATTTGTGTGTCTACGGGAAAAGTGGATAATATGGCGGTATGAAAATGTGGAAAGTTACATATAAAGTGTAGAGTAGAAAGTGTAAAAAATGCTCGAGAGTTTGTTACATGTTGTTAGAAACTTTTTAATAATTCATACTCAGATTAGAGTTTTATGTTAGATTCAAGTGAATAAAAATAAAATTTGATTCTTTCAAAATTGTGTAAAATCATCACCATTGTTGTTCTTCTTATGGTATATGGAGTTTGTGTCTATCTGCATCAACTGTTTCTTCGATTTATGTTTACAAATTTCAGTCAAAATTCATTTCTTTGGTTCCAGTTGATTCAGTTCATCTCTAAATTGAATCAGTGATTGTAAATTTGTTATGTTGCCTATAATCAATGTAGAAATTAATAATCGGTTTTGTGGAAGAAGTTTTATATTTCGTCAACATAAAACGTTTACATTGTAGGCCTATTTATAGGAAAAATAAATTTAACGGGCCCAACCCCACATACGGACTTGGGCTTACATTCAAACTAAACGTTTATTTCTAACATTCTTCCTCAAGCTGAGTAGTGGGATTTCCAATGCTCAACTTGTCAAGACAGTGAGTGAAAATCTTTCCAGTAACCGCATTTGTGAGAATATCTGCCAGTTGATCTTTTGATGAAACAAATGGAAGCTCGATAATCTCATTTTCAAGTTTTTCTTTGATGAAGTGTCTATCAACTTCAACGTGTTTGGTGCGATCATGTTGAACTGGATTTCCTGAGATCTGGATAGCCGCTTTGTTGTCACACATGATCTTACTGGCTTCTTCTGAGGGATACCCAATTTCTGACATTAGTTTTCGCAGCCATAGGACTTCAGCTAATCCTCGTGCTATTCCTCGGAATTCTGTTTCAGCACTTGAGAGAGCGACAACTTTTTGCTTTTTACTCCTCCATGTAACAAGATTTCCACCCACTAGGGTAAAATACCCTGATGTAGACCTCCTATTACCTTTGTCGCCTGCCCAGTCAGCATCGGTATAAGCCTCAATCTTCAGGTGCCCATTTGCTTTGAATAGAACACCGTGTCCAGGAGTTCCCTTGAGATACCTGATAATCCGTAAAGTTGCTTCCATGTGCTGGACTTGAGGTTGGTGCATGAATTGACTTATAACCCCCACAGCGTATGCGATGTCTGGCCGAGTATGAGCTAAGTAAATCAGCTTTCCCACCGTTCTCTGATATCTTTCTTTATCTGCCAGTTCAACTTCATCTTCCATGAACAATTTTTGGTTGGCTATCATGGGAGTGTATGCAGGTTTGCAATCTAGCATTCCCGTCTCTGCTAACAAATCAAGAACATATTTTTGCTGGCAAATGAAGATCCCTAATTTTGATCTTAGAACTTCAATTCCGAGAAAATATTTGAGTCTTCCCAGATCTTTCATTTCAAATTCTTTGAAAAGATTAGCTTTCAATTTTGTCATTTCCTCTGAATCATCCCCTGTAATGATCATGTCATCAACGTAGATTATTAAACAGGTTATGAGTTTACCTCTCTGTTTCAAGAAGAGAGTGTGATCGGAATTGCTTTGGTTATAGCCATATTTCTTCATAACTGTGGTAAACCGACCAAACCACGCTCGCGGAGACTGCTTCAAACCATACAGAGATTTCTTTAGTTGGCAAACTTTCCTGGCCTCGGAATTATCATGAATTCCAGGTGGGGCTTCCATGTAGATTTCTTCTTTCAATTCTCTATGTAGGAAGGCATTCTTGACATCGAATTGGTGTAATGGCCAATCCTTGTTTGCTGCAACTGAGAATAGAACTCTAATAGTATCAATCTTGGCTACTGGAGAGAAAGTCTCACAGTAGTCAATCCCGTAAGTCTGAGTATACCCCTTTGCGACTAATCGAGATTTATACCTTTCGATTCATCCATCGGGTTTATACTTGATAGTGAACACCCACCGACATTTAACGGGTTTCTTTCCTGGAGGAAATTCACATTCTTCCCATGTTTCACTTCTTCTCAGGGCTTCAAGTTCAGTTCCAATTGCTTCTTTCCATTCTTTATACTTGAGTGCTTCTTCAACACTAGTTGGTATTTTTTCAGAACAGATCGCGTTTGCGAAGGACTTGGCTTCCGGAACTAAATTCCTTCTTGCGATATTTGCAACTGGATATCTCGACCCTCTTGAACTTCTTTCAGGTGAGTATCTGTTAGGCGGAATTCCCCTGGTTGATCTAGGTGGAAGATCATACCGAGCTGGTTCAGTCACACTCGGAGTTTCTGTCTCGACCTGTTGTTCATCATCACACATATCAGAGTTATTTGAAGTATCCGGAGTTTCAGAGCCACTTACCTCGGATATCAGTTGAGGAGGATCATTGTTGGTGGGAGTGGTACTGTCTTCAGGTTCTTCAGGACTATCAGTCTCCGGAGTGGATGTATCAGTAGAAGCACCATTCACAGGTGGTGCCCAACTTATCCATCTTAATGCGTCATTTTCTATTTCCCCCGGACCATGAAGATCGGTCTGGTAAAAGAACTCAGTTTCAAGGAAGTCACAGTTCATTGTTGTGAACATGTGACGCCGACTCGGGCTGTAACACCGATACCCGTGTTGATTGACACCATACCCCAGAAACACACATTTCTCTGCACAAGGATCAAGTTTTGAACACTCTACTTTTGGTATATGGACAAAAACAGAACATCCAAATACTCGAGGTTCAAGAGTTAGATTTGAAGGCAATTTATGGAAGTGTGACAGTGTTTGGAGAGGAGTTTTGAGAGCTAAAGCTCGGGTTGGAAGACGATTAACCAAGTACGTGGCAGTGTGTCACACCCCGCTAAAGCGGAACACAGGATGTGAAGAGCAATAGCATTCGATACACAAGTTTATAATTCCACACCAAGTTATATTAAAGAAAACATAACATCCAAGGTTTACAAATGTTTAAAACAAAGTTTACATATCCGAAATACAAAATAGGTGTTCATAGCCAAACCACCCGAACCCTTTCCCATTCTTGAAGTCATCAGCCCCAAGCGTAAAGTCATCATCGCAAGCTTACTCGTTTCCTGAAAATACGAGTCAAGTGTTAACTACGGGAGGCGTAGTTAGTGAGCAACAAAGTTTAACTAAAAGCAAGCAAGTATCGACGCACATAAAGGTGGCGTAAAGTTTAGTTTTCAAATAGTGTCGCATAACCATGCGATAAGTATTAATATTCATGTTTGTAGGTATTGACCACATAGCGCGACTATGTGACAATCCTAAGTATTGACCAATGATCGTTCGTTGCTAAGCCTTATGCCTACGCACTAGAACTATGCACCATCTGTTGTTATCGTTGTGGTGAGGGTCATACTACCCTAATAGCGCTATCCATAAATTCTATCGGTCCTCTCCCAGAGATTAATAGCAACTGTTATGCAGGAGTGTATGGGAATTTTAATGGTATCTCACGTCCATGTTGTACAACGTCCGCAACATGACGATCGATGTTTAGTCATTGGCAATCTAGTGTTTTGTATCCTCAGCATTGTTGGCAAAACATCAACAATGCTGGCATAAATATGTTTCGTAATAGTATTCTAGCATCAATCGTTTCGTAAAGTATTCAAAGTATCAAATCGTTTCGTTAAGCGTTCAAAGTTTGTTTCAGCTTAAAAGTAGTGTTTAAGCCTAAGACTCGTATTTCACCCCAAAATATGTTTAAAAGCATTTAAAAGTAGGGGTTTGTAACTCACTGTTTGCGAAGATTTTTAGCGTGCTCGGAATTGCTCGAAGGTGCTCGGAATCACCGGGATCCTAGTATAAACCAAGTTTTCGTGTAAGTATATCACTTGTTAGCTTTCAAACTGTTAGTCAACGAATAGTTTGTTGTTTTAAGTGTTATAAGTATGTCCAATGAAATTTGGGCAGCGCTTCCGCGCTATAAAATTTATGTCCAAAATTTTCTATCCACTTTCCCGCTTAATACGATTCATAATATATCATTATGTAACGTTATGATGAATTAGTTATTTAAATACCTCATCTTATCATTCAAAATACAAATATGTAATCTGTTATATTATGTTTATAAACTGTGAAAAGTATATGTGTCTCGATTTCTCCGTTAAAAAATTAAAAATACCATTTTTGTGCACAGCAGCATTCAGCCCGCGGCTGAAATTATTCAGCCGTCGGCTGAAGCCCAGCCGCCGGCTGAATTATTTCAGACGCTGGCTGAAAGGGTCTGGACAACTTTTCTTGTTTTGCCATTTTCGCGATTTTAAGTGTTTTTGAGCTAGATTTCGACATGCAACTGAATATTCATCAAGAGTACTTATATATTTGTTCAAATATCAGTTTCTTTTGGATTTTTAGCCACAAATACATAGATCTAAGTAACCTTTTATTTAAACCCGTTTTTGTATAAAAATGGTTATGAAACTTCATAAAAACTTGTTTTTGAGTGATGGATCATACATGCAATGAGTTTAGAGAGTAGTAGTAACTATTAGAAGAGTTTTTACCGGATGGAAAAGCTTTGATGATGTTTTGATGGTGATTTAAGCTCCAAGAGTGTAGAAAACGTTTATGAAATCCCCAAATAAGTGACCCTTTTGCTACCCTTGATTGTTTGGACGATTTTTGTGGTGATTTTAGTGTGTTTTAATGGAGTTTTCTTGCTGGAAATCTCTGGAGTGAAAGGGTGTTTGAGAGAGTTTAGAGAGAGAATCAATGTGTGTGTTTTGAGTGTGTGTTTGTGTTTTGAAATTATGAGAGAAATGAAGTGGTTTACGGGGGGTGTAAGTGTCTTGGAGGCTGGAACACTGCCAAAGTGGGGTCAAATCGGGTTAAAACATGTGTCCCAATCGTTTTTCATGCAAAAATGAGTCATCGAACACCTGTCCAGCAGCATCCAGCCGCCGGCTGGAGCCCAGCCGTTGGCTGAATGGCTGGTTCGGCAAAAATCCCGTTTTTCGTTCTCGTTAGGCATTTTCGTTCGTTGAGGTTCCCGATTGATTTCAAGTGAACTTAGGAAAGTTCTTTGTATGTATTCATAGTATTTTAGAGTTCAATTGTTGGTTTGATTCCGATTCCGATTCCGGTTCCGAGACACACATGTTAAAAGTTTAAGTAACGTAAACCTACGTTAAAAGTTTTGTGTGAGTTACAACAAGCTTAGCTTAAAGAGTTATGTCTACGTAACCACGTAACACATAAAGTTAGTTATATCGGGTATCAAATATTCATATCGAGGTTATGAGTTAGTGTTCTCGACCTGAGTTTTTGACGGTAGTCACATTCTCCCCACGTTGAAAGAATTTTGTCCCGAAATTTCAACTTGTAGTATTCGTTGTGGAAGAAGTGAAGAGGTGAGGATACTTAAGCATCATTTGATCCTCTCTTTCCCAGGTATATTCGGGGCCACGCTTTGCGTTCCATCGCACCACCCTCACTATAGGGATTTTACTGTGTCTTAGTTGCTTAGTTTCGCGATCTATGATTTCAATCGGTTCCTCGACAAATTGGAGCTTTTCGTCTAGTTGTTCTTCTTCTAAAGGTGTGATAAGGGTTTCGTCCGATAAGCACTTTTTCAGTCTCGAAACATGAAAAGTGTTATGTATGTTACCGAGTTCTAGAGGTAGCTCTAAGCGATACACAACTGGACCTACCCTCTCGAGTATCTCAAATGGTCCTACATATCTCGGACTAAGCTTTCCATGTTTTCCGCGGCGTATTGCACCTTTCCAAGGTGACACCTTTAGAAGTACTTTGTCGCCGACTTGAAATTCTAGATCCTTTCTGCGCATATCAGCGTAGCTCTTTTGACGACTCCTCGCAGTTCTAAGTCGTTCCTTAATCGTTGTGATCTTATCAATCGTTTCTTGCACTACATCCATGCTAATTAGTTGTCGATCTCCTGGCTCCAGCCAACATAGTGGAGATCGGCATTTCCTTCCGTAGAGAGCTTCAAAAGGCGCACATTTGATGCTAGCATGGTAGCTGTTATTGTAAGAGAACTCTATTAGTGGTAAGTGGTTATCCCAACTTCCCCCGAAGTCGATAACGCATGCTCTCAGCATGTCCTCTAATGTTTGTATAGTGCGCTCTCGCTTTGACCATCGGTCTGCGGATGGTAAGCCGTGCTTAAGTCCAATCGTGTGCCAAACGACTCTTGGAATGCTTTCCAGAATCTGGAAGTGAAGCGAGTATCTCTGTCCGAGATAATTGACGTGGGTATTCCGTGACGTGTCACTACCTCGTTGATGTATATTTGGACAAGTTTTTCTACGTTAAAACTTTCCTTGATGGGAATAAAGTGTGCTGACTTCGTTAGTCGATCCACTATAACCCAGATCATGTCGTTACCCTTTGATGTCCGAGGTAACTTTGTGACGAAGTCCATTGTGATTTGTTCCCATTTCCACTCGGGAATTTCAGGTTGCTGTAGTAATCCGGATGGCTTTTGGTATTCAGCCTTCACTTTCGCACAAGTGAGGCATTTCTCTACGTATAAAGCAACGTCTCTTTTCATTCCAGGCCACCAATAGTGTTCCTTGAGGTCCTTATACATTTTGCTTGACCCTGGATGAATGGAATATCGCGTTCGGTGTGCTTCATCCATAATGGCCTTCCTCAATTCGTTGGTCGTAGGAATCCAGGCTCGATCCTTAAAATAATAGACGTCGTCACTCTTTCTTACGAAATCCTTGTCGTGATTATGCAAGGTTTCGACCTTTATGTTATCTGCCTTCAAAGCCTCATGCTGGGCACTTGCTATGCGTGTTCTCAACTCGGGTTTAATGTAAATTCCTAATGCACGTACTCGAGTCGTCTGTTGCCTCTCCTTCCTACTCAAGGCATCTGCTACGACATTCGCTTTGCCAGGGTGATACTTAATATCGCAGTCGTAGTCGCTAAGGAGTTCCAAGCATCTCCTTTGCCTCATATTGAGTAGCTTCTGATCTAGTATGTGTTGCACACTCCTATGGTCCGTGAATACCGTGCATTTGGTCCCGTAGAGATAATGTCTCCAGATTTTTAGGGCAAAAACTATCGCTCCTAGTTCTAAGTCGTGAGTGGCGTAATTGACCTCGTGTTTCTTAAGTTGTCGCGATGCGTAAGCTATGACCTTGTTTCGTTGCATCAATACCCAGCCTAATCCTAGGTTAGATGCGTCACAATAAACTACGAAGTCTTCGTTTCCCTCAGGAAGAGTTAAAATTGGAGCATTGCACAGTTTCGTTTTTAGGATATTGAAGGCTTGATGTGTATTTTATAACATAAAATTATTTAAAGTTTAGAAAAGGATTTTACCAAAGTAGATTAACACACAATACAGGCAGTGTACCTGATCGTACGATAATATAGATTCAGTAAGTCCGGATCGAACTCAGGGAACGTGTATTTATATCCGTTATCTCAAATTATATAATTAAACTAAATAAAGCAAGTAAATATGGGGGGCGTTTTAGTTCTGTGAGAACATAATTCAGAAAACAAATAACTAAATTAAAATAGCAATTGAATTAACTAAGTGGAATTGCGGATGAAAAACTGTTTCGAAAAGACTTTTAGATTTAATCAAATATTAAAAAGCAGTGATTACTTGGAATTACGTTTCACCTGGATCATGAAGAATAAGAATGTGTTTGATTGGTTTAACTGTGATTTCTATAATAATTAGACTTCCTGTTAGAGTTATCTAATCCTACAATTTTAGAGAAAGATCATACGACTAATCGTACATCAAGAGCTATCTTAGATTATCCACTCTAAATTGTGCTTTAATTTCACTATTATTTACAATTTAATCTGTCGACTACGAATTAACAAAAGTCTCAATTATTCAATTTTGATATAATTGTCATGTTCATTCAATTCATTAAATCACTAATATCTTAGCCTATCTCAATTAAGTCTCAAGCTACAATTATCTAAGAAATTATATAATCGTAAATAACTGATAAATTTATAAGAACGCTAGTTATGATATAGATCTATCAATCACGCTAAGTAGTAAATTTAATGACTTTGAATAAACATGGATTGCGATTAAACGTAAATAATAACGGAAAAACCAATTAGTTCAAACATAAACTTAATTAAACATAGATCCAGGTTCAACAATCCAAGCAATCACTTAAGGAGTTTAGCTCATGTTGGATTGTAACAAAATAACATAAGAATTCTTAAACAAAGACATTGTATCAAGAAAATAATGAATAAAGTGCAAACCAAAAGTAGCAAACTTCAAAGATGATTAAAAGAGATTAATCAAAGCTTCCAACGTGATCCAAGACTTCCAGGACTCTCCTTGCGGCTCTCCAGGTTGAAAGTAGGGTGAAAATATGGAATAAGATGATTAAAACTCGAACCCTAGAAGCCCTTTAAATAGAGTCTGAACCGCCCATTTTAGCCGGCGGCTGGCTGAATTTTAGCCGGCGGCTGGAATACACGGGTGAAAAAGTTGCTTCCGCGGCACGTTTAGGAACAAATGTGGAAATTTAATCCAGCCGCCGGCTAAATAGCTTCAGCCGCCGGCTGGTTCTCCAGTTTTCACTTTTGTTGCTCGTTTGTCTCCGTTCCGAGCCGCTTTTAGCTCCTTTTCGCTCCATTATCCAAATGTAACTCTAATCTGCAATTATAACTGAAAATATACCAGATCATAACAAAAGTTGCAGAAAACTAGAGTAAAAATGAGAAATATGATTACAAAATATCGATTATTTTAAGCATATCAAATTCCCCACACTTGAATCTTACTTGTCCTCAAGTAAACTATCAGATTTAGAACAAAACAATCATCTTCAATAAAAATAAAATACCCAACGAATCAAGTAAATTACAAAAAATTTATTTACGAAGATGAATTTAACAATTACCAAGCCAAAATTTAAATGCATAACTAAACATCTCACGATTTGGGAAGTATAACACTCAATCACTCAAAAAGCTAATCTAAGTGTAATATATATGTGAAATCGCTCAAAGCTCAGTCATGACAAGTATTCTATCATAGGCTTGATAACGATACGCTTCTCCACCAGTAGAGTCTAAGTAACTAGTTCAAAGGACTTATGGTCATATCAATGGGTGATGGGTAAAATGATGGAAAAAAATGGAATGAAAGTGAATTATAATGAATGATATGAAACAAATAAATTCCAATTAGTCTACTAATCCAAATATTTTAGTCAAAAACCATATTACTTTAAAAACTCGATTGATTATCCCTAATGGCTCATTCTGATGGAACTCCCAAGACCAAATTTCGCCTTAATTCTTCAACGGTTCGATCGAGAATTTTATTTCTCGCAAATTTCGTTAAATCACTTCAACAATTATTGGTTAACTAGTACGGGCTTTAATAAATATATTTTTTTTCTGTTTTTTTTTATTTTATTTTATTAAAGACACCGCTCAAAAGGTCCATCAAAATCATGAATAATTCTTAAACTCACATCCACATGTAACTTCTTTCGTGAACTCAAGTAAATTAAACAACTCCATGCCATCATATATAACAATCCGTCTAATAATCAACCAAGTTAAGAAAGAGGAAAATTTTCAACAAAAATATCTGGATTAAACGACTTAGACATTTAGGCTCAATTTATGGAATATATATCTGGAAAGGGTGATAAAAGAAAAAGGTTTGGCGCAAATATGGTATCTAAACGTCAAAAACACTAAAAACGAGTGTTCGATAGGTAGTGTGAGTCAAATAACCAGTGTAGCTACCGACTATAAGAAACGAATAGGCCAATCAACGGTTTAACAATCCTAATTCTTTTGCCTCTTTCCTAGTTACTAATAAGTAAAACTTATGCTCATTCATAGCCTCGAAACGTATACAGTGTCAAGTTCTAAAGTCTACAAGTCACCGGCACACTCATAAAAAATGAAGATAAAAGCATATAAAATGTATGCTATAATGGCTCAAATCCTCACAAATATGTAACGGGTAGGTGTGCCTAGTTATGCAACTAGTTAAAACTAATTACGAGAAACATGTCAAATTTTTTTAAATTTTCACACAAAATGTTCCTATGGACAAATAGATTCTTTCCTAACCCCTTCCCCACACTTAAACAATACAATGTCCTCATTGTAAAAAAATTCAGCGAATAAGTGTAAAAAGAAAAAGAGAAAGGAAGAAAAAGAACTCCCCCATTTAGATGTCGAGATTATGTGAAAGGAGACAGCAGTGGAAAGAATGTATGGCTGCATAGCTCTCCATTGAAAATTTGAATTTTCGGCATTACTTCCACTAAAATCGACGATATTCTAAAATGGGAAAACACATGCACAAAATGATTAAGCACCATGAATAAAAAAATACATAATAAATCCATTATACAAATTCAAACAATCTATAACGAGAAAAGAAAAATAATAGTCTCAAATAAACCAACAAAACATAACACCCATATCATCACATATCTGGCCACTGTCCTGTCCAGGATGACCTCTGACGGTCCTGAATGGCTCGCTGCTCCTCTTCATCTTGCTGGCGCTGAGCCTCAGTAGGAGGATAGTAGTGGGAAGTGGACCACAGATGGTGGCGATCATCAAATGTCGAGGAGGAGGGTTGGTCCTGGTCCATAGGAGTGTCAATGCTAAAAGAATGATAGGACCCGTCGT